>VXAA01005571.1:303663-385535 GCA_013399115.1 Anseranas semipalmata | reverse complement strand
AAAAAAAAAAAAAAAATCCTAGCATTTTAAAACAAATGCATGTGTGCAATTAATATTTATAAGGGGAAGGAAGAAGAGATGGCAGGGAAAGCTGGCGAGTGTCAGCCAACATCTTGAAGAGGCTAGGGCAAGCTGCAGAGCTGGGTTGGGAGAGGTGCTACAATGGGGACAGATTGTCCTCTGCTGCAAACTGGCCGAGTTCTCTGTTGGATGCAGCAGAGACAGATGACTCTCTGGCCCGTGGTTTTCAGGAAGACTGTTTCTATCAGAGGCCAAAGTGCTGTCATATAGTATACAAAGAGAGAACCAGCTTTGCAAATTAGCATGACTGAGTATCCTGTACCTAGGATGGGCAGTGATGGAGGAAATGCTGTCTGTTCATGGAACACTGAGTAAGGGACGCATCTGCACCCTACCTGAGTGTATCTGAGGTGGAAGAAGTGGTGGACTCTGTGCATAGCTCAAGTGCAGAGTCAGTGGAACTTAGCAGTATCGTACCCCAGTGCACATTATCTTTCCTGTCTGTGCTATTTGTCTTTTGTGACTGCTGTGACTCCCTCACTTTCTCCTGGGAGTTTGCATCCTTTTGTGTATGTATGCCTGACCAGCCTCACCTAAGCAGGATTTGTTAATAAAATCTTCCAGATGAAATACCGTAGTCCAGTTCTCTCTAGAAAGGTGTTCTCCGTCAGTGATTCCTCATAATGATCCTGATTGCTGGTCCTGTTGGCATTTGTACTCTGCCACGGGATAAACCCATTTTTCTCTGCCTGAAGAACACAGGGCTGCTGCACATTGCCTGAGTAGTCTTGACATCTGAGTGCAAGTGGAATGAATTTTGCATTTCCCATTTGACAGATTTATTTTTTAGAGTGTGAATCCAACTTTTTATACCAACGCTTGAATCCTCTCCAAATTTTTTTTTTAAATTTAAAGAAAACTCTGGCAACAGATTTCCTCAGTATGAAGCGAGGGAGATAGTGGGATATAAGGGGTCAAGAAAACAATTGTTTCACTTTGTAGTGTCTGATGCAGGTTCTGGAGTTACTGGGATTTCAGCTGGGAAAACTGTTAGCAGAATGTGATCTGGTGATTTTTGTTTCCGTCCCGAGTGAAATGTCTGGTGTTCTTTGTTCTTGTGGCACATGTATTTTTAAGTGATCTGAATCTTTCTTGACTAAATCTGTGTTGTTCTGATACCCCCAGACTGCTTTTGAAAGCTGAAGCCCAGCAATGGGCTCCCTTAGCTGCTGTCGGATGGAGCTCCCCTGGCACCCACTGTCGCTCATCTGTTGTTGTACATTATTCAGAGGCAGTCGAGTGGAGATGGTTTTATACAAGTTCACAGGAAGAAAATGAGGGCAAGTCTCCAGGAGATGGTTCTGGCTCATAGTAAGTTCTCCCAGATGAGACCACTGCAGAGAGGAAATGCTCAAAATGATTGCATTTCCTTCACTTAAGTTACTTGTTACGGACACCAAATCACAGTGAGCTCAGGAATAAAACAGAGGAGTTTTTTAAATCTTCATATATTCCCTGCATCTTAAAGACCTTCTGTAGTTGTTGAATGCAGAATTCATAAGGTTTAAAGCTGTGTCTGCAAAGATTGTTTTAAAAAAAAAAATGCTTAGCAAGACCATAGAGTTTGGAATTGAGTCACTGCTGCTTGCAGGATTTCTCTCTGCTAATTCTAGAAAGGGAAAACTAAAGAATTAACCCTGATTACAGCCTGAGAAAACCAGGAAGCTTTGCCACTGATCTTAAGGGGCAGCCATATGAGGTTGGAAGGGGATGTGTACTTTACAGTCCTGGTCTGAAAATATGGCGGGTGGTTTGTGACTGCTTATGAATTATCGTTTCAGGGTGTTTTTTGTATGTAGTCTTTGCTAATACATATATTTTGGGGGTGAGGTACCACAGCCTTGCCCTACAGCAACTGTTTTGGTGAAAAACAGATCATTTGGGCTTAATCTACCTAAAGAAGCTTTGTCAACTATTGAATTAAATATAATTCCATAATTAGCCCTTAATATGAAAGGAACGTGGCATGTGAGCCCAGGCAGTAAACTAAAGTTCTCACTAACAGCCATTAATACCGAGGGGGATGTTTTGTGTAATAAGAGTGGCTCTGACCTTTAGCTGGCATTGCCAGGTGTGCTGCTTCCTCTTGTACAGTCACTTGGGCCAGAGGATGTTTTCCTATCTGCAGCCTTGTTCTGCATCCAACACAGTGTAGGTGCTAAATACTTACTGTAGTAACACTGACAGATGCAAACAGAGCTAAGGTGTATCATTGTAAAATATAGGGGCTACGTAATAAAGTGACAACTTTATTGCTTGCAATTGCATTGATTCCAGTGAGCATCATCTCAGTGGGTCAAATGAAATCAAACAGAGGATGCTACCCACAGAAATTTTGGAGCCTTCATCTTCCCTCATCCATTTTCCTGCAGTCATGTATCTAACTGTAATTATCTGTGGGTTAATCATGTGTTTCCAGGGGCAGAATTAAAAAAGGTGTTTTGAATTCTAAGTCATATTGTGGCCTGCAGGCTGCTTTTGTAGTTGCCTTTGATTTCACGTGTTGATGTTCAGCACTAGGTTTGAGGGCTGTGTGTTGCTGTTAGAAATGGATAAGATGTATTCTTTGTAGCCCAGTAGCCAGGAGAGAGGGAGGCAGACAAGGAGAGGCCCTCCTTATCTGTGATCTTCAGCGGAGAGCTACTGAAAAGGGGAGGTGATCTTGGAGTTGCTTGTATTGGGTTTACATGGCAAGATTTTGGTGGGGTGGGGGGACTGCAGGGGTGGCTGCTGTGAGCAGTGCCCAGCAGCTGCCCCATGTCAGATCGGAGCCGGCTCCAAAAGGGACCCGCCGCTGGCCGGAGCTGAGCCAGTGAGTGACTCTGGTTGTGCCTCTGGGAGAGCAGGCTTAAGAAGGGAAAAAACTGCTGGGCAACAGCAGCTGGGAGAGAGGAGTGACGAAATGTAGAGAGAAACAGCCCTGCAGACACCAAGGTCAGTGCAGAAGGAGGGCAGGAGGGGATCCAGGTGCTAGAGCAGAAGTTCCCCTGCGGCCCATGGGCTCCTTAGTACAGCAAGAGAATCAATCAATTTGGATCCCTGCACAGAAAAGATTATTTTACATTTCTTGGGATTTCATCATTTCTGGTTAAAAGCTTGTTTTCTCCTGTTTTTCTTCTGTATTCCTCTTTCATTGGACCAGACTGGGTTCCCAGGAAGACTTCAAATAGTTCCTTTAGAAGGATCTTCATGTGGCAGTTGTGAAGCAAAATTCAGCATACCACATGTAACCAAATGACCTCCTTTTTAGTGAAGAAATGTGGCTACCCAGAAGCATCAGGTCTGCTGTACACAAGCAGCATAGCTGGTATTCCCCAGGAAGTGCTGGGTCCTTCAAGGTACTCCAATTTTGCCTATTAAAAGGGAAATCAAAACCAGAAAGAAGGCTAGCCTGCCTGCCCATCAGGTTGGAAACCTATGGCTTAAAGCATCAAACAGTGCAAGGCTTTTGTAGGCAATCCCCTCAGGAGCTGCTTGCCCAGCTGCTGGCCAGCCAGAGGTTTTTGTTGCCACAAGTTTTGGGGTTGGTTTTCCTGCGCTCTTCCCTCCTATTTTGAGTGACTAATTACTGTGGCAAACCAAAGTCCTTTCACCCTGAAGGGTTAAAAATGATTTCTCAAGAACTGCTTTTTGCAGCGTCTTAGCTTGGGGGTGTCTTTCTTTGTGATTTCTTGCAGCTAGTAATTCAATTCAAATGAAAACAGGCCTGAAATCCAGGGCCTCGTGCATATCAGGTAAGTGCTATCAACTCCCCCGTGGAGCTCTGTGTTTGAAATTACTCACAGCTCGGCCAGACCCCGCATGCAGGGAGCAATGCCATCTCTGAATTGGTGTCGAGGCAGTGTCTGACAGTCTCGCTCTCCCCGTGTCACCTCTGCTGATCAATCCACATGTCCTTGTAGATACGCATTGCTTCATTGGCATTGCAGATTTGCTGCGGCGGGTTCCGCATCCCTTCAGCGGGGGGGGAGTGTGTTGGGTGGGGGTTAGGGCACAAGGGCTGCCAACCGGGCAGCTCAGTGCCTTTCCTCATTTTCTTTCTGTCGTCCTATAAGAGATATTGCAGTGCCTAATTGCTGAAGCAGATGACTGGGTGGAACCGGCCCCAGAGTGCGAGCACTTCAGCCCTACATGCGTGTATTTAATGCCACATCATAGACTGTGGTATAAATAGAGCTGGGATGCTGGAGTAGCCTGGGAAGCTAACCCTAAATTAGAGGTGTGGTTCCAAAGCACTCCAAAGCTGTTCCCATGGGTGGACAGAACAGGGAAAGGAGAGACCTCCACAACACATACTTTACTGTTTAACCCCAACAGGACTGGTTAATGCGTTACATGGGCGGAAATGAAATGCAGAGCAAAGTAATTCAGTAGTTTGAAGGAGGGGGGAAAGAGGAACATTCAGATGGCATTGATCAGTGGGCTGCAGATCTCGGGTAACTGAACTCTGCTCTTAAGAGAGCAATATTGAGAGTGAAAGGAACAGCCCCGTTTAGATGTTGAGCTTAGAGATATGGTTTAGTGGGCCTTGTTAGAGTTAGGTCAGAGGTTGGACTAGGTGATCTTGGAGGTCTCTTCCAACCTGAACAATTCTGTGATTCTGTGACTTCTGGGGCAGACAAGTTACTGCACAGCTTGGGATCTTTGAAAGCAGTCGTACTCGAGCAAGCTGCATCCTTTTGCAAAAGAAGCTGAACTCTAATGGCTCAGATCGATTCCTCTAGTGTGTGATGGAAGAATCCAGAGTAGTTGCACTGACTGGGTAGAAGTTATCCTCTGGGAGGTCAAGAGCAGAAGTTAGCTCAGAGTGGCTTGTGCAGAGTTTTGATCTTTTTGGGCAGAAGCGAAGCTGCCGTGGCTGCCGTGTGTGTGTGTGTGTGTGTGTGTGTGTGTGTGCTAGCTGATGTGCACGCAGTGGGCAGCACAGACCATGACTTTCTCCTGTGTAACTCTTCTGGGATCCTTGAAGACCCCGTGGGCAGATCAGAGTGACATAGAGGAGAATCAGGCCTCGTGATTTTCCGAACAGGATGTAAGAGCTGAAATACTGCCTGTCCTGCTTGGTTCAGAGGAATGATTGTGGCTGCAGTGAAGAAAGCTGAGGCGTGATGCAGTAAGTGCGCGGATGTTATTCTGGAAGGCCTTTAGACTCGCTGTTCCCTGCTAATGCATTTAGGGCTGTGATGCATTAAAGGCTGAACATCTGGCTTGGTTTTAACAGGCATCACTAGCGTGTCATCTTCTCCTGAAGTGTTAAATTCCACAAAATACTGTAATTCTAGCCAAGCCTAGAAATTGACCTCTGTAGCATTGTTGAAGCTTGAGCTTCATGGCTGCTTGCATAAGGCTGGAAAGCAAACACGTAGCATTAATTGTGATGCCATTAGAGGTCATACAGAACTTAACAAGTCAGAGAGTTAGTAACTCTCCTCCACTTCCCGCCATAGTAATGTTCTAGGTGTCTGAAAAATATATCCCCAGTCAGAAATTGCTGGTATCTTCCTTGTTTTCACTTCCTTACAGTTCTGGTGAAGCTGGTGGACTGCCAGCTTGTGAGACTGAGCCCTTCTGTTGCAGCAGGGCAAATGCAGGCAGCAGCACACAAACCTTCACTGCCTACAGCAGTATTGTTCTGGAAGAATTCGTTTGTGATCCATGCAACTGTTTTCACACAGACCCTTAAACAGTTGCCAAATGAGGGAAAAAATAGGACATTACTAGAGTGAGCTAAACTCAACTTGATGACAATCTTAAAATATTTTTATATGATTATATATGAATATTTATTGTTTTCTTTACCACTTTCAAGCCCTGATTTAGTTATTCCTCTTTTTCCTGTATTGTAATTGATTAACAGCTATACAGCAGCAGGATGTGTTAGCTTGTGTCTTCTATTTATGTGCATGTGTCTTGCCTCAGGTGAGAATTACAGCCGCCTTGCTGCTCAGATAGTAAACCAAATTACAGAAGAGTCCATATTCCTAAAGAGTGGAGAGATCAAAGTAAAATGTTGGACAAATGATGCTGCAGAGCATCACTGAACGTTTGTTATACTTGGATAATGCCAAGGTAGTCAGCTGAATGTCCTGGTACAAAACAAATTGTCTTGGCCACCAGAACATTGCAGACGTAGAGAAAAGACTGCACTTCAGGTGTGAGTACCGTGAGTTTTATAGGAAAATAATCAGTTTTATATGGAAAATTATTGTGATCATGGTGTCCATGGAATTCTAATCCTCATTAAGGCAACTCAGTTAACTTACATTTCTGTAGGTGACCTTGATTTCTTTTTTTTCCTCCTGGGTAAAGAAAAGGAAGGTCTAACATTCTTAGGAATATGAAGTTGAGTTGAGCAGTTCTGTATGTGCAGCCCTTGCAAATATGTGGTTATGCACACAATAGGATGAGGGTGAATTCATTTGCGGATCTTTGGGCCTCTCTGATTTCCTCTGGAAGTGATTTCCCATGAGCTGAGATGGGTTTTAGTAAAGCAGAGAGAATGCGAACAACAGGGAGCCACTTGAATGGGAGCTTTTGTACAGGCACAACGTGAACAAAGCAAAATGATAAATTCACATAAGCATCTCTGTCTTCCTCAAAGGATGATTTGCTGTCATATTTATGAACAGATTCTGAGGTCAATTCCATGCTAGAAACAATGGGTCTGTTACTCAAAAGCTACTTTTATAAAAGAAAATTTAATTAACACCAACAAACAACAGCAAAATATAAAAACATTCAATGTATGTATCAGCGACTTAAGGAATCTAAAGTAGCTCAACGAAAATACATGGGTCCTTGCCTTGTAAGTCAGAGGAGCCTTCTGAACAGAAAGGACAAGTGAAATAAATTTCGTCCAGTTAGTCAGACCCCAGGGACCTTTTGAGAACTAAAGTAGCGTTGGGTGAAGTATTAATGTATCTGCACTGGATGTGAGAGCGTGGATCTCACCGCAGCCCTTGCCGTTCTGTCCCACCCTGCACAACATCGGCTTCCATTCTGTTTTAAAAAAGCGCCACAATTTATCCTCCGCATGAGTAAAAAGGAAAACAAACAACCAAACCATGACAGCATGTAATTTAGAGCTGCCTGTATGAGTCTGCCTACAGTATGACCACCTTCACCGAGCAGCAGAAACAGTCGTTTGTAAGCTGTTTTGACTAGGTCACTGGCATGCTTGTGCCAGTTAATTCGGTTTGCAGAGGTATGGCTGCGCATCGGTCGTATATTGCTGAGAGCAGCACAGGAATGCCTTTGAGTCTGCAGAGAGATTGAAAGAATAGATCTGAAGATGGGAACTAGGCCTCGTGTCTGTGTGCTGCACTAACCCTGGTGACACTGTCAATAATGCCAACAACATTCTTATTTTTTCTGACATGTGAAAGAAGGGGGTAACTGACCTGCACAGTTTACTGTGAGCGGTTTCTCTGCAGCTCTTGAGCAGCACAGCTGCTGAGGAGGCAGTGGGTGGCAAGGATAAGTCATGTAACCCAGCTCACTGAAAGCGGCATTGTACAAGGTCTTCCGTATTAGAAAGGAAGAAAATCCAAGATCTACGTAAGTAGCTACCTGATTTTCAGAGCAGCTTGGTGTCCAGCATGTATCCCTGGTGTCACTGAACAAGTGCATACTCAGGATGCTGGAAAATTAGGTAGATGTCTGCAGCTGCTTGAAGCAAGTGAAAGTTACTTTTTCTGTTTTAGAAACTGCTGGCCTAAACTCTTGTTTCTATGTTGTTATTTATTTCTCTACTAGTACTGCTTTAAGAGTATTAAAGAATAAAATTTACAGGTCATCGCTAATACTGACTTTTTAATGTTTTTCTTGCCATGGAAACAAGGTTTGCATCTCAAAAATAGTCTTGGCAATTTTACTTTCACTTGTTGGTGCCTAGTGAATATATAAATAAATTGAAGAATGAGGTCTCAATACTGTTCAGTGAAGATGTTTTTTGGTTAAAAAAAATATGTAATGGAAAAATTTATACTAGTTTCATATTTATTTAAAAAAAAGTATTTTGTGAAACACATACCTTAAGGCCTGACAATGTTTGTTAACTGTGAAAACATTCTGTAGCATTTGCTGAGATGAGAAAGAGACTGAATATGCTTTCATGCAGATCCTCTACGAAACATTGTCCTCCACTGCTTGTTTTACAGAATTCAAGTTTTTCTACACTAACCTCATTAATTTCATTATGCAATCCTCATCTCTTCCCAAGAGACTTGTCCATTGTCAAGGGCAGCTGCATTTGCTTATTACAAGAACCTCAGTCATTAGTAGCATCAATACAAAGCAAAGCTCTTGATAGAATCCCAGACTATAGTTATAAATCAATCCAAATTTCTTTTTAAGTGCAGTAACAATATATGGCTTTGCTGCACTCACCCCGTGGGTGCTACTTTTATATATTTTTGTTTTTCCCAAAAGGTTGTCTTTACTACCAGGTGTAAGAACAAGTAGAGTTTCATACCTTGACAAGTCAGATCTTAATTATTTTCAGGTTGAATGGAGGAAATTGAGAATCCCCTATCTGTGGAAATTTGTGCATCTCTCAGTAGTTCTCAAACATAATCTGGTGCTTTGCTACAAAGTACACTAAGTATCTAACTTGCAGAGGTGGTCGAAATTCAGATTCTGCAATTGGGATCCTGAAATTCAGATAGCTTCTCTTATGTTAAAGTCTAGTATTTCAGACAGTCCTAATTGGCTAGCTCTAATTGAGAGGAGTGTGTTCTGACATGAAGGATGAATGAGCATTTCTTCTGCTCCCTGTGGAGATGAGTTACAAGTTGGGCCTGCAGGGAGCTACAGCTCTTAAGGTCAGACTTGCTTTTGCAACTTGCTTCCATATCTGTTTAGGCCATAGTTTCTTTTTTAACTGTTGTATTTATGTTTTGCAAAACCAGAGTTATTGCTACAGATAATTGATGCACAGTACTGACACACTGTACTGCTCATGTAGTAACTAGGACAGCAGAATGTGAGAAGCAAGCAGTGCAATGTAGGGCATTGGTCTCAGGCCAGGACAGTGAAGTGTTGTTTTAAGGGGAAAACCTAAATTGTCTCACTATTACCCCATCCTTCTGGGTCAAAGGAACTCTGCTTCTTGCCTGCTGTGGAAGGGAGGTGATAACATATCTCCGATTCTCTCCTTCTAGTATCCTATACCACCAGTGTAAGAACAAATCTCAAATCTCTGGGGGAAGGAGACCCCTTACATCAGGACTGGATTCAACTTTCTAGGCATGTTTCCAGGATTCAAGCGTTACTGAATGCTTTGGGAAGAACTCGGAGCTGACATTTCTCTGGGAGTTGTTAATGAAAGGCAGGGGGTGAGAGGCGGCTGGTTTCCCTAGGAACACAAAGACCTGAAGCGTTCAGTTCTGCGTTCTTGTATCGGTTGCATGTAACATTTCAGATTTGATTTCAGGATTTTTACATTCACTGTACTCGATAATGAAGATACTTGTGAGCATTTGACATTGTCAGCTGTTGTGCGTTATGATTAAAATCCCTGGATTATTTTGTATGTCCCACTTTCAGAACAATTTGTAACCTTGCTTCTTGAAAGCAGAATTGATTTTTCTAGGGACATCTGTACTGATCACTTGCTCATCTTATTTATAACAAAATTTAAATAGCATGTACACTTCTCCTTTTAAGTACTCTGAGCACTGTTAATTTTGCTTGCACTTAATAGTCAGATTTCCTGTGGCTTTTTTTGTGGGTACTGAAGATGCAAACATTTCTGTTGATAAGACTTAAGAAATGAAGAGAAACGCAAGCCATCAGTGAAAAATTCTGTTGTGTGCAGAAACACTGCTGGGAATATCGCTTGTAGGGGAGACTTAACTCAATCTCTTGTAGTTACAGCAATGTAAAATTGATGCTTCTGGGTCAGTGACAGCTTACGTTGCTATGTGACACTTCGGTAGCAGCTCAGTTTTCTTTGTGAGGGAGACTTGCAGCTCCTCGTATTTCCTCTTAGTGGGTGCAGACAGAGGAGAGCACGGAGGAAGTCAGTTCTCACAGCGCTGTTTAATGTGGCAACAGCTTTGCAGGCTCTCGGGAATCCTGGTGTTACGGTCTGAACATGTCATCATTCCTCTAGGTCAGGGAAGGGAGAGTTGCTGAATTACCAGGCGTGCTGATGAGACCTACGCTTTGGGACAGATGGAGATCCTGCTTTCAGATAAACGTCCAAAGCCCAACCGGGCGTTTGTGATGTTATTTTGTTAGTTAAATACCCCAAATCCTGGGAATGCTGGAGATTCAGCAGTGAGAGCTTCACAAACTTCATGAATCCTTGGATGTTAGAAACAGAGCAGCATCTTTATTCACCGTCTGAATACGTGGTCCTTAATGAATAACAAAAGAGCTTTGGAACAATGAGGAAACAGGCGTATTTTTTGTGGGATGGCTTGTAGGTAGTGTCAATTATCATGGTTGCTATGAGAGTGAGGGCTGGAATCCATCCCTGTGTTGCTATGTGACATCAGTGTCACATTTGTTACCTGAGCAGTAACATTGCATATCCTATTTAAAATGCCTTTCCAGGTTTTACCCCGTAAATGGAACCTTTTAGAATCGGAGCTCCTGAAGAGTCGGCATCATTGCGATCAGCACTGCGAATGGGTTAATGCAAGCTCTGAAACTGGGCTTTGAGCAGAATCCTGAATCTGAGGGACTCCTGGCAATGTGATATAAACACCAGCCTGACAAAGCCTCCTACCTTTTGGTGCTCTCGTTGTGACTTGAAGCAGAAACTGAAAGGGTGAATAGAGCTGAACTGTGACTCCCTTGAATTTCATATAGCCCTGTATGAGAAAGTACTAATTTCTTCCCTGACTTGTTTCCTCCCAGCATCCCAGCCTCTGACTGCTCCTCTCTGTGCAGACTCCCTTTAGTCCTTGTTTATGCAAACAGATGTGCTGGTGTAACCCGAGAAGTGGTTCTAAAACAAATCACTACTCTTCTGCAAACATCTTTGTAGCAGTGGCTGTTTGCAGTTTAGTTCAACTGGGAACAGTTTAAAACCTGACATAAGATACTTCTATAAAAATCAAAGCACATCTACATAGAGGTCTGCACCTGCTTAACTAAATGACTTCAAATCAACAAAGTTGAAATACTGTCCTTTTCCTCTACATTTGAAAAATCTGATACTTCTTCACTGTACCTTGAAGTTTAGATATGAGCGATTGCTTCCGCTTAGTTATTGTAACTGCCTCATTTATGGCCTCAGTGCTAACCAGGTTCTTTCCTGCCAGTTGTTCAGTGTTTGCCAAAGTCAGATCAGTGCATCTGTAAACTTAAACATTTGCAAAGTGTTAGCCATAGCTTCCTCAGCAACCCAAGCAGCCAAACTCTAGTTTTGGCTTGGTGAAAGACTTACTAATCTAATTAAACTAGTGTAAACCTGTGTACAAATAATCCTTTAAATTCACTGGATGGGCTGAAGAGATTTAAGATCCTAATAAGCACTCAAAGGTTCAGTGGCTTCTAGCTAAAACCTATGAACTTTCTCAGTTGCAAAATTTGATTAGAAATTGCTTGAACTCTTATGTGGCTTTGTTGTGATGTGGCTATATTTCTGTAGTTACGCTTGCAGCACTGAAGCTTAGGGATATGGGAGCTTCAGGAGTAAAGAGGGGAAAAAATAAATGAACATTATGGAATCAAAACTAATGTTGACCACAGGCTCCATCTCAAGGGTCAGGTCTGGTAGCTCTGTTTGGTCATCAGGTCTCAATTTCAGTCTCTCACTGAGAAAGCTGTCCTGTACGTGCTTGTTCAAAGTATAGTTGGTCAAAACTGGCCTCCCTGGGATGCTGGTTTCTCTCTGGGATTGTCAGAGTAAATTTGCCTGGATTTGTATTATACAAAAATCTTATTGCAAAGATGCTACAAGAATTCACTGCTGGGGGGAAAATGTGCTGTTTAGGCTGCAAAATTCTGTTTTGTCTCTGATTCTTCTAAAAAGGAACATCTATTCAGAAGTTTTATTGGAAGTTTTATCTTTCTATATGATCTTCCTACAGGAGATGCATTTTTCTGAACAGAACTCTCCCCAAATGACGTTAGCTACTTTTACTGCATTCTGGAAATAATATTTGGGAAAATGCTGAAGTTCATGCTCATTCCCTTCCCTCTCTGCAGGAGGAGAAAAGGCTCTGAAGTCAGATACGTCTCCTTGAGGTTTTCTGTTTCTGTCAAATAACCGAAGCATTTTGTTATGACTAGTTTAAAGGGAAATATTAGAAACAGTAAGTTGTGAGGCCAGCGGTGAGGTTATTCTGTGATGGCCAGAACTCATACAGACGTTACGGCTGACTTCATAATAAATGTTAAATCAGGCTTCTGCTATTCTACTGAGGAGCAAAAGACCTCTCTGTTCTAGAAGAATCATTCTGCCACGGATGAGTGATCCCAGGTATACCAGGGTACTTGTGTTGCAGAACGTTGTACCGCGGATAGATTTCACTACTGGAGAGCAGACCCTTTGTTTTCCCATTACAGACTTGGTGTGGATTTGCAGTGAGTTGAGGACCACAACCCTTGTGGAGAGCCATGAAGGTGCAATAACAGAAATTGTAGACCAGAAGACCTGACAACTCTGTGCTGTGCCAATGAACAAAATGTTCTGCACCTATTCAGAGTAGAGGGTCCCAATTCTTAAAGAAAATAATTTCACTAATTTTCTGCACAGGGACACATAGTATATAATATGCTAAAAAGAGATTGCTTTTAGTCCTCTTTCTTGTTTTGTAATAGTCAGGCAGATAGGGTCCATGCTGATCTCTGCGAGTAACTTAACTGTGTTCATTTTGGCAAACTGGTTTAACTTTCTATACCATATTTCAAGAGCAGCATGTGCTCATTATTGTTATTTTTATCGTGTTTCTGACTTAAAACCCCTTTGCAGAGAGCTGGGTGCTGTAAGAACATGATAATTTTATAAAATGCCTTCAGTACTGCTGATGAAAGACTCTAAACATGCGGAACTTCTTTCATTATCATGGAATTTAAGTAATTCCCCAAGTGTCAGTATAAAGTACGGAGTCATTCCGGCAGCTGATATTACCTCTGAGCAAGGATACCTGCTTTTATCTCTTCTGTTCTCTGCCTAGGTCAAAGATAAGGTGTTTCTTCATTACAGTGGAACAAGATGCGCCTGGAGTTCGATACCGTGTTATCCTGCTGGTACGCTTCATGGAGAAAACAATATAGTTGGTTCATGCTTTTAGCAGCTAGCATGTTGATGGTATCAATAAGAGCACAGGGGTAATGTGGAACCAGTGGTTTTAAGAGCATCTGCTTTACACAGAGAAGCTGTAAATCTCAGAGAGGCCCGTCAGTTCTTGTATCTAGGGGTTTAGGGTTCTTGCAGAAAATATTGCCACTTCCCTGTGGGGAATACAGCCAGTTCAGAAGCAACTTGAAAGATGATTTACAGGAGCCAATTGTAAGTGCATGTCTTACAAAAACCATCAAAAACATAACGTGATAGAACACAGGAAATGGAAAGAATAACTTGTGAGATATTCATCCAGTCACAGAATTGTCTCTGGAACATATTTAGATACGGCAAGAGATTCTACAACAATTGAAATTTTATCTGGTGATTCTGGGCATTTTAAAACATCCTTGCATGACTCTGGTATTACCTGGCATAAACATTCCCATAGTTAATGGTGACCATAATGAGCCTTTGGACAAGTGTATGTCATTTAACCATTTTTTCTATGCCTTATGCATGGTGGCTAGCTGCCATCAGTATATGTGAATGGATCTTTTTTCAATCTGTTAACATGCAGTTTCTTTAAAGGAAAACAATTAAAAAAAGTTGATCCTCCCGTGTTCCTTTACTGCTGAATTTGAAGAGCGCCAGTGAATGGTGCGCTGACTCAGAAGGAAGTGGCACGTAGTAGAGGCTTTTTTTGTTCTGAACTGTGCTCTTAGTTCTCGAATGGCAGGTGAGAGTCAGCAACAAAAGTTCCCCTGGAGGAAAGCAATATTTCCCTGTGCATCTTAGGCAGATAGCTTCTATTGCCTTGCAGCTCAGCCATATCATTTTCTCTCGAAGAGCTTTGCTTTCCAGCCTGAAGCTACTAAAATGGAAAAATAAGAATGCAAGTTAGACTTATTATTATTCTTGGTGATTGGGGTAGCAAGGAGGAAGAATTTAAGGAAGACACTTTTGCAGATTTTAGTGTATTTGTCGGTACCTTTAGATGTTTCTCTGGTATATCATAAGGTGTATGCTGATTAATTTAATCTCTTACTGATTATGGAATAGTTCGAAGAGCTTGACTGCCACGTGATCAGGCAGCTTTCTGAAAAGTGTCGCTTTCATAAGGACTATTTAAGCTGCACCACGAGAAATCCATGGTGAAGGTCATGAATAGAAGGTACTTCATGTGCAAGACAGGTTCATTACTAGGAGACATATTTGTGTGTTCATTTGTGAAGTTAAAAGTAGCTCTGAGTTTTCCTTGATTTGGTTCCCTTCTGTTATCCTGGAAGCACGTTTATTGACACCCCCACCCAGCTAAATACTGATGTTTTATCCATTGCTGTGATGTGTTTTCTGTTCTTCTCAGATGCTTGTTTTCCTGTTCCCTTACTGGGTTTCTTTTTTTGCCAAAAGAAATGAAAAGTACCTTCTCCCAAATCTCTATCTTAAACCAGTCCCTTAAGAACATCAGTGAAAACAGAAACTGCTGCCTGGAGTCTGGAAAAACCTCTGCGATTGGAATGGCTGGGGTCTAATTCTAGCTCTGCTGCTTGTTTGCAGTTCGATTTGTTAGTTACCTGGGGCCTACATTTCATGACAAGTTTGCTCCTGTTTTCAGCTGTCCAGCTTATACAGCCACCACCCAGTTCCACAGGTGGTCACTGTCATGGTTTGTGCTCCAGTCAGTGTGAATTCTGCCAGAATAAGGGTAACAAGGCTGATTCTCTTCTGCACTGTTCATGTTTCTGTTGGTCATAACTTAGAGGCAGCTCTGCAGAAGGACACTTGTTGTCAGATGATGGTTTCTCTGAAAGGTTTGGCTTATTCATATCCTGTTTCTCTAATGAGTCTCTGCTCACCAGCTAGTATAGTTCATACAGCTTTGATGTAGTTTAAAAGCATTTTCTCAACATGTCTGAGTATGTGTTCTTTTAATATTTATATATACAAAATGGGTCAAATGTGGAAAAACAAGATGGTTATGCAGTAAATGGAAAACTGTTCATGGAAAACTAACATTTTTCACCAGAAAACACATGAAAACCCTCATGGGTAATAGGTCATAAATGCGATGGGTAAAGGGAACAGAATAATAGAGACCTAGTCTGAGTTTAGGTTTTCTCAGGGGTGAGATATTCACCCCAATGACATACCTAGTGCCCCTTTGACTTGACAGTATTTCACCTGCGCTTCACACATGAAAGCAACTAACCTGCTCCCCAAACCTGACTGCCAAGTAAATGGAGAAGAGGAGCCCTGGTGGTTATTAAACATTATGATGGGAATGTCATCTCTGGAAATGATCAGAAACTTGGAGAGTACGCTGGTAGAATAAGCAGTTTGTACTTGTTCTCTTTCTCGTCCTTGTTCCTTAAGCAACTGCTCCTTGTCACCGTAAGAGACAGGGCAGATAGGGTTTGTCTAAATCCATATAACATTTATGTACTCACAGTGAGGATGCACAGATGAATTCTGCTGCTTCCATTTTACTAATGA
This sequence comes from Anseranas semipalmata, assembly GCA_013399115.1. Classification (NCBI taxonomy): domain Eukaryota; kingdom Metazoa; phylum Chordata; class Aves; order Anseriformes; family Anseranatidae; genus Anseranas; species Anseranas semipalmata. Next base: position 369,718 of record VXAA01005571.1, on the reverse strand, counting down.
GGAAATAGAAATGGAGAAGTCCAAGGGACTTATTGCAGGTTGTAGCTTATTCCAGATCATAGGTGGCAACAGTTTATTGGTGGGTTTTAAATTCAAGCATTGCCAGCTTGTAGTTCCGTGTTTAAATTTAACAACACTATGAACAGATTGTGACTGGAGAACAATAAAAATTAACCCTTGACACTGAAAGACAATGACTTTCTAATCAATGCCAAAATATTTTTCTCCAAACAATCCTGTGTATTCTGGCAGGGAGTGAGTAATTCCTTTCTGGTGGGCTAGTCATGTTGATTTAAGGGCTCAAGTCTCTATAAACAATACACAAGAAACACAAAGGGTAAGAATAAGCAGGACTCTCAGGAGCAAAACAAATGAGAAAAAAATCTCTTGATACTTCCTGTGAAATTCTTTACCCAAACAGAAGTCTTGGACAACTGAAGAGAGGCTTAGAGGAAGTGAAGATGTATACATGTTTGTGTGCTCATTAATACAAAAAATACAAGCTGTGATATATGCTGTGTAGGTATCTTGGTTTCTCTAAAATCAAAATCCTTTTTAACCAGTTGTAAGTTGCATTGGTGGTCTGACATGCAAGCCATCTTCCGCGGTGCCTTACTGACAGGGAGCTCCCATTGTAAACGGCTTTCGGAGAAAGAAGCAAGAGGCGAGTGTTCACCATGAAGTTTGGAGATCCAAAAGCAAAGAATGTGGAGACACCAAAGGCAAGAGAAGAGAGCGTGCAGACCCTGCCAGACCTTCAATCTGTTCATATCTTGGAGTAAAGTGAATCAAAAGAGAGCAGTAAAGTGTCTCTGCTGTCTTTAGAGACCTCCCTGAGCTGACCACACGGAGCCAGTGTGCGTTGTGCTTCCCGTCCCCGTGAGGCCTGGGAAGAAGCTGTCACATTGTCGCATCAGGAGAGGAATTTCCTTCTGATAGAGAAGTGATGCATATGCTTTCCTCTTGCCATTAAACTGGAGTAAAACATCCTATCACATATTGTCGCCCAAAAGCAAGGGCATTATAACTGGGTTTATCAAAAAGCAAGAAAAAGAACCAATGGAGCATAGAAATCTTGGCATGGTATGTGATTGTGTTCCTGGGCAGTGCTCATATTGCAATCATCACTTTTTTTTTTTATCATGTCAAACAACATTTAATCCTGGCCTAAGCCAGAATTAATTTCTAGGAAAGTATTTAGACATGGACTAAACTTAAAGCAAGGGTTGACTGGAATCATTCCACTGAGATTGAGCTAGTTTGTGCACCAGGGTAATATGTGAACCTTTGTAAGGAAAAGCTGCCCTTCTAGTCACCTCCCTCATCTCTTTACAGCTCTGCATTTCTCCCTCACCAAGGTTCTTCTCTATTGTTCCCTCTGCTGCATCTGGAAAAGGCTGAAGGAAAGAAGTTCGAATTCTGGGAGGGAAATTGTCACCCGTACTATGCCTCCTTGAACAGGCCAGTTTTGATAATTGTGATTTCAAAGTGAAACCCATATTATAGGTATCATTAAGCTGTTTTCATGAGGACAGTGGGCTTTAGTATCTATAACGTGTCTTTGTCTGTGCCTGTCTGGCAGTACTATGATTTCTTACTTTGTTATCCAGTTTCTGATCTTCTCTTCTGATCAGATCAGAATCAAAGATCAGAAAAAGAAGGAGAAAAAAGAAAGAGAAAGATCAGATCTTCTGATCTGTTCTTTCTCTCAAAATTACCTGAACAGACTTAGTTTCTGCAAATTTTAATATGATCCATGCTCTGTTTGTTTTGCAGAAGGGTTTGAAATATTCTAATGTTTTGCATAGGGTTTGCTTGAACCACGTCACTCCATTGCAAATTAATGGTGATTTTTAAGCTTTTGCAGGAAAGATAACAAAACCAAGAAGCACTTAAAACAGATTTTCCTGTAATAACCTGTGGGTATTTTGTGGTTTCATCATTCAGATCTCAAAAGTGAATACTCTGAATTAAATTAAAATTATTATTAAATAAAATACTTAAATAAAAAAAATCAGCATTACCCATGATAAAGAAACGCATTTCATAGAAATTGCTGTATTTGATTTAGGCAATAAAACTTAATATTATTTGTTATAGTAGTAAATTTTTTAATGTTATTTAATTAAAAGCAATAGATTTTGAGGGGAATGCCAGAATAATGGGAAGGCTTTTTAAGTATGGGACTGTAATTAATTGTCTAGCTTCTGAACAGTCATTGCCATTATCTTCCTGCCTACTGCGTAAAGCGCCAGGAGCACTGTAATATACAGGGGGACCTTGCACCTCGGACTGTGGGTTACATCTCAGAAGATTTCTGGCATCCCTGCATGCATCGGTCATTCTTTTGAGTTCTGCCCTAAAGATGAAGTTCGCTTTGACTGTTCCTCTGTAATTAGAAGCGTTACTGGCAGCTCCAGGGCAAGGGATAAGATAAAGATGAGGTATCGGCTTGCCTCTACATCCAGTAATTGACAAGGCATCGGGAAGGATGTGATGAAAGCTATGTAAATTAGCACTATGATAATAAGCCAGAAATCCCATCAGTAGGAAAGGAGCTGTCACCTCTAAGGCTGAGGTCAACACTTCTTAATTCTTTAGAATTATTCCAATTTAATCAACATGCCCATTTAAAACAGAGATTGATCCATTATTACATGGAGCCAAGGCGGGAAGAGCAACAGATTAACTTAGTCAAGGCAGACAGCAAGCACAGTGTCATTCGTGGGGGCTGAAGTGTCTCCCTCTGTGCAACTGCACTGAGAACTGCCCTTAATAGCCTTCCATCTGGCCAACGTGGCTTTTCAAACTAGCAAATATCATGTATTTTGGTGACACCTTCGCATGCCAAAATGGCCTTTCAGACTTGTGTTCTTATGCTACTGGCATTCAGACACAGCAGGGTTAGAACACCTTTATCAGAACAGGGAGAGAAAGTAAACCACAAGGGGGAAGAGAAGAGGGGAAAAAGTGGGAAGACGTCTTCTTAAGAATGTCTCGGGATCTCTCTAATCTGTACATCACAGACTGAGCCTTGTTTTTATGTTATTGGAGAGAAGTCCCCCCGCAGGAAGTTGTACATTGCCCTCTATCTGTTTGTAGTGCTGAAGGAATTGAGCACAATGACTGAGATACAGTGCTGGCATGCTGAGGAGTTTGTAGATTGTTTCTTTGAAAGAGAGTGCATACTTTGGATTAATGTGATGGGTGACATCTCCTTGTCCTTATTGCAGGAAGTTCTCCCATTCTGATGGAGGTAAGCAGAAGTAGCAGTATGTTCTTGTCACCCGGTTTTCTTATTTGTAGCTCTCACAGACTTGTGGAATGGATACTTGCTGAAGATCCCCTAGTGCAACCAGTCCACCTGCACTGGCTGCTGACACTGCATGGTCATGCATAGCCTTACAACAGTCTTTAATAAAAGAAGAGGCTCTATACAGTTTCTTTATCTAGCAAGCAGTAACAAAATACTTTGCTTTTACTGTTTTCTGCTCCAGTTGCTAGAATTTATAAGACAAGAAGCCATATATAGACTTTTGTGGGTAATCACATCCTGCCGTATGTTGCTTTCCAGAGCAGGAAGTCAGCCAGCAAATATTTGAATTTCTAGCTGGAGAGATCCAGGAATCACTGGAGAAGTATGAGAGCAGGCAGCAGCCCCTTCCCGTTGGGGTGTCGTGTGTGGCCTCGAGGACTGCGCTACTATGGGGGAGAAAGTCAAACAGAAAAGTAGGCACCTTTCTGGGTATATACCAGGGGATTGTAATGCTGACCTCGTAGAGGTTCCACTCATATCTAGAGGAACTTATGACATGGTAGACCACATTTTCTATCAAATCTGAAAAGACAGCGAGCATTGGAATCTTACACAGGCACCTGGCTGTAATGGTGATGTATTGCCAGTAGTGGGGCCTTTTCAACAGGGCACCCGGGCACGTACATCATCCTGAAGGAGGCTTTAGTTCCTTTGGAAGGGAACTGAAGAATAACTAAAATCAATACAAAGATTTCCTGTGACATCGCGTGCTTGTTGCTTCCTGCTGTGGTTTCTCAGTGTTTTGCACAGGTATTTTTAATCGCCCACTTTCTGTCTTTAGGGGGTGGCTGACAGCAAGAGCGAGCCACTGCTCTTTGGCAAGACTGCTTTTATGTTGTCAGGAATGTTGGATCTGGGCTGATCTGCATTTTGATCAAGAGCTGTGTATTGGTTGTTCAAGGTTCAGTTAAGTGCCCTGAAGGTTGTTCCGTTATTTCTCATTTTGCTTCCCTTCTTCCTGGCTTGGAGACTAGCAGGGAATATTTTCCCTCTGTCCAAGCTCCCCTTCCCCAGCAGCCAGCAGAAGTTATGCCTTCGGCCACACCGAGGCCGTGATTTTGCCCTGTTCAAAGCCATTGCCAATCTGAAGCTGCATGTGTACAAACCTTTTGCAGAGGGACAAAAGCTCTGATCTGCACTGGGTTCCCTAACCAAACCAGGGTAAGCTGCTCCAGCATTGCAACAGAGGCTTACAGCAGTTTGTCCTGGGTACATTAGGGTAAAACAAGGTGGATGCGTCGAGTCTGGCTGCTGATGGTCATAAGCAAACCAATCTGTCGTTGTAGGCGAGATGTGAACTGTATCTGTGTCTTTCCTATGCTTTAAAGTGGAAAGCAGGAAGCATACATCGGGAGTTATTGGTGCTTTGCCCAATGCTTTGTGCTGCAGCTTAACAGATACAAAGTGAGACATTCCCAATTCAAGAAACCTAGTGTGCTCTGAGGGGAAAAAACAGGGAAAACGACCCAGATGGCACTGTAAGGAAGAAATGGGGATGTCTTACTAAGTAGAGGGAAAGTCCTTAGCTTGCTGAGAGACAGATACCATGGTTATTTTGTAGCTTCATCACTGCTGAAGTGGCTGTTACTTGTTTTAGTTTAAGGACAAGGAGGCTGCCATTTTAATGTGGAGAAAAAAAAAACAACACAGTATTGAATTGAAAGCAGCTCTATGTACTTGAGTAGATGGAGAAGGCTTGAATTGGAGGCCACATGTCTTCGCTTTTGAAAATTTTTGGGAAAAAACCCTGTTCCCTCCACCTCCCTGAATGCCAAGCCATGCTTCTTTCTTAGATGCATTTGCCACTCAATTAACACTTCTCATGCACACACCAGCAGGGTGTTAGCCACAGGATGTAACAGTGAACCCCTTAGGTCTCTGTTATGTACTTTACAGTCTAAAAGCGTAGAAAATACTAGATTGGTGCAGCGAGTTCTCCCATCCCTTAGGGTCTGATGTACCAGAATGGCAGCTCTTCTGCTTTACTGAACCATAGCGGGCTTTAAAGTCAGGATGCAAATAAACTCCAGTTTAGATCAAGCATTGCAGCCCTGTCCTCACTGTCCCCCCAGTCTAACCTGACTGGTTTAGTATGTTCTAGTGCAAGACTGGTGCTACCCAGGGTAAGTTTTAGAAAGAACAAAGAGAACTGAGTGTCGTAGCTTAAACTAACTTGTTTCTGACTTGCTAAGTATATCAGCAATAGCCCTCAGGTGGGCGGGTTATGAGGCAGTTCAGGAAGCTAAGGTGGCTGTAAGGGAATTACTTAATTTTTGTGTGGTTAGTGTTTGGCTGCTTGTTACCTCGTCTGTCTGCAATCGGGCTGCAATTGCCCAGTTGCATAAGCAGCAAGGCAGGGGGGAGTTGAGTTTGTGTAATTGCCTGTGGATTTACACCCTTCTTGCCTTCTTTATTCCTTCTTTAATAGCTGGGCTGGAGAAAACTATTAATGGGTTTCAGTGATCAAAATAGATAGAAAGGGGAAGATGGGCTCTTTGCAGGTCAGGGAGGAATGATTCCCTGGACTTTGGAGAGCAGGCACATCTACTTGGCAGCAGCAGAGGAGGAGGAATGGCGGTCGTGCTCTTAATTCCCTCTCCACTTTATCAACCATCTGTAGTACATTTAAACACAGCTTAAGTTAGTACATGGATCAAATAAAGAAAAGTTTTAATAAAGGATGTTCTGTTAGTTGATGGAGCATCCAGAACTCTATCCTCAGGATTTGCACTGCACAAGAGGGATAAAACAAACTCTCTAGAGAAGTTATTGCCCTTTTTCAATTCTATAAGCTTTCAGGGTAACTTTTAGGAACACTTATTCCTAAAAATACATTTTTTGGTTTTATCTCTATTATGTTTTCTATGGAGATGGCCAACAGTTGGAAAGCCACATGTCTAAATGCAATTCTGTAAACATATTTTGCTTTTAAGTTGTTTTATGGAGTTGTTGTGCTTAGGTATGCAAACTGGATGTGTTCCATGCCCTGAACTTGTGAACAGTCAGCTATTTAGGGAAAGTAACTGAAAATACATCCACAAATGGAGTCTATTTACAATCCAGGACCTCACATTTATTTTGTGTAAGTAAAATTGATCACTGTTTTAATACAAAACTGAGTTAAAACAGGCATTTATTTAATTGGCAGAACTTGAAAGTCTAGCTTTATTTATGTAGGGAATTCTGAGCATCTGAATAGATGCACCACAAGTCATTGGCAATCTGAGACTGTTGCTTTTATTAAATTCTGGGGTGTTTTTCCACTCTAAATATTTTATTACAAATAAAAGCCCTGCTATGTGTGAGCACTCAGTAACTGGCAATCAGCTGGGTTCACAGATGCGGCTGGGACTCTTGCAAAGGCTAAATGCAATGCAGTGTGTAAACGTGGTGGATGAAGTGTTAAATAAGCTATTTGCTTTGGCCCAGCACAAGGTGGCAGGGGGAGCTGGGCTTTGGCAGAATATTTGGAGGTTTGTTCTTCGGGCTGGTAGAGATGGGTCATTGGGGAAAGTGGTGCCAGCGGTGTCTGAGGTGACTGACGACGGACTTGGACGCGGAGCTCCTGCACTGACAGATAGGCTGAATGGCAGGAGCATTGCTCCAAAGGGAACTCCTTGTGTGAATTTCTTGGCTAGACAGTAGGTGCTACTATTCAGCCTCTAATGAAAAGGCAGCTGAGGGGAAAATATTTGCGAGGAGAAAATGGCAGCCTGAATGAATGGCCTGCTAAATGCACCAGTCAGTGCGCTGGCACGCAGGCCGTGTATCAATGTCCTTTTCTTAGCAGGGGCAATACTTGGGGCTGGATGGGGCACTGGGGAGAAAGCCGTGCACAACTCTAGCTGCAGGTCTGCAGACACAGGCTATCTGCACTGAAAATGGTTGTTCCAGTTTTCAAGGGACTGTGGTGATAAGGCCCTAAGCTGCTGGTCATTGTTCTCCTTGTGGTGCAAGGGCACAACCTGTGGCGTTACTGAGGAAAGTGAAGGTCGCAGAAACGTAAGCTGGATTGCATTTGGAAAGGTGTGCAAGGGGAGATCTTTGTTAAACAAGCAGGGCCTGCTTCACAATGCCAACAATGTCACTTGGTTAACTTCAGATGAAGGGAACTCAGATTTTAGCTGTTTTTCATTTAAAAACATGAGGGTACTTTGAACAAACCGTTTTGATCAAAATTTACTGTCGGTAAAATTGAAATGTTAGATGCAGAAAGTTAAAAGGAGTTATTATTTGCAACTCTGTAAAGAAAGAGCAAATGGATACTGAAGCCACGCTTTTAGCTTTGCTCTAGAATGCACACGATTTAGACACACAACTATTGGCCCATTTGCAGCACAGCCTTCCTAACACAGCAGTTCTAAATCGCTCTGAGTGAGGGTGACCCTTTAAACCAGCGTGCAGGTAGCGCAGAGCACTGTCCATCCCCAGACGTACCGAGGCAGGACTCGTACGTCCTTACGATTGCTCAGACCAAGTCCGAGGCGATGGGAATGCAGGGGAGGGCAGCCTGCTTGCGGCAGCCCTCAGTTCGGGGCATGCTAGCAAGCTTCTCTCCGTCTCTGTCAACTTCCCCTTTATGTTTGAAATATAATGGTCTAATTCTTTGCTCTGATTCAGAGGAAGCTGGGGTTTAAGACTGTGTGTGATATGATTGTGTTCTGCAAGAACATGTGTGCGGAGAAGAAATGCTACAATGAGAGGGAGCTTTCCTTTAGTCTGTCGCAACAAAATAAATGTGCGTTAAAGGGAACTGTGAAACCCAGCCCTTTGGCTGGCGTGGGGCAGTAGGACAGGAGGTATTTTTAGACAGTGCTCTTGTCTAGCTCTTTGACCTGGCAAAATGACATAGTTTTCCACTTGTCTGAGAAGGAATGGGACAGGTTACTGCTGAGCACTGGATGTGGTGCGGAATTTAGGTCTGGCTAGGCACCACAAACTGGTGCTTTTTTGACCAGCCCAAATATTTCCAGTCTGTAAAAATTGGGCAGGAACCCTAACACGAATAAGCTCCCTTCAGATGTTTCTGAGGTGTTCTGTGGACAGAGGGCAGCTCCAGACCGCTCTGTGGTGGGCTTGTGCTTCTTGGTAGAGCCTAGGGGTATAGTGGTATTTGTTTAAAAATAAAAATAATAATAATAAATCCAAGCCCCATAAATTACATTGTCTGCCTGCAGGCAGAATTCTGGTTTGGTTAAAATTTTGGTATCATATTTCATAATTAATGGAGGGTTTTGTCCTGCGTGCTTGTCCAGTTCAATCCTTGACTACTTTATTCCAGCATAGGAAAGATGGCTGGGAAACATTGGCTCCATGCGCCCAAACAGCTGCGCTCTGATGGCGCACACTTTAAAAACAGCGCAGACGCTGTTGGGTTGGGCTGGGTTAGGAGACCTAGCGCAGGCCAGCTCCTGCACTTCTAGCAAGCAGCTTTTCATCAGCTTAATTGTTTGTTCCTGCTCAGGGCTACTGACGAAAAATATGCTTGTGAGGTTAATTTTTCTAATTCCTCTTTTAAACCAACATGTGAAAGACGCTCTTTCTTTTTTTCCTCTTTTTTTGTGTGTAAATAATTGCAAATACATCGAGGCAGACTTTGCAAGGTGCAGCTGTGTGTGCAACCTGGCTTTCTCTACGTGTGAGCATAATGGGAGGCTGTGTGAGCACTGAGGGGAAAGCACCTGTAAAGGGGCACCTCCAAAGCTGTGCTCTGCTTTTGCTGGGGTAGGAAGTGCTTTGAAGCATNGAAAAAAAAAAAAAAAAAAAAAGCTGTAAGAGCTTTTTTTAACTAGCTGGATTTAATCAAATTTTGAAATATTTATGGTCATGTTGCCTTGAATTGGAAATACTTCTCCTGAGGTGAAATCATGGTGGGGCTGAAGTCAATGGCAAAACCCCCTGATTTATTGGAAGCCAAAGTTGAGTGAAAAAACCTGTGTGCGTGGAAGAAAAAGGTTCATCAAGTGGTAGGCAGTTTTTGTAGTTTATTCCCTGTACGTCCTTACAGAGATGTGAGTGACCTGATCAGAGGCCAGGGATCAGAAGCTTCCTTCTTGTACTCGCTCCATGGGTTGCCCTGGATAAGCCAGAACATTCCCTGCTCCTCTTTGCCCTTCCGCAAAGCGAGGATGGGAATACTCTCCTTATGAAGTAGGCTTGCTAAAGGCAGTGTTTGTGAAACTTGCCAGTGTGCACACGTGTCCTTGGACTTTACAGGCCTTGAGTGTTTGTCAGTGGCTTGTTTAGCACATACACTGATTTATGGTTTAGGTTCCTTAATTGTAAAATGCCTCTTAATGGTCCTGTGTTGGGACAAGAGAAATCAACTGTTAAAACTTGATAAAGATTAAAAAATTGTAACTGCAGATATGACAAGATGAACAGAGAAGTGGCAGGAGGCATTAGGTAACGATTTAGTGTATTTCAGTGCTGCAGTCATCAGTGAGACAAGACAGTACTTGAGATGACCTTAAACAAGATTGCTCGAGTATCAGAAAGTCTTCCTTCAATACATAGAGCTCGGTTTGGGCTAACTTGTGCTGTTGAGAAGCTTGATAGGCTGCTTGCAGTGCTAAAGTGGGCTTAAACTAACCTCATTTCAGGATCTGTATTGCAGCACAGGTATCCTTAAAGCCAGCAGTAGTCCATGCTGTGGAAGTAAGAGCAGCTGTGTATTGGGATGGGGAGCCAGGGAGCATGCCACAGGGACTACTAGTAGTTTGCAAAATAAATACTAAAAAGCAAATAAACTTGAAATACTTTACTGAACATTAAAAATTTTCTGTCTGCTGTTTGACTTGGCCTGCGTTATTCACCAGAACTACATTTTTAACCCTTTCACTCTTAACAGCATTATTCTTTAGTGAATTATGAAATAATTGTAATACAAATATTTACTATGTAGTCAAAATATAGAAGTGTACATCTCTGATGTACAATAGATGCTTTTTTCCCAGAAGACATATAGCATGGCATAACCAGCAGTTTGTGTAAAGACACTAAATTGGAGCCTTAACTTTGCTTTCATTCATTTCAGAGGGATGGTGTGTCACAGTCCCGTGGCTTCTGCTTGGGGAGGACAAAAGTCAGTGTCCTTAAGAATCATTTTCCTTTCCATTTACCTGTAGCAGGTTAATCCTCTAGCTCACAAACAAACATAGCCTTACTGACAGCTTTATGAGGTGGGGAATTTGTAGCAGGGAAAGCTTGACATGCTATTAGCTTCTTGAAAGCTGCCCAAGCTGCATGAAGGACATGTTAGCTGGTGTGTGCTGGTGAGAGGGGGAGTGAGCTGGTTCCATGGCCATCAGCCCATCCTGCCTTTAACAGAAAAGGCTTGGGACAGCTGGAGCTCCCTCTTCTTATCCCTCCTCCCCCCTTTCCCCTTCTGGGATTCTGCTACTTCTCACCAAATCACATGTTTTTCTGTACCCTTGAAGTTCTTGGAAACCTTTCACAGGCTATGGAGAGGCAGCCACTCTTCCTAGGCTCCAGTGGTGAGAATCCCAGAATGTCACGGCCTCTGTGGAGTTTGCTCCTCCACAGAAAGCTGCGTTCCTCATTGTCATACCACAGGCACTTAAGCAAATTTATCCCAGCAGGAAATTTCAAGCACCGAAAGCCAGGAATGCTAACATTGTGTGCTGTACCAGAGCCCCAGTTGCTGGTCATGAAGGACCAGAAGTTCCCTAAATATTTACAGCCCTGGCAAGGGAGCCAGCACAGACCCTACTGCAGACAGGGGAGCTGACTGCCGGCACTGGCTGCGGTTGCTGCACAAGCAGATACCGGGATAGTCTTCTAAACAGGAAAGAACAGCTTTGGAACCTTGGTCCACGGCTGCACCTGTGTCTACTATACCTGTACGGAGAATGCCAAATGCAGTCATTGCTACTTGCCTGAAGTCTGGTGGCCAGTACACCTGAAATCAGGATGGTTTCATTGGGATTTCTGGCTAAGGCACCTACAGAATTCAGTGCTTCCCATTTTACGTCAACTATAAAGACTGATTAATAGGAAACCTATGAGTGCATAAACAGATCCCAGGCAAATACTTCTGAGGACCTAAGTAAGGTGAAATGTCTCTAGTTTTGAAATTTTGCTTGATACTTTTGCAGCTTTGAATCTTATTGGTTAACAAGGTGCAATTCTGTTCAGTCTTTTTGTAGTATTGGGTCTTTTTAAAGTTAGGAATCAAGTTAGAGAAATGGTGCCCTAATTCTTCTGTGCTATGGTGGAAATGTACCACTGAGAACACTGAAATGCTTGCATACATAGAGGAGATGCACAAATATGAATACGTTATATTTGCTTTTTGAAGCTTGATTTGATACCCAACCTGGTACAAACGCAGGATGTGTCACAGTGCACCGAAGACTGTCAGCCCAGCTTGCTAGCCACTTCCATACCCATGAATCAAGATCAGAAAGACATCTTGAGAAGATACCCATAGAAGCAATCTCAATATTTAGGTCCAAAGCCTGATGCTGAACTGACTATGAGACTATTTAAGTACTTATCAGCCAGCCATAGACAAAATGCTCCTAGTGAAACAGGATCCTAGGATTTTGTTACGTTTGCAAGGTAGATCAAGTTTGTGGGTCACCTGAGATCGTGATACTCGGCCTCGTGTGGATTCACAATGTAATTTGGAACAATTGTCAGTGAACCTGGTGGCAGTAAGCTGAACTGGTCTGCTTCAGTTAGCTCAGAGATTCAATCTAAGCTTGAAAATTGATATTATTCAGTATCATCCCATAGACCTGGCTGGAAGACTAAGGGCCAGGTTGTCCAATGGGTCTACTGATGTACCAGCCGGCGTGGTTGCCTGGATTTATACCCCTGCAGATTTTGGCAGTTCTGTTTGTCTGACCATCCACTTGAAGTAAAATTTCAGAGCCACGAGACTAACAACGCTCAACTCATTACACGTATTCAGAAAATGAGCATGCAAGAAAAGATTCAACATTTTTTTTAAGCTTTTATCTGCTCTCTATGACCCTTACCTACTGAGGGGATAACACAGGGGAAGTTCTAGCCTATATTGCAACTAATGTAAAAAATTCCATGGACTTTAATGATACCAGATCTCATTTTAAGACTTTCAACCTCGTCTATTAAGTGTTTCATGTATTAAGACACTCTCTGAAAAGAGAGCACAGAGGGAGAGGATGATCTTTCTGATAACTAAGTTCTTTATCTTAGATCAAAAGTTTGAAATATTAACTGAAGAAACTCCAATCTTTGCTACAACTACATTCAGTGTCTGCACTTTATCTTTGTTGGGGACCACTTGATATTTCTGGTCACTCTGATGCTTTTACCTTCCTCTTGAAAATGGAGTAGCTGTGTAGAACCTGAGACCCGATTAAATGTTCCCTGGTACTGATCAGATCTTTGTAGCTGGAGACATCAGTAGTCGAGAACTGGTTGCAGTCTGCAAGCTACAAGTTATATGGGTCAAAATCTGAAGTCTTTATACAGTGTTTACATGCTCCTGGAGCAAACTTCTGTTAAGGTAAAGGCTAAGCAGATGCAGACGTGTCAGGATTTGTTCATCTACGTAAAAGAGGAATGAAATAAAACACACTATTCAAACAAATTACATACTAAAAGCTTTTTGAAGAGTTCCACAGTGCAGTCAGATGATGAAAATCACGATTGCAGAACAGGGAGAAAGACATGAAGAGGCTGAGAGAAAGGAGGATATTTCAAAGGCTTAAGAGAATTAGGCACATATCTTTCTTAAGCTCCTTTGAAAATCCAGACAAATAATTTCTGATGACATTAAAAATGGACTGGAGTCGTACAAGGTTAGATACTCACAGAAGGGCTTGCTTAGGCTATGGGTTTGCAAAGTAGAAAACTTAAAAAAAAAAAAAAAAATTATTAAAAAAAATTTTTAATCTACAGCAATGAGAATATTTGAAGGGATTTGGTGGTAACATTGGAGAAGAGGGAGACCATAAAGAGGAGTCGAGAGAGACAGGGTACAGGTGATACAAAGACATGAGACCTGAAGGATTTCAAAGGTGAGAAAGGTAGCTTTTGTTAGACTCTGAAAGGAGTTGGGGTCTTCAGACCTGCCTGAGGATGCAAATATTAGTGACCGGGGGGAGGAGGGGGTAGGAGAGGTCAGCGTGCTGGTAGAAGAGAGACAATGGGCTCCTTTGCAGCACCAGCCTGTCTTTCACTTCACAAAAAAGGTTTTTGTAATTCAAATGAGAGCAAACCCTGCTTAAGAAAGGGATCTCTCTTTGGAGTTAGAAACACTGCACCATATTTCACTCTCACTTCCCTTTGGTTTCACCTTCCTTCATCAGTCAATGCATGAATGAATTCATGCTGACCTTTTTTTGTTGCTGCAGTATTCTGATGTAAACATCAGTACACCAGAAGCACAGATACGGTCCAGGATGGTTTTGGAGCTCTCTTTGTACGTTATTTTTTCTGGGAAGTGCAGTTGGATCAGTTCTCTTGTGCTGAGTCCCAGAATACTACCCAGCTGAGAATATCTGTGCACATTAATTTTGCCGGTATTAACTTGCAGTGCACCCCTGATGTTCCTCTGCATCCATGCTGAGGCACAGTCACTGGTTCACTTTTAGAAATGAATCAGGTACACTCACTGCCCTGCAACGTTGTATTTGCAGGTGCTGTGAGAATGGTACGGGCAAGGAAGGTGGTCTAATGTAAACTTGTCACCCAGGCTCTCTTGATGGAAAGAGAAGGCGTTTTGGGGGGTAGTTCAGCCTGTCTTCTTGGATGTCATTCCTGGAGTGCAGTGACTCATCCTCTGAAGGTGCCTGCCTGTTGCTCTCTGTTGTAGAGAGCCTGCATCACTAACATAGGTAGGCTTCAGCTTCCAGGTGGGTGCAATTGGATGAGGTGAGTCCTAGCCACAGCGACTTGTTGACAGAAACCGTCTTGTAGTGGGCCCTTGTCAAGAGAGTCAGAGCAGATAAAAAGTGATGGGAATGTCTGACTCCCTCGAGTACCACTGAAACTCCCAGTGCTATGCAATGGCAGTATTTTGCAACTGGTTTTCATTAACCTTGGTGTTACAGACAGTAAAACACTCAATGGCAAGACAGCTGTAAGATAAATCAGCCAAGCATGGCCATAACTGCACGGGCCTTAAGATGTAAGACTGGTTAAAGACAAATCAGTTTGGGTTTTAGAAATATCTCAAGCATATAGTTTACATAAGCAGGGGACATTCCTCTTATGTAGTATATATAGAAATAATCTAGTTTGTTTATTCAGGCATTTTATTCATACATACACTTCCATGATTTTAAACAGCTGAGTTTCTGAATGCTTCCCCATATTTCATTTGGTATTTATCAGGATTCACTGTATGTCAGACTAAGGAGTGGGGAAGAAGAGGTTTCAGATTGCCAGGATCAGTGCTTAATTCATGATTATTAAGTTGTCAGTGTTAGTGGAGCTTTTGTAATACGTATAGATGTATTTATTGCTCATGTATCTATACCATTAAAAAACAAAAATCTGTTGAAAACATGCCTCAGATAAAAACATCTCTCCCTGTGTTACACCTGGGTTTTGCAACTTAAGCTGTGCTTTTTTTTGTGATGGCCTTTGCAGTTTCATCTGAGATGGAGGTTACTTTTTCTGCATGTGGTCATGCAGTCTTTTGTAGGAAGAGATGATTCATGCTGCAACACCCGTGTGTTTGTGTGTGAAATGGTTGTTGTAAATGACAACACTTGAGTGAAGTCTTCTTAAAAGAAGAAAGTGTGGGTGTGGGGCATGGAGTTGGGGCACAGGAGCTCATGTCCTCCCCCAGGAAGGTGTTGTCCTCAGGAATATGGGAGTAAGAGTTATGAAGACAGAGATCTTCATATTTGCTTTCAAAAGATAGTGAAATGAGTATCACAGAGCATAGGCGATCAGTACAAGTAGTCCACCTCATTCCTCATCTAACGTAGCCCAAGATTATGCAAGGGCAGTAACCTTTGGAAAAGAAGTGCCATCTGAAAAACTGTACGCTAGAGTCTGTTTGGCCTTCTGCTTAGCAATAGCCAACGATGCAAGCTCACAGCTCAGCCTGCCTGAACTGTTTGCAAAGAATGTGGTGTTCAATATTCCATAATGTGCATGACGTTTTTTTAAAATCTTTTTGGTTAGTTAATAGTTTAGTTCCTCTTCAGGGGATAGATCAAAAAAATAAATATGTACCAATGAGCTTTGAGGCTTTAAAGCCAATTTGATACACAGGAAGCCTGAAATTAGGGCAATAAAGGATATTTCTGATGCTATTTCCTCTTGCTAGACACCTCTGCCTCGTAGGCAAGTCCCTGTTCAGCTGTTTGCTGATGAATTCATTTGGCTGTAGATCTGAGCTCCTTTTTGCAGAGTGCTTTCTCACAGCTGTGGCTCTTCATTGTTTTAAAAGGATCTAAAGAAAAACGTTCTCCATAAGTGAAATATCCTTTGCAAGAATTTCATTATAATGCACTCATCTGATGCTTAAGTTCTTTCTTCCTTTACCAGCTACTGATAATTTAAAATGTGTCTTTATAAAAATCTTAATATAGCAGCCAGTAATTGAGCCGTGAGTGAGTACTGGATTGCCAATTTACAGTGTAAGTATAGTAATTTGCTTTCTAGAAGTATTAGAGTTGCTTCAGTCTTGCTCCATTTTACACGTGTAATACTAGTGATGTCAAAGGAGTTCCTTCTGACTTCAGCTATTCTAACTGAAACTTCACTACTGAAAAACCTGAATCAGACCCAGAATTCTACATATGCGTGCTGGCTTTTGTCCAGCAATGTAAGAGATTTTTGGAAACTAATTATCTGAATTTATACAAAAATTACTTCCATCAGTCACTAAAATCCATCTGTCTCCAGGAGGGAAGTCAGTAGGTTTTGGTTAATAGTGTGCAGTGCTGCGGAATGCTCTAGGAACAACAGAGCTGAAGCAGGTCCACCTCCAACTGAAATGACTCGATTCCCAGTTGGTTAATAACCCAAAGCTGTGCTAGCATTCAGCAGATGATCTGCATTCAGGTAGCTCCAACATACTTAAAAAGAAATGCTGAAAGACTTAATTTTCTACAGAAATGCACACTTGTTCTGAATAATAATAATAATGATAACGATGTGATGGGATTTATTTTATCTAAATAGCCCTGTGCAGTCATTGTTACATTATTTTGAGTTATTTATTGCATTGTCTTTCAGACTTGAGCGCAGGTGAGAAGTGCAGTTCACGTGTAGGATGCAGGATATTTGCGTTTCCTGTCATTTGTGTAGAGCTGTAGCTTGTAAACCACATATCTGATGACAAGGCTCAAAGCTAACAATTGTGTAGCATGAGCAAGGATGCACCTGCTCTTAAAATGCAAACTTCAGCAAATACTCATTTTAAATCATTGGGCTATTTTAGTAGAGCTGTGTTTCTGCAGGACTGTCAAGCTGCTTTGCTAAAGACAATGGAGTATATAATCGGTACTGCAATGGAGTCAAAAGCATATCTGACAGCCACGTTTAGTCACAATATTTACTCAAGTGATTAAAAAAAAGTGAAATTACACTTGCATATTCTTGTTCAAATCTTTGACAGATTTTGCTATGTACTGTCAGAGACAGATTAATGCATATCCACTGTGCCGTAGTTGCGTGGTAGAGAGGCTAGCAATGGTCAAATGGTGACATTTGTTGTTCATCTCGCCTCTTCAGGTTTTCACTGGGGGCACATTTTCTTAGAATTAAAATGGCTGTACTTGCAAGGAGCTTTAAACAATTGTTTGCACAAGTGTAAACGACGTATTTGTTTTAACACTGAATATACTGGGTACACATGGATCTCTGTTGGTTTGAGTCAGTCCTGATCACAAAGGATTTTAACAAAATTGTCTGCCACTTGTCTCAAGGGCAATACAAAATGCCAGTCACCTGTTCAGAAGACAGGTTTCACAGGATTGTGCTTTTGGCTCTGCTGGAATCCGCTTGGATATGGTAGCCAGTTGCCTCATCGTTGTTTCTGTTCTCCCTTTTATTTCCCTCTGGGTTAGGCACTGTCTGCCTGCCTTGCTGTTTAATGAGAAATCTCTTGATATTTCCGAACATTTGAGGAAGTGCCCCCTTGAGAAGGGACATGAGCAAACTGTCACTGCCTCATCCCCAGGATTTGCCATGTGTTACTTATGCTAGATAGAAGGTGGTAAGCGCTCATTTTCTGTAATGAAGTTAAGACTACAAGTCAAAGGTCAACAAGGGCCGTTTGAAAAGCATTTGAGGTAAATCCCAGTTGATTCAGTCTGTTTCGTGTGAGAACAACTCACAATTAGCAGACTCCTTCGTTAAGCTATGCTTCATGGTTTTGTGGTTCAGAGATGCAGCGAAGACATTCCAAGCAACAGGGTTGGATTGCAACCGTGGATTTTAAGGACAAAGAACTGAAGAATGAAACATTTTCAAGAAAAAGTGGCCATTAAAAATACTTATTTGGTGAAAAGTTTTGTACCTAAACTGCATTCTAGATTCATAATGTGTTTGTCTCACTCTTTGTTGGAAGGGGATGGCTATTTTTCCAGTCATTATGAACTTACCTACTCTGCTCATTCTAATTTGTTATAGATTTGCTTGAATCCTGCGAGGCATTTGTAGTAAAGATAAACTATGAACTGTGTTTATGCATGACACGAGGAGCCATCAGACGGGGCCTGCTGAGCTTGGAAGCGGCAGATCTCTAGGGCAACAAGTCGCAGTGCACAAATAAATGTTATGTTGATGCAGCAGCAGAATTTTAAACAAAAACAAATCCTCTGTGGGCTGTTTTCCTAATGATCAGCACGCACGCATGGAAGATGAGACCTTCACCGGGCTTTGTCGGGAGAATGAAAGTCTACCAGTCTGGTTTCCCATTTTTTCCCCTACATTGTGCCGTGACCTGGTCTTGTTCTGGGCCCGTGGGCCCTACCGGTCCCTTCTGAGGTGGAAGGAGTCTGCCGCACCGCTCGGGTAGCTCAGAGACCTGGCTCTGGCCCCGTGTGAGCACAGCAAAACCCTGCAAGTGGCAAGAGAGCAAAGTCAACAACTGTGGGAATAAAAAAAGAAAGATGACAAATTTTTATCTGCCATCTTCTTATCTGTCGTAGATATGACGATATCTGTCATAGATATCATAGATATGTCATTTCACTTTTTTGGTGAAATTTTTAACCTTGTATCAGTCACCAGTGTACCAGTGTACAGGCAGATAGAAGGGAGCACTCTGCTTTTGTTACCTGTTCATCTCTAGCTCTTCAACAGTGTATTATTCATCTGATATGTGATTGTGGTTTTGATAAAGTGTGTATCATAAGCTGCTATCCTTCCCTGAATCCGTGCAAGTTTGTAAATGTAGGAAATTGACAGCATGCCATGGTAGAGAGTTCTGCTCTCAATTGTGGAGGAAAGATGCGTACTACTTGTGTAACGGGTCTTAGTCTGTGTCACCAGGTGCATAGGGGGATGGTTTTGGTACAGACAGCCCTGGAGCCTAGTAAAACCAGTAGCACAAAAATAGCTTGAAGTTTGGAAAACACTGGCCTAAATGTCTGAACAACATCTCTGGGAAAAGGGCTGCTTTTTCCAAGCGAGAAGCGGTTTGGAAGGAAAGCAGTGTTGTCATGTGAACAGGGCATGCAACATTAGCTCTATGAGCTGCTGTTTAATAGGTTGTATTTATCATGCTTTTTAATTTGAATGACCGTGTTGCAAAAGACTCTGTTTGCAAATAAAAAGGTATTGAAAACTGGGGAACAAATAGTTCTGCATCTAGTCAGTTTAGATTTTGGGGGGCTGCATTTTGGAAAGTATACTGCTAAATTTCCAGGACCAAAATCTCTTGTGGCTCTCTTGTTTTAATATTACTGGAGAGACTGCTGCTTGCACACATCAAGACAAATCAGAGGCTGTAGAAGATCTGACAAACTATCTATAAAGTTGACTGTCTCTTTCCCTGTTACGTATTTCATCCTTTCTATTCTCTTCCTGCTTCTGTGCCTTTCTCATTTTTTTCTTTCTCTCCTTTTCTCCATTTCTCACGCTCCTGTTAAATGATCTTTTCAGACAAGCATCACAGCAAAGCTGTTTTTTAGATTAACACACTCTGCTTTTTTATTGACTAGCCTGTAACAGCTAATGTGATTTGCACTTCTGTTTACCAGCTTTCTATTATTAGGCCCAACATACTGAGATGAATATGCAGGTAAATATTAGTCACCAGTGGAGCTGCTAATTGTGTAGATTAATTAATCATTCCAATTGGATTTGTTGTCTCCAAACAGATGCGATTAAAGCAAGGAAGAGTCCCTGATTGGCTTATCTTTTGTGAATGAGCGACTTCAGTATGACATGCTACCTCATATAAATCAGATGCCTGCTTATTAATGCTCAGGTATCGCACCCAGCAGAGGAGTGGGAGGGCAGCAACTACTCCTGTCAGTCCTCCTGCCATTAGTCGTTGTGCTGAACACTTCATTTCAGACAGTTCCCTGAGCTTTGCCAAGGTGCTGGGCAGTGCGTTAGCATCACAGCGGTTCCTGGCCAGGTTACGGGTGAGGTGGATGGACTGGGTTTTATAAAATGGCTGTTCTGCCACTGGCACGCATGGCCTGCTCCTTTAATGCAGGAGTCTGTTTTTCAGACTTCTCTGTCCACACAACCTGCTCTAAATTCTCCATATCTAGCTGGAATCCAGCCAGGATCCCCTTCCTGTTTAGTAATACAAGAGGAGGAATGTGGTTGGAGTCCTTGAAATTTGTTCACAAAAATGCAGGTTGAGAAACCAGGGCCCAAAACAAATGTAGGGTCTGTGTGCCTCAATTATTATTATTAATTTAATTGGTTAGAGCCATGGCTTATCAGAAACAGAGATGTGCCCCTTTTAGGGCTGAAAGTGAGACGGAGGGACATGCTTGTTGTCTTCCAACCAAAATAACAGAGGCAGAGGCATTCTGTAAGCTCTGAGTCTGGTTCAGTGACATTGCTTCTTCTCAAGTTGTAAGCTGCTGACAATCCCACCAGGCAAAAGGGGAGAAGGAAAAAAAAAAAAAAAAGGCTGTGTGCATCGGCTGACAGGGACATCGCTCAGGAGTGGTTCTACTTTTAAAAGCTTTTATTATTGAGCTGTAACAAAGCCGCGTTGTACCATAAATACAAAGTAGTGACCCGTTTCTCCTCTGTCTCAGGTGGGTAAGAGAAGTTCCTTCCTTCTTTGTTCAGAGTACTCCCCAGGGCTCACCCCTTTGTGTGGGAGGCAACTTAGAAACCACTAACAAGGACAGAGAGGAAAGCCCTCTCCCCTTCCATGCACGGGGCGTTGTAGTTTATCAGAGCAGAACCTGTCCCCACTGGTTTCCCTTCAGTCTCACCTGCAGGTATTTGCATCTCTTTGCTGATGCCTGTGGAAGGTAAAATTCCCTGCTCTCGCTTCAGAAGAACCTTTTAGCCACTGGTTGCTGAAAAAGGGGCATTTGAAGCAGAAATCCCTAATAGCATGCTTTGTTAAATCCTTCCCACTGGATCAAATATGTTGTGGGTATATTCAGTGCAAATGCAAGTAGCTCCCCACTTCTAGTAGCCAGAATTTATGCTTTAAAGGCTGGTATTGGAAACACTGTCCATTTATATCTGACCTGGGTCTTTCTGTTGATTGCCACTTGAAATCGAAGTTGTGCAGAGCTGAGAAAAGGAGTAATCTGGCCTAGGTGAAAAGTTCCAGTATTGTTTTGCCTGTTTATAAGCAAATGAAACACAGCAAACAGGATAATGTGTCCCAGGCATTGTCTGGAGATTTTCATTTCCCTTCCTTGAGGCCCTGGGCAACCTGATCTAGTGGTTGGCATCCCTGCCCATGGAAGGGTGTTGGAACCAGATGATCTTTGAGGTCCCTTCCAACCCAAGCTGTTCTATGATTCTATGAAGTATTGAGTCCGTTGAACTTGTCCATAACCCTAGTCCATAGCTCTGACATGCCTCAGCTCCAGCAGCAAGGATGTCCTTTTTTTTTTTTTTTTTTGCAGTCCTTTTCACTGACATACATCTTGATGTGCATCAGGCAGTCTGCCTCCCAAAGTCAAAACAGCTGCATCTTAGAGAGAAGGGAAACCTTCAAAGAAAAAAACAAACAGAGCCTTGCTGTGGTCTCCTGGTAGTAACAGATAATTAAGTCTAAAAATTTCACCAGAGGGAAGACAACTATCACCAGGCAAAACCCACCAATGTTGTAGGAAATGTCTTTTGTGTTATCCTGAATGCAACCCTGAGTCTAAGAACTGTGGTGGTGCTTTGGTAAATGGTTACATTCATTCAATCTTAAAGGTAATCAGCCACACCGTGTTGATGGAAAACTAGAGGATAATATAAAGGAGTGAAATCAAACTGTATCAAGACATTTAAGCATCATTTTTCCTCTCTGCAGGCATTTCTTCACCGGATCCGCCAGAATGCTGTGGACAAAGCCGAGAAGTACATAACAGAGGAGAATGTTAAGGTATTTCTTCCATATTCCTCATTGATAGGGATTTCATACATAGAGAAAGGCTAGATTCAGGGATATGGATATCAAATATCCTCATGTCTTATTGATGCTTATTATTAAACTGGTTCCCAAAGGAAAAGAGGCTCACGCTAACAGTTTTTCTGTCTGTTTGCCCATTTGTTTAGCTGTCATCTTCTAACATTTTTTCATCCCACCAGCTAATTTCAGTAGAATTTGATAAGTGTAGCGTTGTCAGAAGCACTAACTTTTGGCAAGATTTGTGAAATGGTGCATAGAAGACAGAGACCTTTTTAGTGTCTTTAAGGGGAAAGGCACGGAATGCAGTGGCTGTGTCTATCTTGCTTGACAGCAATCAAGGGAGCCAGTTTGCATCTGTTGTCTCTTACAAACATGACAGGGGTTATGAGAAGGAAGCAGGAATATTCCTTTGGATTGTAGTAGGAAGGAATTTGGGCTCCTGTGGGCGGACTAAGGAATGGGAGACCCTAGCATGAAGGAGGTTCCTGAATGAAGTTTGCACTGGAAGGACGTATGGGACACAGAACACAGAGCTGTGAGGTACTAGTTTATCTACTGCGTACTGTCACAGGAGGCTTTGCTGTGGCTTGTTTTCGTAAAAATAAGCAACACTTTCTTTTAGTAACTTGGCTTAAAAACCCTCTTTGTTACACACATGCACGTGAAACCAAAATCCTCTTTGTACGCATACGCAAGTGAAACCTCATGATCAGTGGGAGAGGATGCAGTGTGTCTGCCATCAGGGACTTGCTTATTGGGCTTGCGTTTGATCCTGTAGCTTCTAAATCAGCAGAGACTTTGCCCTTTACATTAATGGGAGCAGAGTGCAGCAACAGTAGGTATATCACACTGGCCAGCACTACTGCAGCTGGCAGGTGTTTCCTCAAGGCTGATTCCTCCATTTTACCTACACAGTGGTATCACCTGGAAGTATAGAGATCCTAGCAGGGATCCAGCCCCCATTATGCTATTCATTCTGTGGGCTAGCAATACTGTATTATTGATTGACTGGCATCAGCTGCGGGTGGTAGCAAGAAGGTTTGGCAGATGTGTGGAGCTAAGCCTCTTGATGTCTTTTAATTTGGAAGTCCCTGCTCCCTGGAAAGTCACCATGTACAGTCTGCAGTAAGTTTGGGGATGGCGGAGGGAAAAGTAGACAAGTGGTTAGTGATAACAGATCCTGTGTGCAGAGAAGTGTGCAAAAAAGCTCTGCATGAGAAGTAAACCTACGCAACCATTTGCCAATTTGACAAACAACAGCGGATGTTGATGACAGTTGTTAATTCTATCGTTATTCAGATACCATTATGACTGCCACATACTCAGATGCAGTGCCCACAAACCCACACAAAAAAAAGTCCTTATTTTCTCTGCTGATTAAATGTATTTGTATTCTAAGGTCCATCACATTCCTCTGGGGAAGTACTACTTCATTCTTTTGTCATTCTTGAACTGCCTGGGGGTACCTTTGTGAGGCCACTGTGAGGCCTCATTAATTCTTATTATTACGATACCTAGCTTTCAATAACAGAGCTTCACTTTGGTAATAAAGGGCCTATGCCTACTGCTGGTGAAGTAGAATCACAAAGGCACAGTTTTTCTGATCAGAATCAATGTTATCTCTTCCTCCTTCCTCCCCCTGCCCTAAACGATGTAATTCTTTCCTGTAGTTGAAAGATGGTTGTTCTTTCCCTCTGCCACTCCTTGCTGGTAGAGGCAGGACAAGCGAGGCGGTGTTGGGACTTCTGATAACTCTGCCTGCTAATATTATGTATTTTGGGTCATCAGGGAGCTGTGAGGTGGCTGGCAGCAGCAAAGATGGTAGCAGAGAGTGTATAAATGGTTTGGTAGCTTATGTAAAGAGAACCCTGTCTTTTCCTCTCTTAATCCAGCAGAAATGTCTAGAGGAAAATCCAGGGTATTCTGGCAGTCACCTACCTCTAAGCAAAAGGACAAAGTAGTTTTTAGGGTAATTTGGGATATTGCTCCCAATATTATTTTTGCAGGTTTCTCCTACAACTGGCACTAAGCAGTGAAGTTTTCAGTAATCTTTGCCCACCGTATCCCCTTCCAGAAAGGCCACATTGAGTCCTGTGCCAGGCCCAGTACTTCAGTGACTAACAGCTGCAGCAACATCATCAAAATGTTTTTACAGTTTATTTGCTGCCCTATGTGGGAATAACTATTGATGTATGTTATTGGTGTGTGTGTGTGTGTGTATGTATGTATATATATATATATATATATGACTATTATGTTGCATTCACAGTAGGACAGTGATCTCATTTTACTGATACAGTACAGTGAAGGCAGCACAACTTGACGGTGTACAGAAGCTGCCAGACATAGATCCTTCACATGAGGTTTATAAAGGGTAACTGTGTATCGGATATAAAAGCAAATGCAGCCAAGGTCTCTCTGCTGCCTTGATTTTTCAAGTGACTCCTGTTACCTGTGAAATCTGCTGCAAGCAGAGCTCTACTGACCATCACATAATTTATTAGATTACACAGATATTCCTTGGATCACAAAATACCCTCCTGAAGACTGCTCCTGAAGGATAAAATCATCCTTGACAGATGTTTTCCTCTTCCTTGTTAATCCCCTTTTGGCACAGCTTCTGGCAGAGCCATGCAGACAGAGGCTAATGTGTCATCACATCAATTTCAGCCATGCAATAGAACCATCATATGCTCTGTTTGAATCTGCACTGCAAGTTTTCTGGAAGCAATCAAACAGTCCTAGCTCCCTGTCCTTTATTTTCTGATGGGTTCAGAGCCCATCAGTGCAAGTAGTGTGTTGGAATGAGTTTATTCAGAGCCAGAAAGAGCAATGCGGCACAAGTATACATAAATGGTAGTGCAGACTACCATATCTTGGTATTTCTGAAGTGAGAGGTGAGCAGAGAAAAGGAAGATATACATGTTGTGCTCTGCACATGCAGCCAGCTTGCAGGAGTTTGAGAAAAATGCTCTCCCTGTCCTTGAGTAACACATGATATAGAATTGTATCTGAGTACATGCACAGCAGGCTCCTTGAATTCCTTATCTTGTCTATCCCTGCAAAACCAGAGGGACTGGTTTTAAATCAAGAGTCTGGTTTACTCCTGTCTTTAATGATTAGGCTTAATTTACAGATTTTTTTTTTATTTGTTTTGAATTACTGCTGCATCACTATCCACCAGGCTGAATCAGTGTCACATCTGGTGAATAAATTATTCCACTGCATGAAGTTGAACAGGTTAATGTTAATATAAGGTGCCTCAGGAGGTGTTAGAAGATCTTAGGCTCATTCAGTTCCCCCACTAACCGCCAGGAAGCTGAAGGCTGGTTCTGTCAGGCTGCAGGCTTTGGGGTTTGTGGAAGTGACACCCGCTCACGGTGCAGGACCTGGGATGCTGTTTCCAGTATGCAGGCTGGTTTGACTGCATGGCAAATCTTCTCTTTGCAACTGGCAAGGTTAAAGCATAGTGATGGAAAATGCTGTTGGCAATGTGTATGTCACTGCAGACTCCAGGTTTTGGTCTGCCTGTTCAGGCATTCCTCCAGTGGCTGTTGGTACTGACAGCTGTGTCACCATGCATCAGGACTTCTCCCCATGTGTAGGTAATCTCCCACCTTCTATACGTCTTCACACTTTTCATATTTCATATGAAGATGAATGCCTAATAAAACTCTGTATGTTTATAGAAGCTTTTGTACTGGCAGTTTATTTCCATTAGCATATGTGTATTCAAATTCCTAGGGATCATTTAGCTGTGAGATTGCACAATCTCTTTTTAGTACACATCTAAACTAAGGGCCTCTATCCCATTACAAACGCCTTTTATAGTCACTGGGATTGGTGAAAGGGAACTCTAAACTTCTGCTCTTGTGGTTTGGAAATATGTTATACTATTCTGTGCTCCTGTCAGTGAAATGCTAGCTCACACGTGGCAGATATTTGGTCTCTTATTTACAGGTACATCTTTGTGAGTGATAACTCCATGTCCCTTTCTTCTAGAAAGTGATTTATAACGTGTGGCAAGGAAAGGCAAATGCCATCCTGCTTCTATCTCCTCCAAAGTCAGTTTGGTCCTTGTGATTCCGTTCACCTGTTTGGTCTCATAGGAGACTTTCTCTAGACTTGAAAGAGGTTGCTCACATTCATCATGCTCAGGTACCTGGAAAGATAACCTTCATTTACAGCAGGTAGATCAGTAGTAATAAAGATTTCCATAGAAGGCCAGGAAAGGGGCAAATACAGTGTAATTCATTCTGTACCAGTTACTATCTGTGCTTTAGATCCTTTCATGAGTGAGTCTAGAATCACAGTATTTTGGTGCTACTATTTAATATACCTGAGAGTGTTTCATTAACAGCTGGCACTGGATTTCTCTTTATGTATTTCAGATCTTATTTTCTAACATTGAAGACATTCTTGGCGTTCACAAGGAGTTCCTGGCTGCTCTGGAATTTTGTTTACAACCAGAACCTCAGTCTCAGCATGAACTGGGAAATGTTTTCTTAAAATTTGTAAGTACAATGACTTAACACTATCTGAAAATGCAGTTTCCTGTCATGAGCTCCCATGCCCCTTAACTAGCCCTAATCTCTATGGCTTGTAGCAATACTCTGACAATGTGTGTCTTGTATGAAAGATGAAGTTAGGGTGGGAAAAAACTTGTGAATGAGGTTAGAACAATGGAAAACACATCAAACTCAGCTAAACAACGAGGTATTTTTAGAAACTCTTCCTTTTCCCATTGAATATTTTTTTCTTTTTTCCTCCCTCACCCAGCTAATCACACTTTATTGCTGAGAATTTGTCTACTTTGGTTCCAAATATTTCAGAAAAGCAGCACAATTTCAAGTAAATCAATAATTTTTGTACTTAAAAAAAAAAAAAAAAAGGAAACCCATGAAGATAAAACTTAAACAAAAGACAGTACCTCATCTACAGTAGTTAGTGTCTGTGCATACATTTATGCTTCAGTACATGGAAGGTAACATGAGATGGCTTATCTTGCACTTGCTGAAATACATTACAAGTTACCATATACAACCTTTAACCACCATGGAATAAATGAATACCTGATTTCTGTAGTTCAAAAGCACAGAAAATTTGGCGTTTGGACTCAATGCTATCTTAAGAATGCCACAGCTACAAAATGCAAACTAGTTGTAGTACAAATTCACTGACAGTTTCAGGTTGTTCAAAACATTTTGACAGGTTACCTTTGTCATCTGACTTTATGCCTGATAGTTTTATTATTTGTTCTCCTAATACATGTGTGCCAGTCAGATTGGTACTGCTAGGTGACCCAGGAAAGCACAGACCTATAATAGGGAACAAGGAATTGTGGAATTGGAAATGAGAGAATCATGGAATCGTGGAAATTGGAGAACCACTGCTTCGCTCATTATAATTTGCTTCTTATATTGTGAACTAATATGAACACAGAGTACCCTGATTGTGTATGCAAGATCAATTATTACATATACCTAGTCACAAGCTGGGCTCATTTAAATGCAAAGTTACCTGATTTACATGTATAATAATTCCAAGCTACAGAGTTTTTCGCATGCAGCTGCCCTCCTGAGATGTCTGAAAAATTAGAAAGCATATACACAATAGCCATTTCTTCAAATTCTTATTAACTGTATTAAGCCACAGGCCAACTTCCCATCAAAATATGTTCTATTACACTTTCATAATCATAATTCATGCTTTCACAGTTCATCGGGTTTGAGCGGACAGCAATTACACAGCCATTCTTGAGTCATAGAGTTTCACCAACTATACATTTTATTTATGTTGTGACAATTAAAATAGTAGCAGAATGTGTTATATTGATGCAGTGCCCCAGAATTGTATCATCTATGTGAACTGTCAGCTGCTGAAGAACTCACTGATATACCTCAAGACTTGAATACCCACTAGAATCATTGCCTACCAACAAGATGTCTTGTACTAACATATTAGTACTCCCTACCAAGGGTGTCTCTTGAGTGATGCTGTCAAATTGTCTACTGTGTTTCAGAGTGGCGCTGACTGACCAGAAATGTTAACATCTTGTAGTTTGACTGAATTCAAGCCTGGCACATATAGTCATTGGCAATATCTTCTTGTACATGAAGATAGTATTTTGTAACTGTATTCCTGCAGAATTTAATTACTATGTAATTGAATGTTCTGTGTTTCTCAAACATGCAACAAAGGAGGAATTGTGAAACTGTGATGCATAGGGATGAGTGCAGGTGAGAATTTATCTTCTGATGAAGGCCATTTGACTGAGATCAGTTTACAATGTAGTCTGTGGACTGCGTTGCAAATAATGTGTACATCAACCATTTCACAGTCCCCTAGTGAAGAAAACCTGTAGTTTATGCAGTAGGAAGTCAAACATCTTTCAATTCAGAGTATATGGAAGAAGCTGGTCTCATCCATAACGACTGTAAGGAAGTGTATGAGTAGCATTAGAGGCACTGTGGCACCTCACGTCTGAGCAGGGAAGAGTCAACAGCAGGTTATCAAGAGAGGAGGAAATGGTCTATCTTTGTGTGCAGATTGTGCCTAGGTTTTAGAAGACCAGCCTCACTCCAGGAATTTGGGAGTGAGGAATTTGGTCCCCTCACAACACAGGCTTCCATAGCAAGTCTCCAGAAGGAGATGCCAGCAGCAACTGTGGTTCAGAGTGAGTCTTCAGTTCCTCTCTGCTCAGGTTTACAGAGCTCCATTTCCCTAATTGGAGCTGTTCTGGTGAAGCAGAAGCATTCACAGAAAAACCAACCAACCAAAAACAAACAACCAAACAAAACCCCAGAACTGTGCCTCAGAAACAGTCATTCCTAAAGGCACTTCCATGATGCTGAAACAAGTTTTGTTGAAATTGCATATGGTATTTGGCACCACAAGAAGCTCTTGCAGCACACTTGAGGTTTCCTGGAGAAAAAGCGAGCCATTCTCTTGTAGTGATGCGCTCCTGCAACATGGCTGAAGAGCTTTTTTTTTTTTTTTTTTTTTTTTTTTTTGAGAGCATGTTGTTACCCAGTTTACCCAGGAAAAATATGGGTAACATTTATTTATTTAATTTCATTTTGGCTAAGGTTCTCTTGTTGTAATGTGCTTTAAAAAAAAAAAATGCTGAAAAAAATACCCTCAGTACTTTTTTTCCCGTTATCATCAAATCACAGTGTATCCTCAGGGGAGTCTGCAGTGAGGAACTGACACAAGGCCTGTGAATTTTGAATGTATCAGTGTATCTTCTATCATGATCACCTGGCGAGGTCATTCTTAGCTCAGATTATAAACCCAGTCCTTGTCAGCAGCCAGATGTTAGCATAGCTACTTTTCTTCAGAAGCTCCATGTTAAAAGTGCTCATAAATTTAGAGAACAGTTTGAGAATGTTTGAAGCGCTGTTTTTTTTCAGACACAGTTTCTCAGAGGGCATGTCTTCTCTAAGTTTCCTTGTATCACACATCTCTGACAGAGGTCTCCAGATTCCCCATGGTGAGTTCTACCAGATTAGTGTTTGGGTCCTGTTCATGAGATCTATGTATCCTAAATTTCTTCTAATATACATAGACCTGACTCTTGTCATGGTTTACCTTGGCCTAGAATAGCCTTGCTCAACGACAGTCCACCATCCTCAGAAACAGGACACCACTTTTAGTTGTAATAAGCCTCCAGGATCCATTTATATTAATGCTAGGACATCCTCCCCTGGATCTCTAGCTTGGAAGGATCCAGATCTTGGGTAACACCTGAAACAAACAAGCCAATATTGCAAGGGTTCCAAAAGAGCAATCATTTTTCAGTGCAACTAATGCACATTGACTTTTTGAAGGATTTTAACAGATGATGAAATATGTCTGCTCTGATATTCAGCTGTGAAAATTTGTTTTGTTCTGGAAGACAGACGTTGTTTGGCCTAGTGTATTCCATTTGATCAGATGATCATGAGAAGTTCATGGTCCAATGCTAGGTACTGGAATTTCTTAGAGTTGTAGTTCAATATGACAATAACAAACAGTAAAGAACACATTTGAACATTAATTCAAAATCAAATCAAATCTCCTGCCTGAAACAACGTGACATGTAGAACAGATCTTTAACATCAAAGAGAACATATACACTGAACTTCTAATAATCACACCTCATCAATATAGGCTTTCTTGTACAGGTCATGAAAATGTAAGGCTGTCTGCAAAGCAGAAGCGCAGAGGATTGACTGATACTTGATTTCTATTTTTGCCATATTGGTAGAGCTTTGGTAACCTAGTAGCTATAAGCTTCAAGTGAAATGTGTTTTCATCTCATTTTTAGGAGTAATGCTGCATGAATGATCAGTTTTACTGATTCATCAGGAATTTTGTTCAGAATGAAATCTTCTCTTTTGTTTAGGATTTTCATGTTGACAAAATTATTTTCAGCCTGCTTTGAAAGAAGAAAATGTCATGCCTCATTAAAAATACATCCAAACAAAATGATTACAGTTTACCAAATGTCTTCTGTGAATTTTCTAGCCAAAACTATTTTCAAATTTGCACTGATCTGTGGGCTGTTTTACTAGACCCAAAATAACATATATGGAAAATAAACTATTGGTTTAGATTTTTTAACCAAACTAAGAACAGTATAGATTTATTTTTGTCACCAAAGTCAGAAGGTCTAGCTGTCTATCCAGCAGATTTGCTGAATAAGAAGGTGCCATTTTTATGTGGTCCCTTCTCTGACCGTAATTGCACTTTAATATAGAGTAACTGTAGGTTCAGAATTCCTGGGCTAACATCTGTAATTATGTAACTGATAATTTCCTCACCAGGGGATGGGAGAGTCCAGGACTGAATGTCACCCAGAGAGGAAATTAAACACTTCAGACACCGAGTAATTTAAAACATAGTTGTCATATTTGCGGGTCTTATGCATGAGGGACAGATGAGAAAGACTTGATGAAAGCACTCTGGTGTGTGTATAATTATTGTACTGTCTTGAGTTTAGCAAAGGGATTTTGTCATGATCTAAATATAACCTCCCAAAACTCCAGGCATTCAGAGCTGCAGTCAGAAGCCTTAGCAATGACATTTTGTGTGCATTGATGCAGTGGATGCTGTTGTGTTAATGGTTACTATTTTTAGTTTCGATCGTGCTGCTTGCGTGCATCTAGGGAGCTGAGGAGAGATGAGAGAAGGAAATGTAAAGGAAACTTATAAAACTGCCTTCTCACTCTGCAACTCTCCAGTTTAAGGATAAAAACAATCCTGTGTCTGTCAGTTGCCTCCTTTCTATTGTGCTATGGATCCAGTCCTGCCTTTTCCTGCATCTGGTGGTCAGAAGCCTTTGTTTCTTTCCAGCTTCCCAGTATTAAACTAATATGAACAGCTGTAGATAAAGAATGTCTTGAACATCTGCATTCCAGCTCTTTGCACCACACTTTGTGGCTGTTGTTTTATGTGCTTTGTACCATTGTTGCTGTGTTTGGAAATGCACCTTTTTATTGTCAATTCTTCCTTTGGAGGTACAAGGAGGAAAAAAAAAGTCAACAGATTGGTGGTTTAAAAAAAAATAATATAAAAGCACTTCTCCATTTCTGAGCATGTACATCTGACCATTGAGCATCTGACCAGAATGTCAAATTCTTTTCCTAAACTAATATAAACGCAATTTCTTTTCCATGTGACAATAGTGAAGGGAATGCCCAGTGAGTGCAGCTGTGTTCCCAGGGATTCATGTTACTTAACTCCTTCAGTTGGCAGTAGTTTTTGTTTGGATCACTATAAGCTGTCTTAGAGGTAGCTAGACTACAGGTATCTCATCTACAGCTAGCACAGGATGCTCTATGTCTCTGAAGAGTGCTAGGAGGCCTATCAAAACTCAGATTAACTTCCTAGTTCTGGAGACATTAGACAGTTCAGGAAGAATATTTTCAGGCCAGGATCCTAAATAGGAAGTTGATGTGAATGCCACAACAAACTCTGGAGGGCATTGCCTACATGGCATGATGCCCTGAGATGCTAGCTCTGCAAGGTCTTGCATATTATCCCTAGAAGAGTGCCACACTAACACAGCTAAATTACTTTTCACGTGCAAAGTAGCTTTCCTGGGTACCTCTGCATGGTACTTCATTGTGGCATAGAAGCAGACCTGAACCAGGAAAGAAACTACTATTATGAGAAGCACCCAATAAATGATGGGTATTTTTGGCTTCTGAATCACTTAACCTGACTAAAGCCTAATACAACCTCTTGACCCCCTTTTATTGCAGTAATGCAATATTGAAATCTCATGGCATAGCTGCTAAAAGTTCAGCCCTTCCCAACAGCCTTGAAAGGATCGACTCAACTCCTTGCGTGGTCCACTAAGGCATGGAAATAGTTGTTACTGCTTCTTTTGTGAATCATTTCATAGTGTTTGCAGATGTTTGCAATGGATTCTGATAATTTCCCTTATAAGATGATGCATTATCTTTGACTCCGAAGATCGGTAAAGCAGAACAAAGTGCTGCCAGTTTTCTCTTGTTTCTTAACAAGGGATTTCATTCCACTACAGGTGGTGGTGGGTTTGACATGGTCCACTCTAAGTACCTCAGTCTAGTTGTGACGCTACCTTTCTCTTCTTTTCATTTCTGTAATATGTTGGTTTTTTTGTGTATATTCAATGAAATGCTTCCATTCAGGAGAGCTGGTGTGGGCAGCTGACTCGCTGTTTAGTATTGCATTAAAACAGTGTAGTCTGCTGTGTGTTTCAGAACACAAAGTGAGCCTGTCAACTCACTGGTGTTCCCCCCTCAGTCCTGCAAGGCAGGGGATTTCCAGCTGGTTGCTTTATGTGCCATACTTCCCCTCTGACATCCTCCAGTCCTTGGTTCTTCCCAGCCACCTCTGTTTGTTTCTTCTTCCTGCAGCAGTAACCAGCACAGCTCAGAAATGGCAGTCCCGTTTACGTCCCCCTTGCTCCTGTCTTTACTTTGCTCCTATCTACTCTACTGGAATATCCTGACACTCACATGTGAGTGTCCCTGAGATAGCAAAATCCACTCTTTCAGCAAATAATATGTTAGTGATGCATTAAAACGAAAAGTGCTGGAGAGATCTGTGCTCAGAAAGCTGATGCTAATTTACAAGAGTAAGTTAGGAATTAGTGGAACACCTCTAAACATTATTTACATTTGCAGAGTATCATTCACTTCATGTAAAATGCAATCCTAACACCATTCTGTGTGCACGCTCCTTTGTAAAGAATTTGGTATCAGACTGTGACAATATAGTCAGTTTTGTCCAAGTCAATAAGTTAATATGCTTTTCCTTGCAGAAAGACAAATTCTTTGTGTACGAGGAGTACTGTAGTAACCACGAGAAAGCACTCAGACTGCTAATGGAATTGAACAAGATCCCAACAGTGAGAGCATTCCTCCTGGTAAGCACCTTCTCTAGCACTCTTGACTTAATGATCTGACTTTGTGCTGTACTCATAATACCCTTTAGTATCCCAGGAATGCCAAGCATTTTGCAGACGTTATCCATTCCAGCTATGAAGCACTCAAGAAGGGTATTGAAATCATTGGTGAGTTCAAGTACAGAACTAAGCACAGCTATGGTATGAGTAATTTCATTGAAATGGGGCAGATTTTTTTTTAAAGAATCAACAGAAAAGTTGAGCAAAGATTGTGAAAGGAGTAATGCAATAAGTCGTCAGCAGGGCTGTGACTAGTTCCCAGTGGATCTGGTTCCCTGCTTAATTCTCTGACCAATTCACCATCTGCAGACCCACCAGAAATGTGTGGCCTGCTTCTGACACCATTTTCCCCATGAGCCCAGTTGTGGGCAAGAAACGGAGGCTGGATTAATTCTTTTGGTGGTGTCATTGCTGCTTGCATCAAAAATGCCCCAACTCCTCATCTAACCCATGACGTGCTGGTATCTGTGTTGGGAGGGAGTGTGGTATACAGCCTTCAAATGCCGCTTTGGAGGCTGGGCTGGAGGAGAAACGACCAGTAGACAGCACCTTCTGCCTGACATTTATTTCTTGAGCATTTCTCCTCCAAGCCTGCACCCCAATTCTCCTTGATTTTAGGTGTCTCGTTTTCCTGTCCATGGATGGAAGGCATTTGGAATGGGGGTGGTGTGTAGGTGAGGGAGCAATTCAGCACGCTAGTTTTCTGTCTTAGTAAATGCTGTGAGGTGAAAGAAAGGCTGTCCTTGCAATGGATCCTTTCTGCTCCTCTTTCTGCTCCTCTTTCCTAATACAGTACAGCAGAAGAAGACTTCTGCATAAACTCCTGTCGCAAGCAGAGCATTCTTTTAGCCACAAAATACAGGCCTTGGAGGGAAGAACAGGAACATGTATGCTGTTGGGTACTCGGAATCTCTTTATCATGTCTGAGTTTTAATGAACCCCATTAAACCATTAGTTTGAGTCACCAAATGAGCCATTCCCTGTTTGTGGGCTTCTCTGGATGCTTCTTTTGAGGGAAACTAATGAAAAGAGGAGAGATGAAAGTGAATGTAAACACTGTCCTTCCCAACATCCAGAGTATTCTCTGCATTTCCACTGGATTGGCAAGAACCTCCTGTCTGTGTTGCCGGCAGCAGCTGGCAAACTAATTATGAGGCACATTAAAGATGTCACACTGTCTGCTGTGGCTTGCAGCAGCACCTGAATCCAAGAGAATTTTAAAATAACAGTAACTATGGGAGGAGAGGCTATGCTGAAGTCTTTTCTTTGTTGTGGCTGTTGTAATTTCTTCCAGGCCTTCACTCTCCTCTCCACTCCCTCCTAAAGCCAATGCTATAATGCCACCATGCAGAGAAAGCTGTATTAAAATACAAAGCTTTGCTTGTGACTATGGATTTGGCCCGATTGCCCCCTCGCAGCTGCTGAAATACAGAATGTGGGAATGTGTTTGACAAATCAGTAAGTGTTAAAGGGCAGTTTTGAGCCCAGAGCTAGAGGGAGGGCTGAAAGGAGAGACAGGAAGGACTGAATCACCCGAGACTTGGAAAATTGGACAGGGAGCATTGTGAGCTGGTAGCCAACGCCACAGATCTAGAATAGCCCTGGGGAAGGGTTATTTTACAGACAACTGTCTGTAAAAATACCACTTAGGAATAATGAGATTTATGTAGGATGTCTATGAACATTTCTTGAAGAGGAGAATTATTGAACCACAGCCAAAACCCCACTATATTTCAGAGTGTATCTGAGCCACAGAACATATTTCGCAGGGGAAAATGTTATCAGTGATGCCCCAAAGCAAGCACATCTTCGCTGAAATGGATTTTAACTTCAGCTTCCATTGATAGGGCAGGTTTGCAACTGGGGTGATTTTTGGAGCAAAGTTGTCCAGATTCATGGCCTAACATAGAAATGTAGAACTAGGTTATCTTAAATAGATTTGAAGTCCATCTGACTCAACTGCCTACCTCTGGCAGCATGCAGTACCAGCATCTTCAAGGAAATATGTAAAAAGCTTACAGTAGGTCTATGATTGTTTATCACACAGAGATTACAGATTAATGTGAAGACATAAGGACAGGTCAAGCACTGTAGTTATCTTCTATGCCATACTCAATTCTTAAATTCCCCCCTACATGTCAGCCCTGAGAGATGAATTTCCATAATCTACTAAGAAATTAAACATCTCTTGTTTTGAGGTAGTGTGCACAAATTTATCTGTGAAATGATTCTTCCAGAATGCCCCTCCAAATGTGTGAGAACTCATTATGTGAGTATTGCAAGGTTTGATCAGTCGCTACATCTGTTTCTCAACCTAAAATCTGTTTGGACTTGTATTTCTTTGGTGTATTGGTCCAATATTTCTCAAGGGTTTATATTGTCACCTTTCTTACTTTGTTCAAGCAACACTGGAAGAGTAGTTATTGTCCTGGGTACAGAAATGCCCTTCACCTTTGCCTGGAAACCACAGGGCTTCAGGAAGAGTTCATGTTGAAACAGGGTGAATTCTTTTCGTGAGCATTAGAATTACTGAAATGTGATTTCCTCAAATTTCATTGCCTCTTGCTTCAGTGTTCTCCTTTCCACATAGTAGCTTTGTCTGCATGTCCCATAACTTCTTTGGTGAGCAAGCAGCACCATGTACTGTGACTGTTCAGAGCTACATTTGCACTGTTTAGCCAGCCAGTGCGCCCATGCTGTTTGTCCAGCTGGGCTTGGACATAATGTTTTGCCAGAGGATTGGTGGATGTGATGCAGATGACTCACTTATTTCAGGGCTACATTTGATTTCCTTCAGGCACAGACACTGGACTAGGGTTAATTACATGATTCCTAGTTAGTATGCTTTATTTTAGCCTTTGAGTTTGCTGGACCGATAGTGCAAACTTTGCATAGTGAATGAAGACAAATGACTCTGGTTGTGGGGGTAGGTTGGATTCCTGTAGGTAATGGTACATCTAGGTTTGCTGATTGTCATCGTATTGTTATGACATTTCTTGAGCCACCAGCTGTATAATATTACTCTGGGAAGAGACCTTTCTATACAGCCACTGTTATCCACAGCAATTTTTCTTTTGCTGGTTTACAGAGAACTTTGCAGGCTTAACTTGATGGCCATATTTCAGTGGTGCATGAAGTCCCATTTCCTTTATCTTAGGAGTGGCAAAGTTCTTTGGGACCACAATATGTACTACAGAAACAGAAAATCATGTCAAAGAGCATGTGAAAGCGTTGTGTCTGGGTTAACATTTGTTTCCTTTTTTGATTATAGAGTTGCATGCTTTTGGGAGGCAGAAAGACAACAGACATTCCACTGGAGGGTTATCTGCTGACTCCAATTCAGAGAATTTGCAAATATCCACTTCTGCTTAAGGTAAACCGTAAACCAACAAAAAAACTTGTCCTGCAAGTTGTTTTACTGTTGGAATGATTTTGCAACTTTTTGGCCATGGCTTTTGCTGTCACTACTACCTGCCTGGTATGTACTTCCAAAAGTTGGATCCTCTGCAAAAAAGGACTTTTTATGGGTACTGTCAAAAAGCTGGCTGATACTGACAGGCTGTTAAATCTTGTAATGGTGTGAGTAGACCAGACAGGGTAACTTACTGTCTAGCTAATGTCTTTTGACTTCAGATCTCTTCCAATGTTTGTTAAGATTTGAGTGCTATTTTAGCCGCTTCCTGAAAAGCTCTGTTCAAACAGAATTGTATCAGTATTCTGTGGAACTCTATGGCTCTGGGGACTGGAAACGGGAGACATCTCTCATCACTAGGTCTCTAGTTTGAATGTGTTCAGGTCAGTAATGATCAAAATTCTTTATCATCTGACAGCTGTTTGGCGGCTTGTTTGAAAACTGTTTGGTTGTCTCAGACAAGTTCCCAATGGACAGGTGTCATTGCAGAAATGACTGCTGCAATTGGCACTAATTGGCACCCTTGCTAGCAGTCTTAGTGTAGGAGTCAAAGAATGAAAGACCTAAAAAGAACTAACTTGCCTCTCATCCCTTCAGGTCAGGGCTGGGTCACGTGCCTCGTGGGGAGAAGGAAAAGGAGAAAGCAGTTTCTGGGAGAGCTTGCAACACCAGTGGCTTTGCAGCTACTCTGTGGCTAAAAGCCATGAATCTTCAGTGGTGTCAGTCTCTCATTCTCAATCAGAGTAATGTTACATTTACTAAAATAAAATTAATAAAAAATATAAGAAGCAACTACCTCTTATCTCAAAAGAAAGGTCCCTTCCTTCATTGTGGAAGAAAATAACAATTCTGTGATAAGCTAGTGTTCTTAGTCACAGGCTGACCATATAAATCAAGTGTATGTCATGTAAAATTATTGCAGTTCTGTGTCTGTAAATTCAGATTAAATAGGGGCTTTCAGAGGTACAAGCTGGTT
Source organism: Anseranas semipalmata (assembly GCA_013399115.1). NCBI lineage: Eukaryota > Metazoa > Chordata > Aves > Anseriformes > Anseranatidae > Anseranas > Anseranas semipalmata. The sequence goes on along the minus strand of VXAA01005571.1, from coordinate 332,042 downwards.
AGCTCAATACTGATGTTTTTCCTTTTGTTATAGTTCTATTTCATCTGTTGAATATTTAAATTATTTCTCTCCAAGCAGTTGGAGCTTTCAGAGGCAAGTTTTCAAAATATGTCCTTCCTACAGGTGGAATCATTTTGTTGTCTATGCAGCACAAACCCATCTTACAGCAGATGTTCATGCACCATGTCTTGTGGACCTAGCTACTGGGATTTACCTGTGTACGGCCACTCTATCAGTCCAGTGAATCCTTTGGAGTGCAGACTCCTCTTATGGTTTTAAACATATCAACATGCTTTGTTTGTTTCCCCTGCTATTAGGCACGTAGCAAGAAGCACGTAGGCAGGAGAAGCTAATGTTGTGAGACTGCTGCAAACGTTTCTTCCATAGTATTAATAATAGTCAAGACAGGGCAAAGGTGTCAGATCAGGAAAGCACATAAGTGGCTCCAGCTCTGATTTATTTTCAGAGAGGACTGGTTATATGGAGATAAATGAAAACCTAACGATGCCTCAGCTTAACTCCATTGTATTTGTTTGGGGTTAGTATGGAGAGAATTTGGTACCTGTTCAGTCTGTGGATCCGTGTGATGACTGTGAGCAACATCAACGTGCACAAACGGAGAGCTCCTGCAGCATCTGATACAATGACTGGAGCAGGGGATGTGCAGACCTTGAAATGTGCATTCCTGACCAAGTCTTTTGGTAGTGCGTTTTCTTATGTTCAGTGTGTGGTGTGTTCTGTGATTGTTATCTACCTGTGTGTTCAAGACCTGAAAATAAGAGATTGTCTTGGTTCCTTACAGACATCCCTTTTTATTTTCTAAGAATCTTCAACCAGAGGAAATAGTACCTGTACTCTTACTTTTGCACTGATCTCTACATTTGTGCTGTTACTAAAAGATGAAGTGTTAACTTCCTGCAGATTTCCTGTCATGGTTACCCTTTGTATGAAGGCAGTCATTAGTCAGATACAGAGCTTGTGGACCAGGTTCCTTCATCTTCTTACTGATTCCATGCTGGAGATACCTTAATCTAGCCAGAATGATCAAAATCTGGTGTTCCTTTGCTGTGCTCATCTTAGTGATCTTTAACCAGTTTTATCTCAGTACTTTCCAGTCTTTTTGGACGAGAAGAGCACTGTTAGCACACTGTGTTTCTCATATTCTGCTCTGTGCCCTTCTTGATAAGCTGAAGTCAGTGTGGTTTCATGTATTGGCTCTGACTATCAGTGTTCTCTGAAACACTGTTTGGGGATCTCAGCTCTAAGCCATGCACACAGCTGGTTTAGGGAACTCCCTACATCTCCAACTCAGTGCCTCTTCTTTTTCTCTTTTTAATAAAAACTGCTTGCAGAATCACCCATGGCTAATTAGACTCAATTTCTAAGCTTTTTTGGAAAATGTGATTGAGTGGTAGATCTCTATCAGTTTGGATAATCTGACTTTTTATCCACCGACAGAAGCTTGACTTGCAAATCATTTTGTTTTAAAAGCCCATCAAAATATTAGAATGTCAGAAACTGCCAATATTACAAAATTTCCTGAAATCTCAGGGATTTCACTCAGAAATGAATGAGAGATGCTCTGTTACTCAAATGCCACGAGGATGCTTGCTACAGAAGTACACTGAAAAGAGATGCACACTTCTGATTACAAAGCAGTAGCACTATCAATGCAATGACTTTTTTGGTATTCTTCAACTTAAACTTTCCCATTCCTCTGTACCATTATAGGACAACTCTTTCAGAAAATATGCGGTTCTGTGTCAGTGATTGGAAGAACTATGAATGAAAGTTTCTCTTGCTCTTCTTTAAGAATTTGTTTTGCAAAGAGGGAGTGAAGCCACAATAGGGTAGAATGAAGATAAATTTGCCTTTGATGCCAACACTGTGCCTGCCTTGTGGGGTGGGGACACTGGTGGTTGGGTCTGGTGCTGTTCACTCAGAACCAGGCGTATGTGTAGAGCAAATAGCCACAAAGGGAGTGAACGGGTGGAGCTGTGGCCATGGGTCTTGGGATGTTGCATTCCATTTTTCTATGGATTTCTTTTTCTATACAGGCTGATACAAATCACACACTGTTTGCTACTTGAAATTTCCTGGACAGGAAATAAAAGTTTTAAGAAAAAGCTAAAGGTAATTTAGTTTCTGTTAAGCAACAAATCTGCCTCAGTCAGTGAGATTATGCCATTACAAGGGGGTGTTCAGCTCCGAAATATCTGTGATCATTAGAACATCTAACTGAGGCTGATTCTCAAAGTAGTGAGTTCATGGTGAATAAATTGTGTCCTATTCAAGACTTGTTTGATACTTGTTAGCACAAAATTACCCCAGTGGCACAAGTGTTTCAGAAGTGAAAAAAGCTAAGAGAAGGGACGGGCTGATTTCTGTCAGTGATGACCAGGAAAATGCAACTCTCCAACCAAAAAAAAAAAAAAAATTTAAAAATAACACAACCCTCAAATTAAGCGTTTGCTCTCCCTTTGCTGCTGAACTGCAGTTATCGCTCCTGAAATAGCTGTTTTGTATTCATGGGAATTGGATCTTATTTTATCTAATTCCCAGGGCAAACAGATACTTCATATTCCAGCTGATTAGAAGAATCATAGAGTTATCCTACTTTGCTATTTTTGTTTTTAATAAGAGTTTGTGAACATCCAGATTTTCTGATAACTTTGATATGACCTTGTTATAGTATAATTATTTGATATAGCTAAGAAGTTAGGTTTGATAAAGATAATATGAGCATAGTAATTCAGACTTGTCTAAGTTTGAAAGCCAGCCTAAATAATAGGGCAAGGCACATTTAAAATGCAATAACTATTTTTGATTAATACCATATATGAGTATTGTTCTTCCAGAAAAATAGCATCTCGCATGAAGTTTATTTGGGTTACTTAATTAGGAATAGTATACTGGAATATCTCAAGTGCAGATACACATCAAGCAAATATTATCAGTAATTTCCAGTGTAAAGTATGGCATCCTGTAATTGATCTTATGTTTTCTCCTCCTCTGATGAAGCAAAAAATTAAGGAGACAGAATGATGATTCAGATCATGATGACTGATAAAGTTCAATTCTATTTGCAGTTTCCTTTTCTGTGCACCAAACATTGTGGCTTTGGAGTGGCTGACTAAAAAAACATTTTTTATAGTTTCTTGAGTTTTTAAATTTTGGTTGCTTTCCTTGGAAGTCTAATTTGCAAGCCTCATGTATGGTTTGAAGCGTGGGACCCGGACCTTGCCATGGTGTTTCACAATCTCTGTGCAAATAGAGCAGTAATGATAATAATATTCTTGTCCCTAGTATAGTTTTTGTCTGCTTCAGGCAGCATGAGAGAGAACTAGCACAAACTTGTTGGTCAGTAAATTAGTTTTATCCCCAGTCCGAACCCTCCTTTATGTGACTATCTTCCGCTTCTTTTCCTTGCAGTCGCACTTCAACAGAGGATTTTAAGTCCATTTGGGTATGTGGGAGCTCTCAATATTTGTCTGTTAGCGATGAGCTTCATTATAAATTTTCCTTAAAAGTGAGAAGGACGTTCTGAGTAGGCTTGAACAGAATGGAACTGTGCTTGCTGTGATGGGCATTATGATCTGGTGAGAAGAAAAGCGAAGGCAAACAGATGTAAGGAACTTGAGAGCATATACTGTGTGAGTGACTTAAAACTCCATTGCGGATGTGTACACTGTGTACGCTGGAAAGCTTGCTGAGTAAATATTTCTAGCAGAATGTTTTGGATTAAGGCAGCTCTGTCTCACTGATAATAATTTTGTGACTCTGTATTAATTAGTGGTAACTATACTTCTTAGGAGTAGAAGCAGCTGTTGCGTAAACTAGTCTCTGAACAAAAATAGCCTTTTCCCCCCCTAATAAAGAGCATTTATGTCAGCAAGAAGAAAACCCTAGGGGAGGAGTGATCATGAGTTAATCACACCACTGGGGGCAGGGATTAGGAACAGTCATTTCTGTCTCCTTCCTCCCAACATGCAAGGAATGTGCAGCACATGATAGCCGCACCCCTGCAGGCTCCTGATAGCCCAGTGCATGTCACAGAGGTTGTTTCTTATTTGATGTCTATTCTCTTAAGGAATTGCTAAGTCTCCAGCCAGAAATGCACATTTCACCTCCGATACTTTAAAAATATCTCATAATATGCACAACTCTATGGAAGATTTAGGGCAGTAATTATGTATTGCTTCATGTGACGGAAGACTCATTGGCCCCAGGAGGGAAAGAAAAACCTGGAGGAAAAAGCTGAGTGTCCGGACTCGGAGCCCTCTTGTAAGGGAGAGCCCAACAGTGAGGCATACACAGGCCTAACCAAATGCAGCGCCTGGGCTTTGAAAGGGAAAGATGGGAAGCCAGTGCTGGGGATACAGACCAGGATGAAGAAAACTCACTCTCTCACCTCTTCTCCCTCTCCATTCCTCTCAGTGAAGTTTAAGGAACAAACCCTTCTAATTAGCCGTAATTGAGTATGTTTAATCTTTGGGGCTTTGCTCCCCCCCCTCAGTCCTCGGAAGAGTGATGTTGCTCTTAGATTCATAATACTGCCTGGTTGAAATCCAAGTCTATGTAGCATAACATTACAACATTAAAAATTATATATACCCTACAGAGTTGTAAGGAACACTGCCAATTTATAAATCATACTCTGTCTTCAACACTTTTTATATATAATCACAAATAACTGCTAATATATATAAAACATGTTTTTGTTGCACTCTATTTTAGCATATGTTGAAGATTTGATGGCACGTTTAATGTAATCAGTTTTACTGATTTATTGTTGTCTAGTCTTTACCTTGCAGAAACAGTGACATAAATTATAAATTTAAAAAATATACAGGATAAAAAAACTGCTGTGATTAACGGGTACACAGAGCCTGGTGTAGCATCTGTTTTCTGGTTAGTTTAAGTGGAAAATACAATTTAATGCATGCAAATATTAAAAACTGAAGAACACAAATATAAAACTCCTGGAAATATTTATCTTTGCAGGAAGGTGTTATGTGTATTTCTGCTGTTGTTGTTTCCCCTTTAAAGCACAGTTTGGAACTGAACTGTTTATTACCACAACTTTGTGAATTGATAAGAAATATGGTGTCTTTGTTACCTCTGTAATCCTGAGATGTTCACTAAGTAACCAACGGATGTATCTCAAACTATATTTTATGCATGCACTGGTTTGTAGTGCGAAGTGACACAGCCTGGCAAGCAATGATTTGCACAGTGTTAAGTCATTGCACAAAATTAATGTTAAAGCCATGTGTGAGTGTCTTGTATGAAGACAGGAAGAAGGAATTTTTAAAATATATAGACTTTAAAATATAGAGACTAAATTTCAACTGCAAAACTTGTTCAGTTATCAGTTTTAAGTACACAAAAAATCACTTTTGTGTGGCAGGGGAGGACATGGGAAAGGATGACACAGGCTTCTCTTTTAAAAAAAGATCAGTTAAGCAGAATAACATCCTTTCTGCTAGGAAATATTAAAATTGTGTTTAGATTTGAAAAACCTCTAGTTTCCTCTGCCTGCCTGCATTGTTCGCTCATCATCTCTCCTGCTACCTTTTTGCATCTTCCTGTGTAACGTTCTTGTTGCTGACTTCTCTCCTCATAGTTTTTTTTATGTGTGTGTGTTAAGCACAATTAGTAAATAGACAAATGCATGAACAGCTGATGTGTCTTACTTCTTATGTGATTTAGTTTTTATATTTAGATTCTATCATGTTTGGAACTCTTTTAGCCTTAAGCTATATAAAGCTGCATCTGATATTGAAATACTTCAGTTGGAAAACCTTTTACTACATTGCATAATTGAAGATTGACATTTCTTTGTAGACTTTTTTTTTTTTTTTGTACAGTTAATAGGAAGTAAGGCAGCATTTAAGTGTCTAGCACGGCCTTTTTCTGCATAGTTATTTCCTGATTGTTAGCCTATTTGGGTGGAACTAGGAAGCCAAATAACCTTTTAGAATCCAAATGTAAGAGCTTTGCGTATGTATCTGTTACTTTTACACAGTTTCTTCCAAGGATAAGTTGACAAATTGTAACTTCCAGATAGACCTTTGTGAAGTCCTTTCTAAGTGCAATTTGTTATCCGGGGATCCAAACCTGCTCAGGTGGAAGCATGTGAAACTGTTGCATAGGTTCATGTACACATAGGGGCCCAAGAAAGCTGATTATATTCAAGAATCACCTCTTCCAAGCTCAAGAGCAATGCATCCCAACAGAGAGGAAGTCAGGCAAAAATGCAAGGATGCCTGTGTGGATGAACAAGGAGCTCCTGGCCAAACTCAGACACAAAAAAAGAAACACAGAGAATAAAAGCAAGGTTCAGGAACCTGAGAGGAATACAAAGACATTGTGTGAGCAGCCAGGGATCAAGTTAGGAAAGGTAAAATCCAGATAGAACTGAATGTGGCCAGAGACATCCAGGGCAACAAGAAGGGCTTCTAAAACTATGTCAGTGATGAAAGGGAGACTAGGGAAAATGTGGGCCCACTCCTGAAGGAAAAAGGAGACCTGGTTACCCAGGATATGGAGAAGGCTGAGTTACTAAACGACTTTTTTGCTTCAGCCTTCACTGGCAACTGCTCTAACGACATCACCCAAGATGCAGAAGGCAAAAAGAAAAAATATTCTAAATGTTTCTTGTCCATTTATTACAAGATGTCACATCTATGAAAGTTGTTGATTCTGGTACATGCATCCTTAATATTGAAGTGTTAAGTGGGCATCCTGCTACTGTGGCAATTACACAGTTCCAGGTAACAGTCTGAGAATCTTTCAGTCTTCAGTGTATTCATTCTCATATCCTACTGTAAAATAGGACTGTACCTTAATCCTTGTTTAACACAGGAGAAACTGAAGCATGGAGAGCTTTAGTGTACTGCTTAGTGTCACATGTGAAGTCCATGGAAGAACAGGGAAATGATTTTCATCCCAAGCTGATTACCTTACCACCGGCCTATCCTTCCTTTCTGCATGCTGTTCAGAAGGACACTACAGCTGGATGTGGATGTCTGAGTGCTCTATTACTCCCCTTGTAAAATCAGTTGGGCTCTGTGTATAGGTGCTATGAGTGGCACAACCTCAAATTTTGCAGCTATGAAAAAGTTGTGAAATAAAAGGAAAATGCAGTGCCAAGAGGAGACAGTTCCCATTTCCATCTTTGTTCATTAAAGAGCAGATTTTTTTTTTCAAGCTTATGATACAGAATATCTTCGCAACTTTTTTTTTCACAAGGAAGGGAGAAGTCAGAGGATAATGCTGAAAATTAGAGAGGCTGTGAAAAATACCAGCTTTTCTGTTCTCAACTGCTGGTTGTCTGAAGGATTAACAAGTCTGTAGCTAGAAAGTAGATGTTTTATGAATTCATTTAAGACACTCTTTGCAAGGAATAGTTTTCTGCAACTGGCAGCAACCTCATGTCCTAGGCCTAATAGTGCATAAGTTGCAATACATAAGCTAGTCATTCCAGACAGAAATATATATGAGCTTTATGGAAGACAGGGCAGTCGTACCCAAGGTTTGCCATCTGGTCTCTCTCTCAGCTGCCTTTCAAAGTGTTGGCAAATGCTCTCATAGTTTACACATCATAAATCTGTCACGAAAATAAATAAGCACCCAGAGCTCCCTGGCTGTATTTCAGAAGTGCTGGGCTCTGTTCTGTCAGGGGACGTCAGTGTCGGAGCAGCAGGGCTCTTCCCCAGATGGCTTAAGACTAAGCAGTGGTGGGACAAGTGAGTCACCTGCCCCTGTGGACCACCACTTCTCTGACTGTCTCAGCTGCTGTTGAGGCAACTGAGTGCCCCAGCCAGCACTCTGCCTGCCTTTTCCAGCCTCCTCTCCTGCTCCTTGGTCAGCACTGCAGGCAGCTAGCGGGAGTGGGGAAGGTGCTGCTTTCTGTCCTCCCTTCTTTGGCAAGACAACGCATCATCCAAAGTCAGAAGATATGAGGGGGGGGGGTGGTATAGGAGAAGGGGAGAATGGAAAAAGGTTCATGAGTCTCAAAGAGCTTCATTTTCCTCACAATAGCAGCCACTGCAGAAGATGCTGGAGGTTGGAAAGTAGGCACTTGCTTCTGTATCTTCCCTCCCTGCTTTCAGGCACTGGAGGCACAGGAGCAGCTGGGGGGTGGCCTGCAGAGTATGAGGATACAATAGATGGGGGTGTCTGGGGCATCAAAGTTGCAGTCTGCTGTGCTTCTGAAGCCACGGAGATGGATGTATGCCACAGACTGTCTCCCTTTGCCTACAAGCAAACCTTGAGAGAAGTAGTTCATGCTCACCTATATGTAGATACAGATTCTGCTACAGCAGTTGTGTTCTTGTCTGTGTTTATTGCAGCAGTGGTCTGCTGTGAATGAAGGGCTCTTTCTCTGTGTCTTGGTGATATTTCAGAAAAGGATGTTTAGACAGTGCTGGTGTATATGTATTCTTCCAAAGGAGCATGGGTAACACTTGAGCTGTGGAACTTCATTGATTTTAATGAGAGTCATGTAGCAAAAAGTCTGCTCTTTGTTTTTGGAAGCAGAGGCTAGTGTCGCCAAAGTGCAACACCTCTCTTCTGCCTTTTTATTTTTATTATTTTAATGCTTACTTTCTCTGGCCTTACTTTGAACAAAAGTGGGGTAAGAAATTCCACAGGGAATTACATTTGTGATAGCGACTGACAGTTGTAGCAGGCAGCTTCTCTTTCCTCTGCATGTGTTACTCTGTAAATCACCCAAGAGTTTAAGATCATTAACTCCTCTCTCTTAATGGGATTCCCAGTTGTCAGCACATGACCCATCTCTTCCATCATCCTTCTGACAACAGCCACTGTCAATCATTGCTTATAATTTTGAGGAAGGAGAAATTGCAGCTGTGAATAAATTCTCAAAATACCAAATCTATGCAAAGAAATGAATAGTTGTATTTTGCTGGACAAACGTGGACATTCCTACCCCTTCATTTGGACCTTTCTGTCTCCAGGATCTATCTGTGTGGGAATGAGGGTGCCTCCCATTGCCATATTTGGATTCTCATGAGACTGTCTTTTGCATTATTTAAAGGTGCCTCAGTAGCCAAGCAGTTTAATCTCAAGATGCAGTCTTCCGTTTAGAAGGTTCTGCAAAACTGAGAGGTCAATGAAGACAATATTCTGCAGTTCTGTAACACTGGGTGTCTAGACAGTTTACCAGCACTAGTGAATTCAGTCTTGTTCCAGCCAGTGTAAGGAAGCACCGAGAGGTTCTGTGACAAGGGCAGAAACAACCTGTACTACTTTCAGCACTAGCTTTGTCCTTTAAAATATGCCTTCCAATTTTGCTGTTATCTGAACACCTCACAGTCTAATTATTTATTCTGCAGATATTCCTGCTAGTAGACAAATACAGCTAGGTGTGCACGAACTTTGTAGAGCTGATGTATGAATCAACACTAGGACAGAGAAAGCTCCTTGATTTAGCAGCACAGAGCGTCTGGATTAGCAGAATGGTCAGATTAGCAGCTATTATAGTTACTACATGGTAATGCAAGCTTCAGCAGAACTTGAGCTTCAGCCCACATCCCTCCACTATCTGACGGGATGGGTTATTTCACCCTAAAAGTACCAGTTAACTTGATCTAGAGGGTGTGTGTGGACATGAGTCAGTTTCGGAGCAGAGTTTGTATTACGGGTTGTGCTACCAACTCAGGGAAGGCAAGCCCCAGTAATACCCAGGATCACACCTGAAATCAGAATAAGTGTCAAGCAAGACAACATGGCACAAAGATCTTTAATTTCAATATGGCAAAAAATAGTGTGGTGAGGAGACACTTGCTTAGGTTAACATGACAACATGGAGGAGCCAAAGACAAATCAGACCCCAGAATAAACTTTGTTGGAGCCTATGACAAGCATTTGGGGATTGTAATCTCTCATCTTGGATGAATACCACCTGGAACAGTTAGGCTGTCTTTGCCCTTAGCTGTGGGAGCTATGGTCTGAAGCAGTTTAGCTCTGTTCAGACCACACTGCTGTGCAGGCAGCATTTTAAACTCATTTTCCTCTCTCATGCAAAAAGATGCAATTCAGCAGCAGTTTGCCATTTAGTCAGGGGACTTTAAAACAACCAAATAACATGTTGAGGCAAAACATAACATAAGGAGAAAGAGAAATATTCCACGCAATCTAAAAATGTGGGTGTTAAACACCATATTATGTATCAAGCGGAAATTACCAGCCTCAGTTAAGGTTTCGTTAATGCATTTTTATCCAATTGTGGCTGACTATAAAATAGCATTGGTTTAAAAAATGATTAATTGTGAGTTGACAGTGGTTGCCCCTTTTGCCAAACTCTGGTAAATATTGTCAGGTCCCAAATTTTCATACTGTTGTCCTTCAGTGGACAGTATTTATAGGACGTTGTGCATTGAATCAAGTGAACCAGAGTCTCTTAGGAATTGCTTCAGAGCAAGCAAGTTGTTCATCCCTGTGTTACTCTCTCCAGTCAAAACACATGCCCCAGCCTCCTAAAGTTGAGGAGGAGTCTCTATTAAACTCTTGCTGCTCTCTTGGCACTTCTCTTTCTCACTCTATCATGTTTGCCTTTTGGGAGGCCCTCTCCACTTGCCATGTGCCTGTGTTGGAGGTAAAAACACTGAACTGAGTGCTAGAAAGTCTTGGTTGTTCTGCAAGTGACTAGCTATTGGACACGTTACTTACTCTTCTTTACATTTATTTTTTCTCATTGAGCATTAAATGAGCATTATATGTCCCTGACACACAAAAAAACATGGGAAAGCTGTGGTTAGTGAACTTCCCTATGATTTGCAGACACAGACTCACTGCGCAGAGCTGTAGGTGCTTCATTGAGTGTGATGGTTGACCTTGGCTGGCTTCTGGCTGTCCACCCAGCCGCTCCCTAACTCCCCTCCTCAAAAGGACAGGGGGAAGGGAGTTTGCCCTTTCTTAAACACAAATAGAATAGAATAGAATAGAACAGAACAGAACAGAATAGAATAGAATAGTTCAGTTGGAAGGGGCCTTCGAAGGTCATTGATCCCAATTGCCTGACCACTTCAGGGCTAACCAGAAGCTGAAGCATATTATTAAGGGCTTTATCCAAATGCCTCTTGCACGCTGACAGACATGGGGCATCAACCACCTTGCTAGGAAGCCTGTTCCAGTGTTTGACCACCCTCACGGTAAAGACGTTTTTCCTAATATCTAGTCTGAACATCCCTTGGCACAGCTTCGTGCCATTTCCATGCATCCTACCACTGGTGACCAGGGAGGCAGAGACCTGCCTCTCCATTTCCCCTCCTCAGGAAGTTGTAGGGAGCAATGAGGTCGCCACTTAGGCTTCTTTTCTGCAAACTAGACAACCCAAGCGTACGCAGCCTCTCCTCTTGGACATGCCTTCCAGCCCTTTTACCAGCTCTGTTGCCCTGCTCTGGATGCTTTCAAGGACCTTAACATCCTTTTTATATTGTGGAGCCCAGAACTGTACGCAATATTCAAGTGAGGCTGTGCCAACACTAAATATAGGGGGAGAATCTAACCAGCTGGCTGTGCTGTGTTTAATGCACCCCAAAATGCGGTTTGCCCCCTTGGCTGCCAGGGCATGCTGCTGACCGTGAGGCGCAGAGCTGTGAGCGGCCCAGCTGCGGCCTGTGCTAGGCCCCTGTGGAGCCGGCTGGGACCGGTTGGAACCGGCTGTGTCTGGCCAGGGGCAGCCCCTGGCCTCTCCTCACAGAGGCTGCCCTGCAGGCCAGCGGCTGGCCAGGACACCTGATACATTGAGATAGCTAGATCAGGGATGGTGTCGTGGTGGGATCTCTCTTCAGTCAGTGGAAAGAGGCCGGCTTGTCATGAGGGCCATTCTGGTTTGAGGTGAATTTGTACGCTGGTAGCATTTCTCTGCTGGTTATAGATCTAAACGACCTAGGTCCTGAAGCTTCATGTGCATTGGGATTAGTCTACACCTGCCCATCTACGTAAGTACTGTGTATGGCCTATACAGCCTAGCATTGTTCCTATAAGGCCATTCTTCACACAAAACCCAGCTTCCATAGCTCTGGTTGTTCTTAACAAGACCTGCTATGGGCAGAATCTTCATCAGATCCAAGGGGCCCAGTGTAGTTTCAGTGAAAAACTGGATGCACATCACTGGGAATGGTGTACGATCAAGACCATGGCTAAGTTAACAGTCCAATGCATGTCTCTGAAGTGGACAGTGTGTTTTTTATGTAATAATTTAATTTATTTGGCCTTGGGTTATGCTAGAAGCAAGTATCTGTGATACAGCAAAACATATTTGGCTTGAGCTCTTTTAATTTGATCTATTTAATATGAATGATTCCTTCATTTATTTAGCAGCATTCATATAAAGCAGCAACCCTGTACACATGAAGAGCAAAGAACAGTATCTACAGTAACATACCTACAACTTCTCTTTAATTCTGTAGTGTTTTTGTCATTTTCCTAGGATTTTTACAGGATTGCACTTTAATGCTGTTTGCTTTCCACATGCAACTTCTAAATTTTTCTTTTTCTTTTTTTTTTAAAGGAATTGGCTAAGAGGACACCCTCTAAGCATCCTGATCACCCAGCTGTCCAGAATGCGTTGCAGGCAATGAAGACGGTCTGCACAAATATCAATGAGACCAAGAGACAGATGGAGAAACTGGAAGCCCTTGAACAGTTGCAGTCCCACATTGAAGGATGGGAGGTATGATGTAGGACTAGCAAGCACTCTGGAGACAGTTCACTGCACAGTTTAGCGTGCTGAAGTTTGGTGACTCATACTGGGTACAGGGATTTCTGATGTGTAAATGCTCTAGAAGGTGTGGGCAGCATCACTTTGACTGGTTTAGAATTCAATGTTTATTTTGGGGAGTGCAGGCTGCTGCTAAATTGTAGCAGAAGAAATGGATCATGAAAGAAAGAAAGGTATTAGAGCTGGAAAGGAATGAAATTTCAAATGGGCAGGTCTCATTTGAAGGACAAAACTAGAAGATGAAATCAGGAGTGGTCTAAATAACACAAGGTTCTCTCTCCATTCCTACAAGTCTTTAGTTTGTGTGGGAGCTTTGAAAGGTGGCGTCATACAGATTTCCTGTATAAAAGATAAAGGTTAGATTAGAAAGCAACTAGTATATTTGTATTTGCTCCGGTTAAGTTTTTCATGTATGTATTTCTAGTGATGTGTTTATCAACAGGTTGATCTGTATAGGTGGAAGCGTGTACTCTGGAAGAGAGAAAAATAAGAGAGGGAGAGAACTGGAATGTGAAGCTTGGGGAAAGAGGAAATCTGGAAAAAAGAGCCACCCAGGAGAAATACTGGGAAGTTGGGATGGTGCGCAAAAGGGTTGGCAGCTTATCTTATGATGACTTTAGTTGAGGCCCTTGAATCAGTGGAGTTGGAGGCCTCTGGGAGGTGCACCACAGGGAGTCAGTGGTGTTAAATGGTCTCATAAAGAGATTGGCATCAGCATTTAACAAGACTGACTTTTAAAATATTGATGCTGATCATTGCCAGCTGAGGACATCTTTTTAGAGGTCATGTAAACTTCCTCATGTTTGGACTCTTGGGTGCTCTCCATGACTCTTTTTTGGGTTGTTTTTTCTGTCTTTTGTGTATATTTTAAACCTTGCTCATTTTTTCCCTCAAGGATGTTCTTGGCATCCAGCTAAAGACATGAGAGCAACCCAGATATCCAGCTGTGTATTTATTTGTTGGATAGCAAGCTCAGCAAACAAAAAAAAGTCGTATAATATTCAATATAGCAGGACTTCCAGAAGCAGTTAAAAGCGGGTTCAGGTTCAATCCAACTCATGGGTCATCTAGGCAAGAGGCATGGTTGGAACTCTAGAGCTTGAAGCATGACTTAAAGTGTTCACGATGTCATAAATGAAGTGGTATATAACTTATTGCAGTTTGAGGGGTGGAGGGGGTTACTAATCCACAGCAACATTCTGGGTCTGAAAATCCTTTCAGATTTGTTTATATGTAACAAAGTCACCTATGTCACTCGACCCAAAAGTTCAAAAAGGGAGAAGTGTTTTTCACTCACAGTAAGCTGTGGAAAGTTACTGAATCTCCTAGTAGCATATGAAAAGGAGGAAAACTAGCTTTATAAATCACAGATGCAGACTAATGCTAAACATGATCACATTTTTTCTTCTGTGCACATAAAGAAATTTGAAACTGATTGACAGTTTCCTATCTTCGGGTTGCCACGGTGCCACAGTCTTGCAAATTAGGACTATTGTGCAAAGTGCTTTGTTAGTAAATAACTGTTTTTAGTCCTTTCAGATTTATTTCAGAGTTTATTCTTAATGAGAAGGGCTCCTTACTCCTATCCTGTGGAATGTTGCAACTGATGAATTAAAAACATTTTTAACTTAACAATGCAGGGATACAAACCACAGAGTTGTCTGTAAGAGAAAGTATATAAGGTAAATTTCACATTCAGATTTTCAGTTTATCTGATGGCAATCTCTCCCAGGAAATAGAAAATCTCTTTTTTTTTCTGTTATCATGGTTATAGATTCTGAAACATTTATGTCCTGTATGTGTGGTTATATACCATATGTACTAGTCTGATAAGGCTCATAGCTTCCAGCAGTTTTAGTACAAGGCATCTAAATTGTCAAAAAGAAGTAAACATCAGCCTACTTACGATGAAGTTTTTTATGACTGTATGAGATGTATCCTGACTCTGGGGAATGTGCAAGCAGCTCAACATGAAGCTTGGCAGTAATTTTTTCACTTAATTTGGAACAGACTCCACCTTATCTAGTGTTTCTGTTTAACCAAACCAGTGCAGTTTCACTGGTTTCTATGACTATGGACTTCCTTACAGCTGTCCTAATGGGACCATCCCTGGTCTGATCTTCATCCCATTGCCATCAGTGCGACCCTCAATATTTCCAACATGAGGAACAATATATAACATTATTTTACTTATGCAGTGTCTCTTCTTCTTGCTCTCAAGGGTCATCTGTAGCTTCACTAAGAGCAGTAGTTATTTTTTAGAGCATTTGCCTCAGTTCCACATTTTTTCTTCAAAATCTCCACCCACCAGTCTGTCTGTCCCTCTAATACAACCATTCTTACTGTCATACGCTGAGCATATGCTGGTGTCATCCTATCAGTCTCTTTCTGAGACATATTGTAATGAGTCATGTTAAAGTAGGCCAAGTCTGGGAAGCCTTTGAAGACCTGCAGCTTGATCAGAGGTATGTGCATCTAAATGAACTCTGCTCAGATTCATTCTTCTGGAATGCACAGAATCCTTGTAGATGTATTTTATGGAGTAGTCTCAGGCAGGACAATTTGATTCTGGTTAATCCTTCTGGGAAACAAATATTAGTTTAAAAAAGGGGAAAGAAAGTAGAGGATGCATGAGAAGGCCAGCTTTTGTGCAGAATGTTTTTGTTTGTTTAGTGAAGAACCAGTTAATTATATATTGATTATTCTATGGGGTGAGCTCCTCCTCATGAGTCCTTGTGAATTATTTTCACTAAACGATTGCTACATGAAGAATCCACACATTCTCCCAGTCTGAAATGTTTAGGGAAGCAAAACCCTCATCACAGAACAGCATGAGTTGTAAGATGTGTTAGCGCTCAGGCAGATCAATCATTTTATAATTGGCTGTAATTTGCAATTCCACCAGCTATGATGTTTTTTTTTTTGCCTGCAGCTTGGTCCCACTTAGAAAGGTGAGAAATCCTGTCTTGTCTCTGAAAACATCAAATAAATCTTCCTGCTCTGTTTCTTACTATTGAAAAATCTCTTAGATTGGTATAAATGGGAAGTAGCTAGGTCAACAGCAAGCAGGAAATGCATCAACAGTGTTCAGATACCATCATGGTGGGTCTGATGGAAAAATAAAGATTCTTTGATTTTAAGGTGAGAAGCAACTGTTGCAATCTTTTGCTTTGACTTCCTGCACAAAATTGGCCAGATAATTTTACCCCTGTAATTCCTGTGTCAGTAAAAGATTAAGTCCAGTTACTGATGTCACTGTGCTCCTTGCTTTTGTTTTCCCTGGGTGTCTTTTAGCAAATTGATGCTGAGGTGCTATGAAGCCTTTATTTTTACATGGGCAAACCACATGGGGAGCATACTTTTATGTTGTACATTTGGTTGGTTTCTGTTCCTGTTTGCATATGTGTTAACAGGCCTTTGGGGTTATATTTCCAATATACAGTGATTTCCCATGGAGATAGTCATGGTCAGCAGGTCATTTTCAAAATAACAAGTGCTCATTTCTGGACGTGTATTAACTATTTCTATAGATGGATTAAGAAAAATAAAAACGTATCAGGGCAGCAGATGGAAATACTGCATCTAGCTAGCTCCTGCATGCTTAAATCCAAAAAGTACAGAAACACGTATGTGGAATACACAAAACTAGTGTCCACAGTTGGCAGCCTTTAAAGAATAGCACTTGTTAACTAAAAGCAAGACACAGCACAGCTGGCAAGGTTTGATTTAGAAAACAATGTAATTAAAACTTCATTCACACCTTTAGAATGACTTCATTGCATTTAGAAAGGCTGATTTCAATTCAGTGATTTTCCCTGAATAGCTTAATGGTAGCAGACTGTGCCTTCCTGAAAAAAAATCATTCATACAATGTCTAAAATCATTCAAACAAATCCTTTTGGGGTGACTTTCTAGATGGAACTGGATTTCATGCCTGTTCATAGAGATGTCTTCAGTTTCTTTAAGTGGGATGAATTGTTTTACAGGTCTTTTTTGGTATTTGTGAATATTAGAGTTAATGGACCTTTGCAAATCAAGCAGTTTTATTGATAATGAATGTCATGCAATCCAGAGTCAGTTCTCTTTTCCAGTAAGATTCAAGACAGTGGGTCAAATTATCTGATTGACTCCCTTATCTGCATGCTGACCATGGAAGGAACTCATACTGTTACCCTAACTTATTCTTCCTTTCAACTCAAAAAGAAACGCAAAAAATATTAAGTGTCCAAGACTGGATGGTAAATGTTTCGTATTTCTCTGTGTGTTTTTCTGAAAAGGGCCCTTTTTTGACAGGATGCTCTTGTACCTTTGAAGTAATATTAGACCAAGGAACTTTGGGCTAGTGCCTAAGGTTTAGCCAAACCAATCTTGTTTGGTCAATGGTGCAGCTGAAGAGCAGATTCCCAACTGTGTTCATTCAAAATGTGGCGCACTTGGAATTTGCCTGTTCTGAGAGCAACCTGGGACAATCCTATGGTTGTTTTTCATTTGTGCCCAACTGCATTGGCCCTAAAATGCCCCATTTCAAGGACTGCGTGATCACTTTTCCGAGGAATAATCTGAATAACTGTTTGGGGAGTGAATGGTTTAGAGTGGTCTACTTTGGTTTTCATCTTCCAGGGATCCTCATATGATCAAGTGTCTTGAGCATCAAGCTCAGTTATCTCTATGGCTGTTTAGTGCATTTAATGGCTTGCACACAGCACCTAGCGTAGTGTCCAGGACCCAACCTGTGGTTTTCATGGCTACATTTCTGACTTGCATGTGTTAGAACTCCAGAAAGGAGAGCAGCTGCATATACTTCTAACAAAAGAGTTGGAGAGATAAATCACCACTAAGATGATTTTCCAGAGGGATGGTTAATAGTGACTTATGCCACGATCAGAGCTACAATGTTAGGGAAATACCACTACTCTTTTATAAAGCTTTCTTAAAGTCATCACTTGTCATGTTTTAGTGAATGCTTAGGGTATGAAGGGAAGACTAATGGTCTTGAGATACTCACAAAACAGCTGTTTTGAGAGTGAAAGATTTTTTTAAGGAAAAATCTCTTGGAGTTAGGGAATATTTATCACAGTGTATGAGGATTCCAAAAAAGTATTTGTAACGCAGAAAAGGCATGATGTGTTTAGCTGCAATAAGAAATTGAGGACTTCGTCCTCATGAGTGCATCAATCATTTGGCAGTTTAATGACACGCAGATAAAATAACAGAGTTTTAGTAAAAGTGCTTCATTGTGCTTCACAAAAAATTGAAAAATAAACAAGATCTCTTTTCTGTTTCAGGGGTCAAATCTGACAGATATCTGCACACAGCTCTTGCTCCAAGGGACTTTGTTAAAAATCTCAGCAGGAAACATCCAGGAGAGAATGTTCTTTCTATTTGATAATCTACTGGTCTATTGCAAGAGGAAATCCAGGTGAGTCCCTCTGCCTTTATAATGGGACTGTTCAGAGGTTTTGCACATGGGAAGTATGATCAATTACTGATCACTCACTGTATTCCCTATTGCTATGTAAGGCTGAGTCACAGGCGTGACTTTCCTCTGTTCTTGACTATTGCTATTGCTTAGACTATGTAAGAAAGAAATTACTATGTGGTAGGATAAATATGCCAGAGATTAATGGGGTCCCCACCCTGAGAAGCACACAATCCAAAGACAGAAGTTGATACAGTGCAGAAAAATCACTGAGTTCTTACAGCTGGAAAGCTTCCAAGAACAGACGGATCTCCAGGAGCGATGTGAAGAAGCAGGCCTTCGTGAGGTTGTTCTCAGGAGAAGAGGGTAACAGGAAAAATGTTATAAAGCCAAGAAAGGGGAAAATGGAAGACAAAGAGAACATTAGGTGGATGCAGGGCACAGGGAAGAGAGGAAGAGATGAAGATCAGCAAGTTGCTGATCAGCATTTGCAGCCCACGTGCTCTGTGCATTGTCTTCCTATCTTATCCTAGTAGCAATTTTTGCATCATTTTACCTTATAAAACTTGAGCATTATTAACACCTACTGCTTATTATTGGAATAGCATTGGCAGTGTGGAGGGCAATTTGCTTTTGCAGCAATTATACTGTATTTCAACTCTTAAGCTTTTCACCTCCACATTTCTAGTCTGATTCTCATGTCTTGGTCTCTTCTGGATTTACCATGTACCCTCTACTATTCAAATTCTCCTCCTCCTTTCTTTCCTGTAATATTCTCCCTCTTTGTCAGTTTATACCTCTTTACTGGTGATGACCAAGTGGAATGGCCAAACCAGTTAGAACTTCTCAAAAACTAGAGTGTTTTGTCCAAAGAAAATTCTTCTATTTCAAAATGTGGGTTAATTTTCCATTTTTTTTTGTTCAGTGGAAATTTTGGAACCATTAAGCTGGGAAAAAAATCGTGTCAGTAATGCTCATTTTTTTGTGTGAATAATTGTCAAACTATATAACATAAAATACAATTTGTTAGGTGAAGTCTACATTAGAAATGGTTATGATGTAATATAAATATTTAAGTTAAAATAAAAAAATGGCAATTTAATTTTAAATGGCTTTTAATCTTATCTAACTGAAGCATTCTGACATAGCTGAAATGAAGCAAGAAATAGGAAACATTTCATTTTGACACTTTACCAATTTGTCAACATCCACACTTCCATATGAAAGAGTTCATTTTCAGAGAAATTTGAGTATTCTAACAGAAAACTATTCCTTTAAAAAAAAATCAACTTGATATCTAATCTTTTACTTCTTCAGAGCTCTTAAAAACTGTCTTTCTAGTCCTGTTTGTAGTTCAGGTTTGCCTAGCCCCTCCCGCTGTCCAGGCATTTTTCCCGGAATACTAAGATTTAGAAAACAAAATGTTCTGCTGCCTTTTAAGCAACCCTCTGTTTTTGTACAGTGATGTTACTGAGCTACTCTGTAGTTTGGCTTGATTTTGGAGGAGGTTGCTGTAACACTTTGATTTTCCCAAAGGATCAATATTGTTTGTCTTTGTCTAATAATGTAGCTTAAACTGATGAAATGCCCAGAATCTGATTTCCATTAAAAAATGGAATATTTTATTAAGTCTGCTTGGAATTGCCAAATGTAAAAGATATATTTAGGGATTGCTGAGTGACTTTAGTTTTGGATATTTCCCCTGTCTAGCTGCTATTTATAATTAGTCCAGGAGTGAAATGAAAGTCTATCCAGTTGTGCTGCTGTGATCATTTGACCAGTTGCTTGACGAACAACCAACATGTTAGTGGAACACAGATTTTGGAAGAAAAACTAACAAACAAACAAACAAAAAAACCAGCCTGTGTTAGTTCCCAATCTGAAATTGAATGACTTGGTTCTTATCTGAATTCTATTATGCTTATCCTGTAGAAATCACTGGAGTTTTCCTTGATCAAAAAGTGCAATCAGAATTCAGCCCTCAATCTTCAGTGAATAGTCAACAATGCAGCCATTTGAATTTGGGCATCATCTTTTCACAATAGCATAAATTAGAAGTAGCTTTGTTGAGACTGTTTTAAAACAAGTTTAGAATCAGAATTAGATCTGTGATTTTAGATCTAAGACTGCAGTCTCATCTTTTGCAGAAGCTTTGGGAAGCCTGACAAACTGATGACATAGATTTTTTCAGGGCTGAATATCCTTTTGTGTTTTTAGTGGTATCATAGACTGCTGTTTAAATTGAATCCTGATGTTAGGAACAATATGTTTCATGTGGGGAAGTGGGCTGAGTATTTAAAGGATTTTATTAAGGCTGCCAGGACAGCTTTTCTTTTGACTCCCAACAGACGTCTTTAGAAAATGAACTAATAGCTCCAAGGTCTCAGTCCCTGTCAGTCTGATTGGATGTAAATATACGGTCATCACCAAAGGTATATTTGTCACTAAAACTAGTTGTAAAAGGAAAAATTGTTCAGAAAAATATGGTGATTTTCGTCTCACCTCAGTTTATCACAGCTATTTCACTTTGACAGAAATTTTCTCCCCAGCTGTTTTTTATTGCAATACTCTTTGAATCTTATGAGCACCTGGCAAGTTGCCACAGCAATCCCCTCACTGTACAGAGCTTGGACACCTGCCATCTCAAATGGTGATCATTTGACCAGTCATGTTTTGGTTCACATAGCAGGGTTGTTCTTAGATATTAAAGCTCAGCAGGTGTCAGTTGGATAGTTTTAAACCCATTCTGGACATAAAAATCAGAACATAAATAGCAATGAAAAGTGTTTTCCCAAATTTTTTTTTATAAGACACTTCAACAGAGACACTGAAGAGCTTATGGATAAGGACATAAACTGTGGTGCAAAATTGCCACAGCAGCACTTTCATAAATGCCATATGCAGAGACATTAAACACATGTGACAGACCATGTGATACTAGCCTCTTTACATGTTTCATTTCATATTTGGAACTTTATACACCTTCCACAAATTTCTCGAAGCTGTAAGCAAACAAAGGAGGCAAATGTAACATTTTTTCAGGTGATACTGCAGTTTTATCTCAAACCCATGTACAGTTCAGTTGTACTGTCATTTCAGTCAGCTAAGTCCTCAAGAATGTGAATCTTAAACACATCACAATCTTCACATAGTCTTGCAAAATAAACCCTTTCTCGCTGTACTGATACTGTTGCACACTTATATTTGTGGGCTGACTGAGTGTTCAAATAACTTAAAATCTGAGAAGTGGCCAAATATCACAAAACACTATACAAATGCTTTTTTAATAGTCATATCTCAGATTGATTTGTGCTGTTGTTTCCTATGCCCATTGAATCCAAAACAATCTATGTGTTGTAATATATATTATGTACATAATATATATGTTATGCTATTTGCTTATGTGTATCTAACAGTCTAAATCCTAATTGCAGAGTTGCTGGGAAAAAACCATCTAAACGGACAAAGTCAATCAATGGGTCCCTTTATATCTTCAGGGGCCGAATAAATACAGAAGTCATGGAGGTGGAGAATGTGGAAGACGGAACAGGTAAGAGAAGAAATACTATCTTCTGTGATCTTTTAACAGCACAGAAAGTCCAAATCTTGTGTGGAAAGTTGGTACAAAAGTATTCATCCTTCTCATATAATGAAATCTTAGGTAAACTGTGTAACACCTGGTATCTTCATTCTTAGGCCAACTTACATAGTTGAAAGACTGGTCATACTTTCAGGCATCAGTCCTTCATTCTGAAATGACCTTATGAAGAGTTTATGTATCCAGAAGCTTGTCTATTTTTTCTCCTAATCCAAGTTAATTTAGTAAAAGATTTTTTATCTTCTTTCCATCCTTTCTTTTCTTGCATCTTAAGCCATTACAGCTATAATAACAGAACTTCTAGATCTTCTTCTAATTTAGAATACTACCAAATATTAGTCTTAGCATCAAATCAGTAGCATGGAATGTGGCCATGAATGAAATATGGGAATGGCTGTTGAATTACTGTTCCTGTGTCCTGACACAAACTGAAAGAAGAGATGAGTTTCCGATTTCATCCACAAAGGCTGCACCAGCCCCTGCTCCTATTGTAATAAGTCAGGAATTAGTATTATTTCCTTTCACAGGTGACATTTAAAGAGTTCCCATGTCCTGTGGACAAAAATCCTTACATGCAACAAGCTAGTGTATCTCCAGAAAGTCCAGCGCAAATAATCCAAACAAACATCATGGAATTTTTCAACAATGCCATTGCATTTCAAATATTTTAGTTCTTCTGAGATGAGTTTAAAAATTGTCACTCTTAGGACTGGAGCTGTAGAGAAAACGGCTTTGTGGGCAAAGTATTGTGCAAGGAATATGAATACGCTGGTCTACCTTGAATGGAACTTCAGTCATTAGTGTGCCAGTGTGGATTTTCTCCTCTGGCCTGGTTCTAGTCATTAGAAAAATTGCCAGGGCTCTTCCAAATGTGAGGTTCCACTCCCCTGGAGTCACAGCGATCCTTGATCGCAGACCTTTTTTACATAATTTGTGCAGGGGACAGATTTTTCAAGTTGAACAACGTAGTCATGGATACTTCTATTAATGTTTGTACTTCCAGAGTGGTGAGTAATGGACAGTCAGTAAGACTGATGTATGAGGAACACCTTCAAAAATCTAGCTCCCCAAACAAGAATATTTTAATAACGGTGTCCCACACTGGTCTGATTAAAGAAGCAGGCCTTCTGTTCACTGTCTGCGTTGTGCTTTGGGTTTTTACAGCAGATTACCACAGCAACGGCTACACAGTGACAAATGGCTGGAAGATACACAACACAGCCAAAAACAAATGGTTTGTCTGTATGGCCAAGACTGCAGAGGACAAACAGAAATGGCTGGATGCTATAATCAAGGAAAGAGAGCAGAGAGAGAGTAAGTGGATAATGTATTTTCTAATGCACTGAATGAATGTGTGTAAAAAGGCAAAATGAACTGGCATGTAGAAGTATGTCTGAGAGAAAAAGAAAAGATTGCAGTTTTTCCTCCATGTTTTGAGAAGACTTAAAATCTATTCTTAATGACAAGGAAACTCAAGTGATTGAAAACAAACATTTCTGAATATGTGCGATGTTTTTTTTTTTATGGGCTTGTATCGGTAATATTTATCAAATGTTTTCACTTACCAAAGGGTCAGTTTCTTTGATGCATTAAGTTACTGAAAAAATTACAATTAAACAAATTTGTTTTTGGTCTTTCATTTGTAAATAAGATTAAATTATTTTGTATTTATCAGTAAAATGAATACATCTTCAGTAAAATAAACGCATACCTCCATGATCTTGAAATAAGCAGAACAGTTCGTGGAGAAAAACTCGAAATATTTAAAGTTAGACTGAGAACAGTGACAAATGTATGCAGGTGCTTGTCACTTTATCTATTCTTGTGGAATGAAACAAAAACTAAGCTTATCTTGAAAAGGTGTTGTACAATAAATAGGAGCAAGCTTGCAAAGCCCTGAATCAGTGGGTGGTAAAAGTTCTGAGTCCCTTTGTAAGTCAGAACTATCTTTACAAGTGAAACCGTTTCCCTGTTTGCTCAATGGGAACAATAACAGCTCATTGCCAGAGGAAATGACACTTATTTTAAAACGTTCTGTGCCTGACTTTTAGAAGGGGTTCCCCTCTCTGCCGATCCCACTCCATTAAAGATATAATTGCTCATCCATGCTGATATTGAAAGAGGTCTGACTGAAACCCTTTTTTAGTAGTGTGTTTTCAGGACTTGTACTTGCTATGCAATAATGCTTTAAATTTTTAAAGTACTTTAAAGAGTTTCTTTAAGAAACTTGCAGATCTGTCACTGAAGTTCAGTGAAAGCAGAGAATCTAAAACCTTTAATGTCTTTTGCAATCCAGACCTTAGTTTTTATGTTACAATATTTTGCAGCAGGAAAATATCTAATCTGCTGAACATAATGCACATTGCAGTGTTACGTTATCATAGAATGCAAAACGTTTCTAACATACCTTATCATGTATGAACCCCAATGCCCCTTTTGATAATAGCAAGCATACTACCTTCACAGGCATTGTGTGAATTCAAAAGAACTACCTGGACGCAACAGAGAGAATCAGTTTTGATTTTTTTTTTTAAAGGATGTGTTTTAACATTCTGAGCTGGTGATCCATACTCATTGATCAATTCTGCATGTTTTAAATAAAATACATTTCTTGGTTCTTGGTTTTACCCTCAGAGTGCTAAATCGTATCTCTAAAAGATCCAGTACTCACTTCATTTCAGAGTGAGTTTTTCCTTTACGAGGTCACTAGTGCTCTGTGGAATTTCCTGCGCATCAAGTAAAATGTGTGAGGAGAGAGAAAGTTCGATAAGAAGTAAAAAGACTGAACTAGAAAAACAAACCAAATACTAGCAGGGAGCTTGAGAATATAGTAAGGTAACTGAAATATCAGGAAGGGAAAGGAATTGTTCCGTAATAGAAAGTTTGTCAAAGTTTTCCATGCAGCATTGGCTACTCTGAGTGTTTTTTTCTGACGTTTTTTGTCATATGGCTTTATAATATGGCAGCTGTTGACAGGAGCTCAGGATAAGCATGGATAGTCTGGCAGACATTCCAGACCTTATTGGAAAATCTCCTTTGGATCAGAGTAATTGCAAAGTCACAGAGCTATCTGTGTTTGGATTAGAAAGAGTGGTGAGATTCCCAGTTCTGTATGATGAGTTGGGTAGAACGTGCATTCCAGTCTGCCATTTACATCAGAGCCTGGGGAATTTGATGATGTAAGACCAGCATGAGACGTGTGCTATTACACAGGCTGTTTTCTATCACAAGTTCATGTTGCAAATTAGCCTTGACTACATGTGTCAGCATTTGCATTGAATTGGATCACATTATTAGGGGTAGATGATGGAAGAATAATGGCAATAAACCAGTGATTTGCAGATCCAAAACCTTTAGCCAGATATCAGACACATGAAAGAAATGCTGTATTTGAAAGACAGAATGTTGCACAAGACTGATTCCTGGAACATGCATGTCAAGCCTCTAAAACAAATGCATTAAGCATTTTCAGAAGGCTAGAAAGCAGCTCCAATATGACACAGAAGACTGTTCATTCACTAATTTTTCAAGTTCAGTATCTTACCATAAAGCATCAGAATTTAAATGCAGTCAGGGTGAACTACTATTCCCAAAGAATGTACAGTTTTCATTTTCTAGCCTTACACTGATCACTTAAATTCTGCCTAATGTCAAAGGTAGGCAAGTAAATCCAAGACCAATTCAGGCTTCAAACTAATCTTAGAGATGTCCAAAATCTGGGGCTCTGTTTTGGACTCCAGAGTTCCCTAGATCTGCAAGTAAATTCTTGCTGCCCGTATTCGGAAGAGTCCTGGTCATGATTCAGAAACATGACTAGGAGAACTAATGTCTGCTGAGTCTTGCTTCCTGTTCTGTCGGTTAGTATTCAGTAGTCACCCTAATGCACTTAGAGATTTGTGTTTTCAACACTCTGCATGTCAGGCAATTTTTTGGTGAAATACAGGAAAGAGGAGTGAAAAAAAAAAAAAAAAGGCAGCATGAGCATAGCAGCGTTCAGAGCACTTGTTTCAAATTCATGAGGCTTAGATCTACGCCCTTCTCTCTGAAAAGTTCAAACACGCAATTTCAGGTCCCCAGCTCAGTCTGATTCAATCTTGGACCTACACTAGACTGTCTAAATCCAATCCATAATTTACATACGTGCACATATATGCCTGGGAAAGGTTCTAGAAAAACATAGCCAGAAACCAAAATGATTTGTTCAGGCTACAAGAGACAAAGCATTCTCAGCAGCAAAACAACTTTTCTTATGTGCTGTCCTCCTAAAGCAATTTGCCCTTTATTTCTAGGTGAAATGCATTTTCCAGGCTTTTTTGACAAATCTAAAGAATGTCAGAAAATGCCAGTTATGATGACAGTTATTGCAACATAGAAAGCTATTCTTTTCAGAGATCATCTTCCTGACCATAGCAATTTGCAAGTTAACATGTGCTATGTAGAAACTCATACAAAATGGAAGTGAAATTTTCCCTGTATCCAATTATCTATCATTCCTTAAATCATTCAGCATTTCTTTCAATGACTGGATAATAAGATTTTAAACTGTATTTTTGGCCTAGGGGCATTAGTAAATGGGCTAATTAAGAAAGGATGAGAAAATAATGTTCCCATCTACCTTTGATTTATTTGAGGATGTGAATTTAATGTCAGCAGTTTTGTACTTTTGGCTTCAAGTAATAGAACACTCCAAAAGTCATCAGCTCTGTCAAGCATTTAGGTGCCTTGAACAAGTCTTACGAAGGCAGTTATTTCAGGGTCAAAAGTGAAATTGCAACAGGAAATCAGTTTCAAAAGGTGTATATTTTCTTTCACTTTATTTGGAAATTCTCCATGTTCTGTAAAACACTCTACTTTGCGTGCTGTGATCAGCTCATAAGTTTAAAGCTGTTTTTAAAAATTGAGAAGAAAAGTTGCAAACCTCTCCTAGGTGCTACGCTCACCAATGGCAGTTTTGTACTCAGATCAATAAGTGATCCAATTTCTCTTTTATTTGGAAGATAAATGATTTTATTTTCATATGTCTGTCACTTTGTCTGCTTGGCCTCAGCTTTTGACTTTGAGTAAGCACTTTATGTAATGCTAAGGTTCTGAAGGAATTCCTGCTTTGTATTCCAGGTTTGAAACTGGGAATGGAGAGGGATGCATACGTCATGATTGCAGAGAAAGGAGAGAAGCTGTACCAAATGATGATGAGCAAGAAAGTGAACCTTATCAAAGACAGGAGGAGAAAATTAAGTACTGTTCCCAAGTGCTTTCTTGGCAAGTAAGTGGCATTTGAATTGAAAAGGCCCTTTCATACCAATTAAAAGAACGGACTCTGAATTTTCTGGGGATGGCATTGTGAGGCCAGATCAGATGTGCTTTGATGGAGCTTAATTGAAAAGGCCATAACCCCCATTACAGTTTTTATTAAAATTAATCACTAATTTCTATTTCATGCCATACACAAGCTGTACAGTGACAGCTCATTCTGTTGTACAGTAACACATAACAGCTGTTTCAAATTGGCCAAAGGAATAAGAAAAAATACCTTAACTCCCACAAGCTCAGGGCTGTTAGTGGCCTAACTTGTATCCTCTTTTGTTTACAAATAGATGCTGCCCAGGTAGTGTTTAAATCCAGCAGAACTGTCCCAGTCTAAGGACTGAATGTCCTGTTTGCCAATGCAACAGACACAAATGAAATTGATCAGGAGACCTGATATATTTGTTAAAAGCATAAGGATTTATTGCCTGGAAAAAATCCTCTTTCATTCATGCTAGATATTACAAAACAATTCTTAAGAATGGCAAGTATGAGGCATTAGAAGAGAGACCCCATGGACAGATCAGATCAGAGATTAGATATGGCAGCAGTGGGGCTGTTGGAAGGAAATGTCCTGCATGGCACACAGATGCGTAAGATGACCTGAGAAGACTTTTCTGCCTCAGCTGTTTATGATTGAAGTGATCAGCTATGGGAGGAAAAAAGAGTTCTGAGAGGCAGATTATCCATTAATTTCCCTTCCTTCCCTGTGGTCTTCGTAATGGCATTTTGCAGGCAGCATTCCTGGTGTACAGTGTGTGGAAATGATGCATTGTCTTTCAGCCTGACAGAAGACAGTCTAGTAGCATAGGCTGATGATATTTTTGCTATATCAAAACCTCTAGGCTTTTGGAGATTTGATTTCTTTTTCTTTTCTTTTTTTCTCTTTTCCCCCAGCTACCTTGCTGGATTCAAATGGAAACCTTTAAGCTCTGATTTGGAGGAATGCTATAGCATTTCCCATTTTCCGCATAACAAGAAGTACCAGATCAGAAACTTAAGTTCTTCCAGCGCTGATATATACAAGTGTGTTGTGGATTCCCTGATGTTTTGCTTAGTCTCAAGTCCTACATGGGATTTCCTGCTACTCCTTTTTCTTTTGAAATGGCTGTTTTCTTACAAGCTCCACTATCTGTTCTGCCCATCACCCTCAGTTTACTTGGCAGCCATCTGACACTCCAGTAGTGAGGGCTTGACATAACTTTGCCAATGTGTAACTGAGGCCAGAATGAGATACCTAGATGTATCCTGATCTCTAACAAAAGCATTATTTTGGCTATTGTTCCAGCCTCCCCCATAAGAAA
>VXAA01005571.1:115163-303544 GCA_013399115.1 Anseranas semipalmata | reverse complement strand
TTCCAGCCTCCCCCATAAGAAAAAAAAAAAAAAAAAACTGCTGATGTCTTTTCAGGTTGCTTGTTGATACAGTCCTGGGCAACTCAGTTGAGTGCAACTCAATCAGTGCAATCCAGTCATGACTCGCAGACTTTTCACATCATTCCTGGGGCCTCCCCTGAACGATGCATTTTGGCTGTGACCTATTTTTTTTTTTTCCAGATATTCCTGCCTAAGGGAGAAACTAAGGACTGTGCTGAGATGTACTTAGTGGTTTTCTGGTAAATGCAGCTGAGAGTAACACTAAGGCCACAAAAGTAATTTTTCTCTTGGCCTTTGGATATTAGATAGCATCTAATAATTCACAAAATAAAATGTGGTTGTAGGGGAAAAAAAAAAGCATGAACTACTCCTAATAACCTTAGAAATATCACACACGTTTATTTATAAGGCTGTTTATTGCACTGGAGCGCAAATCTGTTTTCCTAACCACTCTTGAGGTGTGGTGGCATTCAGGCATGTGAATGGTGATACAATCTGCAAGCTGAGTGTTGGTGCCAATATATGTAAGTGATATGCTTGCCATGCTTCTTTTCAGCACTGCACTAAATTGATTGCAAAATCTGGAACTGTATTGAGCTTGTAATAGAGAGGATCTGTTAACCTCAGGAGATTCCAAATGTATCTGATCATATTGCACAAACCTGGATGGGCTGGATTTTCCTATGTATTTCTTGAGTAGAAACCTAGCTGTTCTCAGTCCCTTAGTTTCAGAGGTATAGCTGGGAGATAGCGTGCTGGCTAGCGTGCCAGATGAGAACTCAGCATGGAGAAGTGGGGATACTCTCGGTTATACTGAGAACTGCTTATAACAAGATGAGGAAACAAATCAAGTTTTGCCATTCACTTTTTGAGTTGATGCTTTTTTAGCAAGTCTAGCATATGCCAAAAAAAAACCTCTGAATATTTCTGGATCATGCACTTTTCAGTGTTTATAATGCTTTTGGAGCAAATGGTTATTGATTTTGCTTATGAATCAAATGCCACAGAAATCTTAAAGTAGCTTTTAAGAAAACCATCCCATAGTGCTGAAGCTTCAGAGCTGTGTGAGTAGCATTCAGTTATTTTGCTTTTCCAGCTCTCAGTTTCCAACTTTAAGATGACTGCCTTACATTTAGAATCCCAGTAAGCTCCAGGGACACAGTTCCAAATGAAAGATGTAGGAAAGCTAAGAGGTCAGCAATGTTCTTCGGTTTGGGGCAGTTGTTTAAGTGCTATAAACTGTCGTAGACCTATTGCACTCAATGGAAAATATATAGCAACTGGGCATCTACCCTGGGCACTTAACGTGATTACAGTCATTGGCCAGCGTGTCTGGGATGGAGCACTCCACAGAGTATATGTCTTGTATTCCCAGTAATCGAGGTGGAGGATCATTCTTCTCCTCCCTCTGTGGTTTATATTCTGTGTTTCAGCTTCTAAATGCTTTTAGAAACAGTTCAGAAATTGAGAATGAGCTTTCTTTATGAGCTACAGAGCCTGACTCATCACTACAGTAGTCTGGCTTTAGGAGTTTTACTGAAGTCTGCTGGTTTCCATGGGATCCCCCTGGCATAGTTAAATAGATTCTGCTGCTTTTTCTGCATTATGACAGTTACAGAGTGGCCCCTCAGCAAACTGAAGTTTTTGTTGTTGAAGTTGTTGTTATTCTATAGGCAAAATATAAATACTACCTACAGCTTAGATGAGTCAGTTCTGATAAACATGAAGAGACTAAAAATACTTCATTTAGAGCCCACAGTCGGAGGCATGGATGCTGGTTTTGATAAGCAGCAACCCTCTGCACACTGGCAAGCACCCAAGTGGTTTCTTGAACTCAGATTTCCCATATGTTG
The DNA here is from genome assembly GCA_013399115.1 of Anseranas semipalmata. NCBI lineage: Eukaryota > Metazoa > Chordata > Aves > Anseriformes > Anseranatidae > Anseranas > Anseranas semipalmata. Next base: position 301,670 of record VXAA01005571.1, on the reverse strand, counting down.
TGCTACTTTCATATATTCCTTTTGTTCTTTTCTTATGAATTTAACACATTTCTAGTATAATTACTAATTAACCTGGCAAACGACTCAGGTCCCCCTAGGGCTTTGGCAGCACTTGCAATGTCCATTTTTCTGTACTTACTGTTTCTAACTGAGTAACATCCTACGTATCTATCCATTTCTGGCTTTTATTCTGCCCATATGTGCTTTGCCCCTCACCAGAGAGAGGTTTTATTCTATGCTGTGTATGCAGACAGACCTAGCACCTTTTGTCTGTAAATTAGAAGCATCATTTATGTATCTCCCAGGCAGCAGCTCCAGTAAATAACCTTAAATTAACCTATTAGGGGGACTTGTACTGTTCTGTGCTTGAATTCAGTGAGTTTGAATCTTCTGTCCTAAGTCCTACTGTGATTCCATTTAAAGCCAACACAGTTACACCACTAGGGGAGAAAAAAATCAGAGCCAATGAAGAAAGGTGAGCGTATGTAATTAAGTCAGACCATGAACTCTGCTTGGAGGGATAGCTTGGATTGAAGTAGCCGTTTTCTGTGCAACTTCTTGTTTTTAAGGTCATTAGTTAATCTTGCTTCCCAGCTCCCCTTCGGATGTCTGCATAGCTCAATGAAGTAAGGATTTGCAGCAGCTTTATAGATTCAGCTAGGCCTTCTTTCCTTTTATGTGTCTGTTAATTATGATGACCTAAGGGGAATGGTGGGAAAGGTCATAAATAGGAGATCTGGATCTTCTGCAGAACATTTCTGCCAGAAATGTACGAAATCAAGCCACACAGAAGAGGTATTGCTCCTCACAACAGTTTTCACACATGCTTCAAGGAGAGGGCCACCTGTGGTCGGCTGATGACTTGCAGATTTATGCGTCTGCTTATATTCAGGGAGAAAAAGATAATTGTTTCTGTTCTGCTTTCCTTTGCAGTGAGTTTGTATCATGGCTCACAGAGATTGGGGAGATAAGCAAACCTGAGGAAGGAGTCAACCTGGGACAGGCGCTGTTGGAAAATGGAATCATTCATCATGGTGAGTGCTCCATGCCATAAAGAGATGCCAGGTTCCAATAATGCCTTGGAAATGAAGGTGGAAAACTGACTGCAGCTGTCCACATGATGTTCAAATGCTTTCCTGTACCATATACATCAAATGGTCAGTGGTTAGTGACTTTGGGGATTAATTTTGCGCAAATGTTATGAAAGCAGGACTCATTGGGTATCCTAACAGCATTTATGCCTGCTGTTGCTTGATTTCTTTGCAATATCTTTGTTGTCATGTACACAGACTATATCGGGTGTGCATTCATTTATGCTTTGTGTGTTTGAAAATCTTTAGTGATCAATAAATACAGCTTTCTATATGAGACATTAGCCATACAGATGAGAGTTGACCAGTACTCTTTTAGAATGGGGCACAGGTAAAAACAGAGTGAGGGGCTCCAGATGCTGGGTCGTTCTTTCTAGTGAGAGTACTTGTCCTAAAGAGAAGAGATGATGTAAGGTTCGTTGTGGGATTTGTTCTTTTCAGCTCATTTTGTGAAAGTCTCTCTCTTTAATATAGCGATGCCTTATGTTTCTTCATCATACCCAGCAGATGACCTTGAAGTCATGTGGTGGTGGTTAGCACAGGATGCTTGTTTGAAACTTTTTTGTGCTATCTGCATTTCTACGGAACAAGGACTTTCTCCAGATTGTGTCCTTTAAATTCAGGTTTCTCCCGCTGTTTCCTACTATTTTCACATTTCAATATGCAGACAGAGCAACCCAGTCATATTTTATTTAAACAGCAAATGCCCCAATTTCAATTTTCAGGTGAGTTTAGCTGCAAAATGCACTTCAAAGGGATAAGGCATATAGGTCTCATGTCACCAATGGTTTGTGTTTCCATACAATCTCTTGGAAACCAATTTAAATAGAGGAACCAGTTAATTAGGCTAGTATTGCTTTAATCTCTAGGTATCACATCTCCATAAACTTGTCTTTCAGGTGACAATAACACTGTTAAGAAACAATGTCTGTTATCTTCTTTTAATTAACACAGAGAAATCTAATATTAGCAGCACGATAATCCTTCATGCACATACACTTTTACCCCCAGGTACCTAGATAGATATACTTTCTGGCACATTCAGACTTTGAAAGGCCAAAGACTGGAAGGAATTGATGCTTACTTAGGTAACAAAATAAGGGTCCATTTTTGCAAAAATGTGTAGGGAAAAGCCTATCATGTCACATTGATCTGAAATTTTATACACACGAGCTCACAAACATTGACTGCTTTTAAGTACTTGGCCCTAACTCTGGCTTTGGAGAACTGGAATGCTCTGGCTCCAGTGTGTAGGAATCCCCCTTTGAATGAAGACTGCTTGTTTGCACTCACACCCTTACTTGCCTAATTCTGAATGTGTACAGTTGCACTGTCAGTGCAAAAAGCTCTCCTGAGACTTGCTATTTCATGATGACTGTTTACCCTGCCGTAACTTCATACTGTGACCCTTTCGGCAGTGTCCTTTTTCTCTAAACACAAATTTACAGCTCAGAGGAAGTTGTGCTGTTATATCTGCTGCTTCCCTTATTCAAACATGCTGAGCAAGACACATCTGGTTTGGTTTTAATGTTACCTTTAGTTACAGTTCCTGATGTTACTGTCTCTAATGACAGTTATTGCTAGACATTAGAAGGTACTTGCAATGCTGCATTTAGTTGAGGGAATATCCCTTGAAATCTTCATAAATCATTATAGAAAGTTTCCCGTTATATTTCTCCTCATGTAGCAAGAAGTTAAAACTTAAGCACCGTCATGAAGACACTTACCCCTACTCTATATTAAGCAATATCTTTTATCTTTTGTTTTCACTTGGCATAACATTACTGTCAGGTGAAAACTGCTGATCTTTCAACCTGTCTGAGAAGCAGGGCCATAGGAGTGGCAGAGTGCTGAGCTCTGTGCATTTTATCACTCCATTTCCTCTGTGTCTTCTTTTATTCTGTCTTTTTTATCTGGGACTGCTGATGTGCAAGTTCTGGTACCTGCCACAGACAGCAGAAGTGACACAGTATTTTAGGAAACTGCTTTTGTTAGTGAAGCTATTCAGAAGTGCACATAAACATATGCATGTACAAGAAGAAATTCGAAGAGTTGAGTTTTCTCTTCAGAAAGTGATAGATGCCAGATAATCTCTAGGTACAGAAGTACCGGCTGGCCTATGAACGACATGGTGGGGAGAAAAGACTGATTTTAATTATCATACTGATGCTTTAGTTTCAGATAAGCACCAGTTTAAGAATGAGCAGGTGATGTACAGATTTCGCTATGATGATGGAACGTATAAGCCAAGAAGCGAGCTGGAAGACATCATGTCCAAGGTTTGTGTTACCATTCTGAGCTGGAACCTTGTGATTTGCATAAGAACCCTCAAAAGAGTTTCCTCTGCCTCTGAATGTCGGTGACTTGTTGTATAGGAGATCCCTAATGCTGTTTACCTTTGTTGTATTCAGCTATCCATACTAACGCGATAGGAGACATTCAGTCTAGGGAGAGGAAGCAGAGCTTAGCTGTAAATAACAATACAGTTGTGACTGCACCCAAGACTGCTGATTAAAATCCTAATATAGTAACAAAGTGTCTTAAAAAAAATGGTAGGCCATAATGCAGAATGTCTGTTGAAAATGTGGGCATTATGGTTCAGGGAGGTAGAAGACATCAATATTTAACTCCAGTTCCTGATAAGTGTATGTCAGATGAGTTCTGCTGACCCATATATGCCCATATATTATTTAATAAATTGGATTTCTTCTTATGGACATCAGTTCATGGGTTAATTGTGAGGAAGGATTAATGGAGAAAATGTTGGAATGGAGTCAATTAGAGATAAAAGAGCAGATTTTTCAGCTTCTGGAGGCAGGGAAAGAAGAAAGAATTGTTAGAGGATAAAGGATTTGTTTTGAAAAACAGTTAATCAATAGATAATTCTGGCTGAGTAGAGACATCAGTGTCCAGGTTTTGCTAGCTGTTGCTNTGACAAAGAAAAAACTGATAATACTGTCTGTCTTTCCTTCTTCAGGGCGTGAGGCTCTACTGCCGACTACACTGCCTATATACTCCAGTGGTAAAGTAAGTTCACCTACATGATCCCCTCGTATATAGGATCTGGCTTTGTTAAAGAGACAACATGTTACTATTGTAATCTTTCTTCTTTCTCGTTATAAACTGTAATAAACATTTTTGTGGCTCTTTTACTGTCCTCATATCTCCACAGTTCAGATCTGTAATTGTACTTCTGCTGGAGGATGTTTGAACTGGATTCTGGGAGAGTGAAAGGCTAGTGTTACATTCTTCCTGGCATTTGCTTCCTCTTTCAGTTCACAAGAGCTATTGGCATGGCACAAGTTTGTTTGTTTACTCTGGCATTTTCTGTGAGATAAAGCAGGTGTGATTGATAAGTGATTACTGATTCTGGGCAGATTGTGTAGTGTAGCTGCTGTATTATTTAGTTATAGAAAATGTAAACAGATGCTGAAGTGATGTAAGCAGATGCCAACGTGATGCTAGGATACTTTCATTTGAAGAACCCTAAACAGACAACAACCAATCAGAAGTGGAATAAAATATGAAGTTGTAATATAAAAAATATATAAAAACTTTCAGAAAAATGTTAGATATAGAAAAGGTTCTGAATATGTCTCTGATCTACTTCAGGGGAAGTTGTGGGGGCAGGAAAACTTGCTCCCTATTTACACATTTGATGGACAATACTTCAGTGTGTCAATGAGATACAGCCTGTGAGGAACATTATATTCCTGTACTTATTTTGAGGCAGCAATGTTCTGCCAAAATTTCAATGGTTCCCACATCTTAATTTGACTATTCACCTGCAGATCATGGTTCTGGATAACATTCTATGATGCATGCTCTCCTCCTTTTCGGGCTAAATTGAAATGGGGGGAAAAGTCAGTGAACTAATGTTGAAATATTCATCCTGATAAGCATTTAAGTACAAGCAGTGAAACACTGGGCCTTGCACCAAGATCCTGATGCCAGTTTATTCAAAGCTCTAGCTCTATGCCAGCATCTGTATTAAAATGTTGGGAGTTGCTTCTCACAATCTGGAAACCCCTGCTCATTAGCACTCGATATTTTAGTGCTTTCCTTTATTGTTCTGACATTTCAAAAGCACATCTTCTCAAGATAAGAGTGTAAGAGGGGGAAACTGCCCACAAACCTCCCACAGTTTTGTGCTGGGCTTAGCACATTACTGGAAGACAAGGTGAAAAATGTGTGTAAGCACTATGAGGAAAGCTTTTGTTCTGAGGATGCATTTCTGGAAATGCTGTCATGTTGTTTGGTTTGTGTTTTTTTTTCCAAGTTCTGAAAGTCCTGTTTCCCTTTCTAATTTCTCACACCCTGCATTCTGCTTTTCTGCTGCATTTACTTACAAAAGGAAGTCATACCATATTTTTATCTGTAGATGATTAATAAAAGGAAAAGATGGGTAGGATGAAATTTACATGGTGGTTTGATTTTAGATTATTAGAAAAAAAAGGAAATATCAGATGGCGTGGTGCTGATGAAAGAGGTTGATCTGACAGAACTGGAGAGTAAAGTCTTCTCTTGAGGTGCCATTACAGATACATCCGGACTGTAAAACAGTCACAGTGGCTGCAAAAGTTTCCTTCCACAGTCATGCCAATGAACCTCAAGCTTGAAATAGAAGGACCATCTCCAAGGGCGAGAGAGGAATTAATTCTCCGTGGCCCATTCAGGATTTGGCCTCTCTACTGAGACTCTTAACAAGAGGGAGCCAATTAATGCAAATTAATTGTGATAGTGGCTTTTGTGATGTGGAACTAGGAACTGGGTCAAGACCACCAAACTTTTTTCACATGAGCCAATAAACAGCCTTAAAATTGAAAGAGTTTTTCACTCCCTCATGAGCTGGATTAAATTCAGTGACCTGGAGGTAAGAGGTGTTAGAGCCTTATCTTCTGAGCCACATACTACTCTTATATTTGTATCAAAATTCTTTAGACGTATTTTATGAAAGACTTAAAAATATCAGCTATCTCCATGGTTCTGAGAAGATGAATGGAAGAAAACTGCAAAATGCAGCAACTTACAGTAGGGTTTCATTGTCTTATTTCGGGAACAGTGCTGCTCTCTACGAGGGCTGAGTGTGAGATGGTGCAATTTGGGTTACAAGATCTAAATGCAACACTTCTTTTTTATTTACAATGGCTGAAATTAGCTAATGCCATAAAAGAACACTGTACTTTATTTGTATATGGCTGCTCTGATATTTTGCTCAAGGAAGTAAAATCCAAACAGGTGTGGACAATCAGGAGAATATCTCTTGACAGAGTAGGCTAAAAGGTCCTTAATTCAGTGAGCCTAACAAAATGGGGCACAGAGGGAATATGTAGGGTGGCTGCCTGTGAACATGTCGGTGGGTAAACACTAAAAAAGCAGAACTATTTAAACTAACAGATGGGCCTGGCACAGACCCAATAAACGTAAACTGGATATGAATGCATTTAGAAGATGACTTCCTGCTAGAAGAATGTGATTTTCAGCAGGCATGATGGTGGCAATATACTATAACCTGAGTTAAAGAAGAAGCTCAGTATGTTTGTGGAAAGAATGTCTTGGCAGGAATATGAGCTCCTTGAAGATGGCTTGAAACAACATCTAGAGATATTTGAAATAATACTGCTCTGCATTGATCTGAAATATCTTCTTATTTCAAGTTCTTAGAAAAGTTTAAAAACTAGTCCTTTCTTCTAGAGAAAGGAAGGTATCTGCTTCCTATTGCTTGTCTTATTTATTTGTGATTGGGAGTCCCATAGTTTTTTCCATCCGTAATTCTTTCCGCAACTTCCCAACAGTAGGTCACAATGGTATATTTAGGTTCAGAGTGTAAAAGAAATATTTACCTTTTGTCCTGATTTTCCTCAAATTCTCTTTCTTAATTAGAGACCGTGACTATCACCTGAAGACCTACAAATCAGTAATCCCTGCAAGTAAACTAGTGGATTGGCTTATTGCACAGGTAAGAAATTTTTGAGATATTGCTGTCTTCGACAAGTAGCTTATTTTTTTCAGTTTCATTTAAAAGTAAATAAAATGCATTTATCTAGAGAACATTACAACATAATTAAATATATTCAGTTTCTTTGAACTTACAATTGTTTGCTTTCTGTTATTGTTCATTTAGTGAAAACTTGTTATTTGGCAGCATGAAGAGGAGGAAAGTCTTATGTTAGCTCTAGGAGTGGTGAACTGGATGTTCTTGGAGATCGTTTCTGTTTCTTGTGATTGTTTCTGAAGACATTCAAAGCAATGTTCATCTCATAATCTAGTATTGGTGTGGTAAAACTGAAGAATGAATCAAGTTTTATAACAAAATCTGAACCAATGTCTTCAGAAATTGGAGTTGCCTAATATTTACCTTGTGATTATAGAGAAGAGCCTGTAGATTGGGGAATTTAAAATTTAGCTTTGATAGTCTAAAGCAGTCTAAAGGGAGAGTGTCCTGTTGCTCACCGCCATTGAGTCTGCTTCACATTCTGGTTTTGTCTTAAGTGATGGTCTGATTCACAATCACATCAAGTCCTGCACTGCCAAAATGACATAAAAGGAGGCTAGTTTGAGTTAGAATCAGACCTCTTGACTACCGGGGATGTTGTCCTTCAGAGATATTTCCTGCAATTGCACTTGACATCCTTCTACATTAATAAGATCGCTATGATTTAAGGTTGTTCTGTGCCAAATAACTGAGTGGGAATGGAGTAGTCGATTGTTTTCCTATTAAGAGCACAGAGGAGAGCAAGCATATGAGTACTGAAATTGTTATATCAGTTACATGTAATTTAACAGGATCTTTTCATGAAAAGCTGAGGAAAAAAAGTCTGCTTTGGCCAAAAAAAAAGAGATGTAATCATGCTAATCTGGCCATTATAATAGCTAATCATGGTGCCATAGGCAGTAGAAACACTCAAATAGCAAAGTAAAAGATCAGCTCTTGGTCTGGAAAAAGTTAGCTCATTACCTTCCCCATTTTTCTTCTTTCTGGTACGTTAATCTGGCTGTTAGTTCTCCTGTTTACTGAAGTTTACATTAAGATCAAACCAGATCAAACCAAAGCCAGAAATGGAGCTATAGAAAACTGTGTAATTTATATAGTATACATGTGTGCATGCATACATGTACACAGATGCAAGGAAAATTCTTCTGTGCTCCATTAAAGGGGAACACTGTTAAATATTTAAATCACTGTCTGCTACTTTGATTTAGCTACAAAGACTGGAATTCATCTATCTTTGCTTGTAGATCCTTAAAAGCAGTAATTTTCAAGGGAGTTTGCTTGAAGTTTTCGTACCAGATTGAATTATTTTCTAGCAACCATTCATACTTTGGCCATACTAGCTAACAATAGATTTTAGTAGGAGCTATTGAATGCTCAGCTTTTTGCAAAGCAGTGCATTTATTTAACTGTTCAAATATCAGCTTGTCAGTTTAACATTAGGCATCTGTTCTTGAACATATTGGTGATGGTGTCTGATTTGATAACTGCCTCTTACACAAAAATGCTGGGGTATTTATTTCTTATTCTGACAATCAATTTACATCATGATTTTAGTTTAGAAATAGTGCACAAAAAACAGTGTGGCCTGTTGTTGTGTTAGATTAGGTGCGATAGGTGTCTTCAAAGACAGTCCCTCTCATTTCTGTTTGCAGTTTAGACTGTAAATGCCAGGAGGACCCTTCTCTAATAAGAAAGCCGTTTTTCATTTTCTTGACTTTTACAAATATTCGTAAGACGAACAGTGCGAAACAGTAGGAACTTCTTTTTCTAATCGAAGAAACAGTGTTAACTGTATTTCAGGTATTTAGAGGTAATCCTCGAAGGGAAGGGTCTCATTGTTTCACTGATTCTGGACCCTCTCTACTTTATTTTGCAACCTAATCTTTCTCCCACTGCCAATAGACTGAGAACAAAGATGAACACAGACCTCACATAAATGTCGGAGCCACTTGTATGTCGCAGAATCTCAGGTGTTACCGAGGATGCGCTAAGGGGCCCTGCCACAGAAATAGTGCTTTTGTCATCTGCCTGAAGGTTTACCTCCAGACCTCCAGAAATGGTCTGTGATAAAACACTACTAGTTGATCCCCAGTCCTGAGTCTAAGAAACTTTAAATGGCAATTTAATGAAAGATAGAATGAAATTAAAGGGAAAAATGTGAAGCAGAAACCCACTGGTAAGATTCTTTAGGCCTCTTGCTCCTGTCACTCTCTTGTCTTTCCATCCATCCACTTCTTTCTATTGCAGCACATACTGCACCTCTGCCTATTACCACTTGAAAGGAGCACCTCTTCCATGTGGGAAGGAGCACTTCATAATTGTCTGCAAAGCTGATGCACTCATAATCTTAAAATTCTCCTTTTCCATGATATCAACAAAATATTTAAAAGTGGTTTGGCAGTTCTTCTTGACATATCTGTGTTTATCTGCTTTCTTTTCTCCTACATGTAGCTCTAAACAATTTGGGACAGAGACCATCTTTATTGCTGAGCTTATATATCTCAAAACCATCAGCTGTGGACCATGATTAGGACTTTAGACATCATATTGCCACCAGAACGAGACAATATGAATTAATAATAGTACTGGTGGCAGTAGCAATAGTAGTAATAATAATGTGCACTGCACATGATTCTTCTCTGTCTGTAAACTGTTTCTATAATTCTGCTGACTCAAATTCAGTGAATGTGTTTGAATAAACCTAAGTTACTATGTCAAAACGAGTGTACCTAGTTTCACATACAATTTCTGTATGAAAAAATTATCTGAGATGCATTCTGTCAACATTGTTGCTTTTAAGTGGTTCTTTTTTCTTAAGATTTTTGTTACTGCTGTCATTATATTTGGACAAATTGCTACATAACATTTAGAAGTACTTACAGATGAGCTGAAATAATCTATTTTTAGTTACCTTTTCTAATTAGAGAATGCTGTTTTGCTAGGGGAATGTTTTGAGGCCATCATCAGGAGTACCATGATGTAGTAGAAGTAGTAGAAATTTTAGAGCCTTCCTACACAGATTTTGTTGCCTAAAACAAAAGCAGATTCCTAAAGGTTAGAAAAATAATAGTAGAAGGCATTTCTCTTCCAGTTTATTTACAGTTGAAAGAATAAATTAGATTTTAAAGTTCCAGCCTCTGTAAAACAAAGTACCCATTTATCCCATAAATTAACACAAAGTGAGTGTTGAGAATTGTCGCATGGCAGGATGTTGAAAATGAGGAAAGACTTACAGAGACTGAAATCAGTTTATAGTGAAAGTTAAACCTCAGGTTTATTAACGCCCTTTGCTTGGCTCTCCTTGTGTGATTACATAATCAGGCAGTTCCTCCAGAACTGCCTCAGTCTTTTTCCTACCAAGACAACATTATTTAGTTCTTGATTTGTAAATGTCATGGCTTTTTCTTGCTCTCAGAAGGTCTCTTCAACAAGAGCCAGTAGTGCAACTGATTCATAAGAACCAATCCTGTATTTAAGAAGTATCTTCACACCATAGCGGTGTTCTTTGCCAGTATTTGCCTGGCAGATAGCTACTGCTCTACTTAGCTGGTTGTGAAGCATACACTGATGTTCCACTGGCTCTTGGTCTGCAAGTTGGTTTGCTTAAAACAAAGTCAGTACACTCCTCTGCAGTTGCTGCTAGAGCATCAGGGTAGCTAGTTCTCCACGCGGAGGGGGAAAAAAGAGGCTGTAACACTTCTGTTGGATACAGCTTCCAATTTAGTAGGACTGGAAGAAAGATGCTAAAATTGTTCCTCTGCAAAGCAGCAGGTCCCCTACCTGCTGGAATGAGCTGACCAGCTGCTCTTAGCAAGGTAGGAGATCCCAGGTTCTTTTGTGTCCCTTAGGGAACTAGGAAGCAGATAATCTTGCATTACAGCAAATGACCAATGTTAAAAATGTTTTTCATCTGGGTAAGACCAATGGTTCCTGCTGATTTTTATCTGCGCTATTCAGAACTTATGTTTGTCTAAAAATACAACCAGCATGCTTGTAGAAGTATTCGCTTGTGGCTGCGAGTTGGTGGATGCATAGCGAAAACTGAGCATGTTTTGTATTTAGCTATTTAGCTGAATTGTAGATGCAAAATTTAATGCTGTTTTTTCAGGTAAACATGTAAATTTGTAAGTCACCTTTGGTACCTATTTCGAAATTCTACACTTAAGGTTTCAGATAGTGAGCAACTGAATCCTTTGTTCATCAGTCTGCTGTGTGAGGAAAGAGAGTGCCACTGCAGTTTTAACCAGTATGACCTTTGGAGTTCACATACAATGCACTGGGTTTACACACTTGTTTTGTTTTGTTTTCCTTGGGTTTTGAGTATAGATAAGATCTCTCAACTTCTCTGAGTTTTATTTTCTGTGGCTAATGGGTCCTGAAGTCTGACACTATGATTGCAAATAAAACATCTTTACATTGAGATAATATTATATTCCTTTGTAGGTTAAACAGCTGCTTTCCAGAATCCTGGTCTTTGTCCTCCTAGTTCCTGTCAGAGGGAAAAGATGCTATATATAGGAATGAATGGGATTTGGGCAAGGTGGGGCTAGCTATAATAATTGCTTGCTATTGTTCCCTACAAAGAGCATCCTGTTAATTTCAGAGCCACAAGCCATGTGGTGGGGAGGGGAAATAATTTAGTTTAGGAAGTCGTCTGAGGTGTAACATTTATCCTCCTGTTTCTAGGGAGACTGTCAGACTCGTGAGGAAGCTGTTGCACTGGGTGTTGGACTCTGCAATAATGGCTTCATGCATCATGGTAATGCATCAGTACCCCTTCCCACAGCCAATTAAAGGAGCTCTTCAGTCATATGAGTTGACAGTGTCTGAAAATCCCTTTTCTATATACTGTGCCATATATGCTGACATGCAAACAACTACAGGCATCCCAGCAGGTCCATCCAAAAAGCAGCCTTTGAGCTTACACAAAATGTCTGAACCTAGTACCTTCCCAAGTGAATTCCCTTGCTAGTGGTTATGATGAGCCCTGCAGTGATTAGACAAGCTAGAAGGGGAACATTTTTTAATGCATCTCTTTCAGAGCCATCTGACCAATGCACAAAGTATGGTACTGAAATGTCAGGTACAAAGTAAAATTGTCTAGTTCCTGCTGCATGGACAGCAAGCACAATCCTTGAAGCTGAACCTCTGAAGGTTCCAAATCTAAAGTGCCAAATTGCCAAGCTAGACATCATCCATCCTCAGCGATGCTGCTCCTGAACTGGGGACATAAACCGCATCTGTATCGGTATCAAATAGCACATACAACGTCCCCAGAGTATAACAACATTTCTGCAATGAATCATCCAGTTTAAGTCATAAATTACATTTGCTTTCTATATTTTGAACAGCGTTTTTGAGAGCAGATTATTTTAAGTAACTAGTAGAGAATTTGCATAGTGTTTGATAAGAATGTAAGAAAAATTGATTTGCTTTACAGAATTTGATCTCTTTTGAGCCCATGTAAACATTTGGCATTCACAGCATCCTTTGGCAAGGAGTTCCTCAGCATAAGTACATGGTAAATGAAGAGGTAGTTCCTCAAGTTTCAAAATTGTCACTTGCTGCTTTTATTTTGCGGCCCCAGGTCTGGTATTTGAAAATGTGGTAAAGAACTTTATCATACCTTCCAGAATTTTATAGATCTCCTTTCCCTCTCAAACTCTTTTTAGGGTGAAAAGTCTTAGTCTGCTTAGCCATATCTCTTACCTTTAAACAGCCATTTTACCCCTCTTTCTACCTTTTATAGTTTTACCATATTCTTTTTGATATGAGAGAGGAGCACAAGATATTGAGTAGCATCTTTCTTCCAAGAGGATCCTGTGCATTTTTTATGTAGTCTACTTGCCAAGGAAGTCAAATATCATATCATGAGCTACTATGCACTGTAAAGAAAATTATGGCCCTAAAATACAGTAGTAGCTTAAAAAATATAGAGCTGAATAGCTGACTGATGGGGATGCATCTGGTCTTTGTTCTGTAAAGACAGGGGAATGATTTAGGATTTCCTTTAACTTCCTTTTGTGTTTCTCTCTTTCGTTCTGTATAAATGCATATATATGTGTTTCTTACATATTGTTTCCAGTCCTGGAGAAAAGTGAATTTAAGGATGAATCCTTATATTTCCGCTTTTATGCTGATGAAGAGATGGAAGGCACCAGTTCCAAGAGCAAACAATTACGTAATGACTTCAAGCTTGTGGAAAACATCCTGGGAAAGAGTCTTCTGGTAAGAAATATGTTAATGCAAACCTTTGCCTTTCTGTGAAACTGGTAGTGTTTTATGCTAGAGAATGAGAAGGAAAATTATGATAGAGTAGAATAAAAATTGGACTTACAGTTGTAGCTAGACTTGTCTTCACTCTAAAAATACTAATTCTTGAGCTGTTTTGCTGCAGAGCTCCAATTTCTGCAGCTCCAACTTTTCTAGCTGGGCAGAATACACAGCTTATTTTATTAACAAGAGAAATCTGTAAGTTGCAGGCTCCCTTCTCTAGCATGTGACCAGACCTACTGCACTACCTGGAAGATTTGGTTTACAGCTTACAAACACATACATGCAAATGCAAGTAAGTTCCTGCCTATTTCTGACAAGTCTCAACAAAAGAGGAGGCTCAGAGATAAGACCGTTTCATCCAGTTCACAGCCCCATCCCTTTCTTTTCCCGTGAAGCTCTTGAGAGAGGCAGTCTGGAAGTGAGCTGGCAGCTGGATGTTGTCTTAACAGGCACCATATGTCTCTGAGTTTGCTGAGCATGCACCACAGTGCTGGTGTGGTGGAGGAGGAAGTAGTGGGCACTACTATCTTGGAAGAGGTCTGCCATCAAGTTCAAACACAGTTTAAACACCTTTATATAGACAGTAGATTCAGATGAGAGTTAAGTGACTGATGAAAACACAGATATTTCAAGACATCATTGAGTGATGTGAATATGCCCTGCATTACTGGATCAAGTATCAGCCTTATTTTGTTTATGGAAACCAATTTCAAAAAAATATTGTTCTTTACACGATTGTTATCTCCAGATTCCCACCTCACCAAATGCCATCACAGTGCTTACTGCACTGGGATTATTCTAATGCTGCTCTGGACTTGGTAGTTGGATTGTGCATACTCTTTGTTTTGAGATCCTTGTTTACTGCCAGTGGCTCCAAGCCCATCTTTTTCTCCCTTTGAACACTAGCAGAATGCAGGAGCAGGATAAAAGCCTGGGTCAGAAACTACAAAAGCGGAATTGCTGGAAAAGATCCAGAGGTCCATTACATGGGAAAATTTTCCCTGTGGTTCACACAAACTGCACTGTCTCACTATTGCCTTGTCTCCCAGGAGACCAATTTGTGTTTGTCTCAGTGGCCAGAAGTAATATTTAAAGCACCATGGGACCTCACAATTGTTCCTCTACGCATCCAATGCAAGAGACTGGAGTGTCAGGATAATATGATTACCCTCCTGGAGAACCGTTGGATAAAGGGAAGCAGTTAAAAGGTGTTACACTTGGGCATTTTTTTCCCCCTGTGATTTGAGAAGCACTCAGAGATCGGTTTGCTGGGAACTGTCATTATTCAGGTATTTTTAATATTCTTCCATATCAGGACAAGATGGAGGAAACATTGACTAGAATGTTTCTTCCACTTTTTTCTATCAGTTCAAGGTTATCTGTTAAAAATAAAATGCCAAAACCCAGCAATAGTATGTTAGCCCTGAAATGAGGGATTTAAAGTTGTTTGATTCTGTTTTCTTGCAATGTAATTCTCATTTATTAGTATTTACTAAAGGGACAGAACAAACTGAAACCTCTTAAGCAAACTGCAAACCTTCCACACAAACTATTTACTAGTGATTAATTGTAAGCCCTAATTGGTCCTTTTAGTCACTCCATATTTTTTTTAACTGAAATATTTACAGCAGGAAAAATTTTAATATTGCTATCATTGTAGTTCTGAAGTGCATCAGTCAACCTGTCAAAATACAATCCTGTCTCAAAAAGTAAACAAGCTGAAATGAACAGCACACGCTGAGTAAGAAATCTACCACTTAGAGGAACAGATTTTTTTCAAATAAGTAGTAGTCATGCTAAAGTACTGCACTCATCTTCACAAATAAATTAGCAGTCCCCTGGATGCTTGAGAAGAAGATCCCACAAATAGTAGCACAGTAAATGCATTGCACTTATCCACAAAAACATCTGTGCCTGACTTCTATTTTATTTTGTGTTTAGCAATTATGAGCAGCTGGAATCTTGAGGCTTTGCTGTCTGTGGAACATCACTACTTGCCTCTTACACGACAGGGCATTGATCCTTCCCATCCCCCAAGCCCACTGTAGAAAGTTTAATGGAATTTCCTCAGCACTGGCTTTTGAAACATACTTTTCTTCCATGAAATTGTTGGTTAGTGCAATAAATCCTTCCCATTCATCTAAGTTTGCTCTATCACAGTAGAGCTTGCCCTTGAAAACAGAAAACAACAGAAGCTTTGGCCAATATATGATTGGAAATACCAAGGAAAAAAACTGCTTTCAGTTTGGAAAGAACGCACTTCAAACAAAGTTTAATACTCATTTATTTGTGCAAATTTTTCTTATTGAAGGCCATAAATCTTGACACATTGAAAAAATATACAACATTCTTTGGACAGTTGAAGAGAATTTGTATTTTGGATTGATTCCAAGCATTGTGACTTGGTTACTGCAGTCTGTTATTAACTTGTTAGCCCAAGCCAACCCCAACACAAATTAAAGCTGGTAACTTGGAGCAGAATAGCAGGCAAGGATAGTTGCCTGGAGAGATGGGCTGCGATTGAAGTTGCCTAAGAGGATTAGTACACAGACAATACTAGAATCTCCAGAAGACCCTAGTATATCATTTATCTGATCTCAAACATAGCATTCATCTTAAAATTCTTATAAAACTATAGGACACATTTCTCTTATTCTAATCACAAATAAATAATAATAATTTGTATTTCTCAAATAAAACCATACTTGTGCCGTAATAGAAATATCTCCCATATTTAATTGTTTCAGGAGAACTATCTTAGTGTCTTGTGCTAATATAAAATGACCTAATTCTGCAAAATTACAGCAGAGACAGCAAGGACACTCCCCCTTTGCTCTTCATTACGCTATATTCAAATTATTGATTTAAAACACCCCTGGGAACAGAGCCACTAATGACAGCCCATCCTCTAGAGATTTCTGATCTCCCAAGGAGGCAGGCTGGCAAGTCAGTAACATCCATCATTTAGACATATGTGGCCAGATAAGGGCTTTTAGTGGATTTGGATACTAAATATTCCAGTGAACTCTGAAAAACATCCTTTAGGCTGTAAATCTTTCACTGTTCACAATGAATGGCCCAATTGCAGTTCAGTTTCACTGTTCAATTTCAAAGATCATAAACCAGAAGGAACTTGGAGTTGTTTTTTATATATAAAATCTATTTTGCTAATGTGACAAAATGTACTTTTAACGATAATAGCAGTAAGGCTGGCTTAGGTTCTGGAGCTTCTCATTGAAAAGAAACTTTGTTCTAGTGCTCCAGAGCTGTGGACTTTTGAAAGCCTGAGGAGACTGGAGCAACCTGGGAGGTGAGGCGGTAGGAAAACAGGTCTCTTCAAATGAGTGCTGCTGAGGGCCACAGAGAATCAGCAGTTTTGTGAAGCATTCAGACTAGGCATCATCTCATAAATCACTGCTCCTCACAAAATTCTTCACCAAGTCAAACTGTTCAAGTGTCGTGCTGGAGAGCTGTGAAAGCTGTGAGAGAAGGATGTGCATCCTGGACCACAGTTTGGGAAATGATGGTCAATCTGCTATGCTGCCTCTTCTGCTGCTCATGTCCTCAAGAGTTTATTTAGGCTGAGAGTTCCTACTTCTGTCTGTGTAGCCTTTGCCCGAACAGTAGGAGCAGCTTGGGGAGGCCGCCAAGGGTGAAGTGGATCCAATTCCTTCACCTTCTTCGCTGGGGGAGTCTTGGTGCCCAGCCCAAGGCTCTTTGTGTGTATGCAGTGGGAGGGTTCACCAAGTGTATTGGATAAACCAGACACTATACCTTGTATGTTAAAGTGTCATGCCCCAGGCATTTTCTGACTCCATAATTCTCCTCATACAGGAAAGGGGAGAAGTGAAGTGACCCAGTGCCAAAATGCTTTGTGTATGTAACAGATACAGGTGTAATAGACCTCTCTGCATAGCTTTTCTTCTCCCCACTCTTCCCCCCCATCTCTGCCAAAATTCTCTTTGAATAGGTTCTGACTACATTTGCCCTCTGGTTTTGATTAAACATGCTTATATCTCATATGGTTTCATTTTTTAATATGGTTGTTTTTCCAGATTAAACAGCTGCTTCCTTACGTTCAAAAGAACTGATTGGATTTCAGAGGCATAGAAATAATTCTTGTAGATGGCAAGTTAGTTAATTGGTTTGGGCTCCTTAGGGATGAATGGTGTTCAGCTGAGGAATTGCAAGGTATTACTCTTTTATAACAGAGAATGAATCATAGCCTTCTCCAAGTATTGCATATTGAATATTATCCATAGTCTGCCTTTTCATAAGAGAGTGTTGCCAATACAGAAACATCAATATACAGAACATGAGATTTCTTTCTTTACAACATGGTGATAAAGTTCCTAATGATGATGCACTTGGGGATTCTTAAATGTGTTTTGGTTCTTTGCTTTCAAACACTACATTTTGCAGTACTAATGAACAGAACAAGGTAGGTTATTAAAAATGATAGCATATAAAAGATCTTCATGCATAGTAATGGTAGCTGCACCCAAACAATCATGTAAAATTATGTAGCTGATGGCTTCTTAAGTTTTGCAAATGAAAGCCTCCAAATTTTTAAATGTCTTTTTTTTGCACATACTGTCGAAGTCCAGCAAACAAAACTGAACACTCCCTTCAAATGTAAAATGAGAATTGGATGGCAGAGCTATCCTAGAAATTTTCTATTTAATCCCAAATGTGAAGTGGTAAAAGCACGTGTTGTACATGTGGTAAAAGTACAGGATTGAAACTCATTACACTTGCAATACTAAAAATCTAACCAGTAGTATACCCAATTCTGTAAGCTGTTCTTGTACTAAACATGCATAAACAGCATTGTTCCTGTCAAACAGCATTGTTTCATTTTCATTGTTTCATTGCCAAGAATGGCTGACTTATCTTTTTACTCTCCTATCTATCATTTAATCTGAACATCATCTGAGGAGGATTTTTTCTCTACAGCTATATTGTGTCATGCATTACTTGAACGTGGCTGTATGGCTCTTGCATGAAAGGATGATTCTATTTCGTTATTTTTTTTTTCTAAGATGAATTCCTGTAAGAGGACAAAGTTTTTAAGCTCATGGCATTGGCTTCAATAGAAGAAGGGCAGTATTTTAAAAAAGCAGGAATCATTAGAATAAAGGAAACAATTCTCAGTAATGTTTTTCCCAGTGGCACGCTAGATTATAGATAGCTTTATTTTTCCTTTCAACTTGATTCTGATTTATCAGATGGTTCTTAAATGTGTAGTGTTAGCTCAAAGAGAAGATGATTATCTGCTAGAATTTCTATTTGTCCACTTATCAGAGGCCAGGCTTACTTTTATTTTTTAAAATGGTTAGTGAGATGTTAAGCTTTTTTTCATTGTTAATAAACCACGAGAAAAGGATGAGTGAAACATATATTTGCCAATGATTGATATGATTTTAAAAAATATTTATAAGGTTGGTCTGTGTGGCCTCAGTGCAAATAAAAGGAAGCAGATTCCCAGAAGCAAGAACAGCAATCTTCTACCAACCATAAAAAATACAAACTGAGCATACTACATGAGCCTTTTATGTTTTCCCTCATTGTTCTCTTTCACCAATCTCATCTAGGACTTTATCCAGCAGACCAACTGTTGTGATGTAGATGTATGTAGTATGTGCTATTATCTATAAGAAACAAGCCTGAGATCCCCAATCTTTCTGAAACCGATAGCTAAAAAGGAGTCCTATTGTGTTCGTTATTGGATATACATAGGATGTATTTAAAAATAAATAAATAAATGACTTCATTTTGATCCTTAAGTACATTCACCAATGGAAAATACTGAATATTAATGAATTCTTTAATCTAAAAGTGAAACATCTTATGAAGAATGAAGGGCTAGAAGCTAAAACTAAACACAAATGAGAAATGAAACCCATTTTTAATAGAGGAGTTGATTAACCATTTGAACAAACTCTCAAGGGAGAGAATACATTCTTCACTTCTTAAAGATTGCAGATCATAATTGGATAACTGTCTGGAAATTCTGCTTTAGTATAGTAAGGGCTCAATGCTGGAATATCTAGATTAAATTTTACGGCTCATATTCTGTAGGAGATCAGACCAAATGACCTAATAGTCCCTTTTGGCCTAAAGATCTACGAGTCTATGTCAATCATGGCTTGCAATGAAAAGTCCAGTTTCTCAACTCCATCCTTCAGCCTTTCAGCTAACTCCCTACTTATGAAGCATTGCCTGGTGCTCTTTTTGTTTTTAAGATTTTACCAGAAGAGGATGACTATGGATTTGACATAGAAGAAAAGAACAAAGCAATTGTGGTGAAGTCAGTTCGAAGAGGGTCCTCTGCAGAGGTAAGGCCGGATATTTATAAATATTTTGGTTTTGGTAGATGAGAATGTTTCAATGCTTTGAAAAGGTATAAAACTATCCTCCTAAAGTCTGTTGCTTTTTAAAGATAGCTAATAGAAAACTCGGAGTCTTCTACAATTCCTCTGGTAAAAAACTGTTTCTGTAAATTGCTAAGTGTTTTGGCATCTTTGAGTGACTTCCTTGATGAATATTTCTGATAAATGATAAGACAACAGCAGTATCTCAGTGTGATGGTAGCGTACCTCAGGTTCATTAGCAAAGCTGAGCAGAGAGGGAAAGTAACGTTGGCTTGAGATAGTGAAGATATACAACAAGAATCAGGTGTATTTTAGTGGAAGCCATATTTTTCAATTTGTGTTTTTTCCTTAAAATGAATGCAGTGAATTCTCTGAAGAGCCCTGATATTTTTGAGCAGCCCTACATAATGTATTTGCTTTGTTTCTTTGAGGCACATAGTGGCCCAAATATCATACGGACCTAGTATTTCATAATCATTTGTTTACCCATACAAAACTCTTGAGTAGATAATGCAATGTGATCCTCCATTTACTGAAATAAGGCACAGACAGACTGATAGTCTATTGTTTCAAAGCTATTTAGATGCCTTTTAACACCTATAAGGATAAGATAGAGGACTAAATGACTTGTCCAGGGTTTCACAGAAAATTGTGGCAGCACGCAGGCAGTACTTCCAATTAAAAGTCCAGGACAACCGTTACAGGATTTGAATGTCCACATTCATTTGTTGGTCACTACTTTAGACTACAGGTAGGTCTGGATGACTGCCCCAGTGCAAACAGCTGAATTGAACATATCGATTTTAGCAAGTTGAGAATGTCAAACGGGAAGGAATTTTGGAATGAGGTTTAATACTTTGTTGTTGTTGTTGTTTCTAAAGTCTAATGACTAAATGATCTCAGTATTCCTAATTCTCATTTGTTTTACAGTCAGCAGAGAAACCAATCCCATGCTCAAAATCAACATAGGTTGGCCAAAAATTTTATTAATCTAAACCTCTGCTGTAAACCATTGCCTGATAGATAATCCTGCTGTCCTTGCTTTGGCTAGCTGCCTGTGGAATATCCTGCAAATGTGTTTGTGTTTTAAAACAACAGAAGCACACAATTTTCTAAGGAATCTTTTTCTTGATCTTCCAAGACAAACTATTTGTGACCATAAGCCCATCTTTTCAACTTCATCATAAAATATTGCTCGAGGAAAGAACTAAATCTGCATGTCTGAATTGGAGGGCTCTCAGCTCATTCTGGAAAGACCTGAAGTCCAACACTAACGTATTTCATTACATTCTTGGGCTTTTTAATTGCTTTGTGATACCAGAAAGGCATCCAGCATGTAATTCTATGTGGCTCAGCAGCTGTAGGCCATTTAGAGACCCTACGCCTGCTGTCACACTCTTCAGGGACAAAAATTAAGACATACAGCTTTACTTCACAGTGCCCATCACAGTACATTGCTTTCATTAGGACTGTCAGACTTGAGGGCAGAGTAAGACTCCAGATTCACCAGCTGAAGTGGGAAGAAGTCCATTACTTGCGTGGATTTATTCAAGATTATCAAATTGTTTTTGAGTTTCAGATTGTGATTTCTTGTTCCTAGTACACCAGGATCAAAATTGTCATGCACAGGTTGTGGTGGCACACAGCACTGAACCTCATGTACATGCAACAAGTGGCATTTTGGGTTTTGTTTAAAATCGGAGATGCCAAACAACATTCTTTTTAGTATTAGTATCTTTTTTTTTTCTTCTCAAGATTTTTTTAGAAACTGTTTTGTGAACCTATGGCAGAAGCAGTTACCAAACTATGTTTAAAAGTTGTTAACAAAAGAATTGCTGGAACATCAAATTCCTGTACTGACAGGGTACTTGAACTGCTGTTTGAGAATTCTTCATCTGAGCTGTATGTTCAGCTTCTCAGTTTTGGCCCTAAGATTGAATAGTGTCCTAGTGGGCACCCGGATTGACGAGCAGTTCTCAGCTGGGACTTTCACCTGTGGGAACTGTCCCCTCGTGCTCCTGGCAGCAGCTGCCTGTGATTGTAACACTTGTTCAGCTCACCTAGAGGGAGGGTCACACAAATTATATAGCAGGGGTTGGTTGATGTGGACTGTAGCACATCCCATGCCTACCCCAAGTTCGTGATTCTTCAGAAAGACATATAACCAGTGAGCATCTCCTCAGTTTGGACCTTATCTTCCTTTCTAAGCCAGCTCACTTGTAGGTTAATTATAGCTGGGTTTATTCCCACAAGTTTTAATCCTGGAGCTGGTTTATGAGTAATACTCTTACTCTATCAGAAGGAAGCAACAGTAAAAAAGATTATCCTTCTGGGAGATGTGGTTGCTGTCTTGCTCTGAACAGCCAACTGACAAGCAGATGTCTGGTGTTTGAACGGAGCGTGTTCAACAAGCAGCCAGTTGGCCAATGGCCACGCAGATGAACAGCAAATGGCAAGCTGCTGGCGGATGGGAAAAAACAGAGGCCTGGATCCAGGCAACTGCATCAAGTTGTCATAAGGAGCATCCATTATTCAGAAAATGCAAGTGCTGTGACACTGCAGGTCTTTACCCTTAAAGAGACGTGTCAATTTTTTATTACCCTGGTTAGTTATATCCTAGTAGAATAACAGATTTATTTTTTTTTTGAAAGTTACTAGTTTGTAGGGTTTAATATGGGACGGTGTACCTCATATATTCATGGATTTACTATGATTATTGCATGCAGGTAGGTTTCCCGTATGCACGAGGAATAAGTTAGAAATATAAAGAGGTCATCCACAGGTAGAATGATTGCAGATATGCAAAGATTTTAGCTAATTGCACATACATTAAGTTCATGAGCTACTTTGAGAAAATCAGGCCTAAAACTTTGTAATGACTTTAGAAATGTATATAATAATTATTACTTTATACTAAACTCACCACTGTAAGTAAATGATTGGACTTGATGATCCTAAGAGTCTTTTCCAACCTAAATTATTCTATGATTCTAAACGCAAATAGCAGAAACATTTCCATTGAATTATAAACCAAAGTTTGTGAAATTCTGTTCTAAGTTAAAATGCATCTCTACTGCTGTTTATACATATTATCTGTTTTATAAAATAAATTATGTACAAAAGAAGAAAGGGAAAAAATGTTATATACAGGTACACAAGAGGATGTTATAAACTGTAGAAAACTTGAGAATTAAACCAAGGAGAGCACTTTGTAGTTTCTCCTTTTAATAGCTTTGATTTTGAGCAAAAAGGTATAGGTTTTTGTAAGTAACCTGATTTCTGACATTGAGACTGCAAAATATATTTAAGAAAAGCCAAGCCATGAACAGGCATAGTCAAGGTTTTTCCAGTTGTACACTTCCAGATTCATTTTTGCTACAGGTCACAGTTTCATATCTGAGAGATTTATGTAGTGCTGCTTAGATTTCCTTTTTCCCAGTCAAGAAATTTGCCAATGGATTCCAGGCATAACAGGAAAAGGGCTTGTCACATTTAGAAGAAAGCCCAACTGCTGGACCTTGAAGTAATGGGAAATAATACTAACCCAGAAAGGATTAATAATTGGGTCCATAGATTCATATTTATTTATTTATTTTTGTTCCATTAAAGGGAGTTTGATATTTCTTCAATATCCTAACACCCAGTCTAAGTGCTACATGTCACATTTTAACTGATATAGATCATTGAGAAGTAAGTTTAAGGTTATTGTCCAGTGGGCAGAATAGGGGATCTGTCTCTGACTAAAGTTAAATGGAAAAGTTAGGAATTAAAATGAAAATGTTGTGGCTTTTTAGGTTGATGAATAGCCAGTGCTTCACTTAAAGCATAGGCAGGATTCTACCACCACTTAAAAACAGGTTACATTTACTTATGTGACTAGGTATAGATGTTTTTGCAGAGCTAGTGGTCAAAAACTATGTTCTTGGTTCCCTGTGCCTGACCTGTAGGTTGTAGGAAGTCACACTTTTGTATCTCACTGGGTAACACAGCTAGTCGCAAGTCTCCCATTAAACAAAAATTGTAGCAGAAAAGTACAAAGGAAGATATATCTGTGGTATGACATGTTTATACAGGTGAAATCTCTTTGTTTTTTGTAACTGCAGACAACTTTTAGGGGTGATTGACAAATGATTTGATGAACCTACACTGTACATACAGTATTCCATAATTCTAGGAACTGCCATGGTAGAGAGTAGTTGAACCTCTCAAAGCACACCTTGGAGCCTGAACTTTCAGAGATACTGCCAGTGATCCAAAGTTTTCCGTGGTGTTGGTTTCATTTACAGATGGCTGGCCTGCAGACAGGAAGGAAAATCTATTCCATCAATGAGGACTTAGTCTTCCTACGCCCATTTTCGGAAGTGGAAACCATCTTAAACCAGTCCTTCTGCTCACGAAGGCCACTTAGGCTTCTGGTAGCCATCAAATCGAAAGAGTAAGTGCCAAGATGGGCAGACAGAGAAGATTCTCTAGAAACTTCAGTTATTAAATATTTCTTCCACAGTTTGTAGTGAGAACTATGTAAACACTTTCCAATCAGAAGCTGTTCAAAAGGAGAACAAATGACATAAATGATGATACAAAAGTCACAGATTGTTTTTAGTGATGAACCCCATGCTTCTAAAATGAGTTAGGATGTATTTTCTATATACTGCAGTTAACTTTTGGCCTCCTTGTGCACAAACAAAACTGAGCCGTAAGGATTGTCATTTTGACTCAGGTGTGGAGCTTCTTGCACTCTAGTATATGTCTAAGCGAAAGCAATTTCCACCCTGTTAAAGCTTGCCTTATATTTGGATGACCCTAACTATATCGGCCCATACAGTTTTTCAATACATTATGGTATCTTATAATGAGGCTTGACCTTGTTAATGTCTTGTGCGTTAGTAGATTCTGTAATCCCAGAATTTGCCATAGAATTGAACCTCTCAATTATCAATTGATGCTGAATTCTAGTCCAAGATGTTTTGCGATTATTTTTTAGTAGAAAAGATCCTCAGCTGGTGTAATTCGGTACAACTGCACTGAAGTTTCCCTGGAAATGGAAATTAATATGGATGTAAATACCACAGAAAGTTTCTGTCCTGTGTTGTTTACTTAAAGATTTTATAAATTTGGAAGTGCTAAATTTTATTTAACAAAGGAAATCTCCCATCTGTCTTGGAGAATGGAGATGGAGTGGATGATTTCTTCAGGTCCCTTTATTTGTTATTTATTTGTAAACTATTTGGGTGCTTTCCTTTATCCAAAACCTGGTTGTGAATGCCAGAGAAAGATGATGTTAGAATTGCCTAGACCTCTAGCAGCCTAACTTAAAATGCTTCTTTCTCCTTCTCTTGATTTACCTGCAGGATTATTAAAATCCCAGATTGTCCTGAAGCTCTTTGCTTTCAGATACGGGGAGCAGCACCACCATATGTTCATGCAGTAGGAAGAGGTAAGTAGAAAGACTGGTACAGTGAAGTTGGAATACATACACACATCTATATAAGGGTATGTGTATATGCACTAAGCAAGATACAGGTTTCTTTGTCAAACTAATTCTAAACAAGTCCTGACAATTTATTTTAATAGCCATAATGACTAGGAACCCCTGTCGTAGACAAGGATCCCACTCATAAAAGCATAGAACAAAGAGATGATGGTTCCTGCCTCAAAGTGCTTATAATCTAAACACAGTCTAAGAAAATTGTTTCAGTGTAATAAACTGAGCATTGGGTCACTACTCCCATCAACACAAAACAAAGAAGAACTTAATTCAACAATGCATTTGCATAGTGATCCTAACCACCTTTCTTGTAAGACCAGTAAGATATGGCTTTACAGCCACAGGGAGTAAAAATTTAAAACCGAGGTGGCTGAGAAAA
The DNA here is from genome assembly GCA_013399115.1 of Anseranas semipalmata. Taxonomy (NCBI): domain Eukaryota; kingdom Metazoa; phylum Chordata; class Aves; order Anseriformes; family Anseranatidae; genus Anseranas; species Anseranas semipalmata. The sequence goes on along the minus strand of VXAA01005571.1, from coordinate 276,067 downwards.
AGTCAAGGTGTGATACTGCCTGTTGTTTTCTCAGTATTTGTGACTGGTCAGCCACTGGTCTGTCCACCAGTTTGGATCACTGCAGTTGTGAATGTGCTATGGGATCAGCTCTTTGGTAGACACACCAAATTTCTTAATTGGCATCACAAAATATGTTAGAAAGCTTGAAGGCTAAATCTCCCTTTACATTGGTTTATACTGCTATAAATTATCAGTATATGACATTATCAATATATGAGGCAAACTGTCTTCCTTAGCACTTCTAAAAGGAGAAAGCACATTTTGACAGAGATATTCACTACTTCCGTAACTGAAATGTGAACTGAGCTGCAAACAAAGCACAGCTCTAACCTTTATTTTCAGCAAATGCAGAAAATACAACCTTTCAGATGTGTATCGCTTCCTTCAGAATAAATGCATATGTCCAAATATGTGCAGCTGGTGTATGGACACTAAGCGGCACCCAAAGCAACAAGCAATGTTCTCAGGAAGACACACTAACTACACTCTTGTCATACCAGTACCTGGAACCACTTTTTAACAGACTGTAGAGTGCAAACTGGAAGTGCCAGCTAGAAAAATTCTCCTATTTTAGGATTTTGCTAGCAAAAGACAAATCACATTTGGAATGAAACTAGGAATTTTAAACTATGGTGCCTTAAAAAAGTTAATCACCTTAACTGTAGATTTCTAGAAGCTGGATTTGTATCTGAGTCTTGAACACATGAATCTGGAATAAATCCACTGAAGTTGTTACTGCACTCTAGACTTACTCTAGTTTCAAGTACATCACAGTCTTTTTCTTAGACCCTGACAAACTGCGTAACATGTAAATATTCTGTATCTTTCAAGTGCAACAAGCTGAAACATATATAACTGTTTACATGTAAGCAAGAACTCACCTAATGTAAGCATAAGGCTAGAAGGGCCATCTAAGAACCCTAAATGATTTTCACAGGGATTTCCATTTCTAGCATGAATGCATTTAGGTCTAGGGGGGGCTTTATTTTTCCCAACACTACAGAAAATCTGAAGGATTTTCACACAATGTTTTTCTCATACAACAAAGCTCTCCTAGAATAAGTACTTAGCAAAAGCATGACAGCAGTCAACTGGCTTTTCTTCTTACTCTTCTTAACCAGAAACCCTTTCCAACCTTTTCAGTTTTCTCTTCCATAGACAGATGGCTTTACTGTCTAACTTCTCTGCTGTTGCTTTTTCAGGTTCTGAGGCTGCAGCTGTAGGCCTTCATCCAGGGCAGTGCATTTTGAAAGTCAATGGGAATAATGCATCACATGGAAATTATATGGAAGTTCTGGAGCACTTTACAGCATACAGGACCAGACAACAGGAAGTACTGGTATGAATATAAAACCTCAAAGGAAGTACATTAATTCCTCCCCTTCTTCTGTGTTTTTATTCTCTCTAAATATTCATAAAAATAACTTACACAAGTCTCTTTCAACTTGCTCCCGTGCCAAGGTCCTAGTGTAATTGAGGGAGCTGATTACAGTAAACCCCAGTTGCAAAAATTTCTACAAATAGTATGTATGTCAGTTCATATGCTACTGAATATTATCAACTACTTGCTAAGACTAGAAGTGCATCCAGATAATGATATACACTTTATACTCTCTGAAATTCAGACGAACACTGGGACAATGTTGATATTTCAGCCAACATAGAAGATATAAAATTGTAAGCTAGATTCACCTTTGTAGTCCAAGCCTATAAAGATCAGGCATTTTTCTGAGGTCATAGCTGAAGCCTATATCTCTTGAAAGGGATTGTACCAGTGGGTGTACAGAACACATGAAGATGCTGAGGAGGACAGAGTTCAGCAAGCAGCATCCAGTGCATATCTGAATGGCAGTCATCCTGGGTCCAGCAAAGAAGACTCTTCACTGGAAGGAGGTGAAGAAGTGGCTCCCCTTCAAAATAGCCAGGAGGAATCAGGTAAAGATTCTTATGGGGGAAGGAAATCTAGGGAAGATTCAGGGGCTTCAAGAAGGAAAACTGCAGTAGAAATATAAAGTGTAATGGTTATTATAGAATATTTCTTGTGTTAGTAAAGCTTTGTAATAAAATGAGGTCTGCAAGAAGAAGTATTATTATGCTGCAGTTTATTTAGGAGAAAAAGAAATTGAGATACACGTAGAAATCATACCCTTGTGACTCTCTAAAGGCATGTGCTCTGTCCTGAACAGAAAACAGGATTTTAGAATCACTAAGTGGATTCTTAGATGTCTGTTTCCTGCTAGTGCCTTAGAGAACCTTTATAAGTATCAATGTCATTTTATTATGTAGGTAGAGGAAAAAATCTATTGCTATATCTCCTTTTTATTTGATGTTACAGCCCCAGTCCCACGGTAAATGACTAGGGTCTTGCATGCTTAGGTAGGTACTAATTGGAGTTATTTAGTTGATAGCTCTGATATCAAGCCATGGACCCATATAATTACATTGTCACAGAGCTAGGTCAGCATACACCCCGCCAGAAAACCATTTTCATGGAGCAAGGCCCTTTCTTGTGCCACATGTAGTAATTGATAGGCTACTACATGTTAAGCTACTCAATAAGGCCTGCAGGAGACTCCTGTCTAGAACTGCATATCATTAACTGGCCTTCACAAAGCTAGGTGGGGTACAAAAACAGGTTAAAATGATGAGAAAGGAGGTTCCTCATATGAGGTATCTGAACTCAATTTGACATGGTAGCTGTGTGGTTTCTCCTATAGGCTATCCCAAACAAGCATAATACTTATTCTTACCACAACCTGTAAACAAAGCAAGCAAAGCTGTGAGCACAACTCTAGGCTGGCACAATTTAGCTTGTGAGATGCAGATGTAGATAACCTACGTAACATATACTAATACTCTAATCTTCATTTGCTGTAGTGGAACTGTATTTGCCTGAAGCAGAAGTGTTTATACACTGGCAAAACTAGGATCCTAGCAAGGTTGAGGCAAGCAGGCTCAAGCTTGTTGATATTTTTGAGTTTGTTGTGCCCCATACAAAAGTAAACAGATCCTATCCCTTCTGGTCCTTACCAGATAGCCAGTTTCTGGAATGGAAAGGCTCAGCATTTTTAGAACCATTTGGTAGCCCCTGCAAACCAGGAATTTATGGGCAGTAGGAGCTAGAGGGGGAAGGTCTGGAAGTAACTCCATTTAACTCCATTTAAATGATTTTGATCTGGAGCAAGTTTTCAGACCATATTACCACTGTGTCAGCAAAAGGTGGGAGTGTATTCCTTCCAACTTGGAAAAGTGTAACTCCTACAAAATACCGTTTTACCTTCATGTTGAGAGCTTATTTGGAAAAGTAGATGTTAGGGGAGAATACTGCATCCAGATTCACTCTGAAGGACTGAGCCTGGACTCTCTGAATGCCATTGGCAACTGCTCCAAGAACAGATGCACACCTGTGTGAATCCCAGCTCAGGCCTGGTGAGCCTGGTAGTCTAACGGCCAGCAGTGCAGCTCTGCAGTGGAAAAGCTGGAGCGGTGCCCTGGTAAAGGCATGTAAGCAGTCGTCTGGCAAATCTCAATCTGACTAGAATTCAAGCCTGTTCTCTGGTGACAATAGCATCGCCTGTGTTTAAAAATGCTATCTCCTCACCCCCACCCTGCCCTGCCATCTCAGTCTTAAAGTTGCACAGAAAATGTATCTGGACCAATTCCCAAAACTTGGACAGAAAAGTGGCATTCTTCCAGAGGGTTGTTACAAACAACAAGACTCTGAGATTAACATACTTCACTTCCCTTTGAAAGCTTCTGCTGGTGACTGTGTGTCTGAATGCTGAACAGAACTAAAAGTGGTGTCCTGTGCATGGATGTGTGCAGGCACACATGGAAGAACATCCGAACATGGATTGGAGCATGTGGATTGTCTAAACCTCTATCATTGTCTCCAGTAGTGGCCAACAGCAAATGTCTTCCTCAGAATACCCTCCCAGCCTTTAGCAGTCTGTGGTTCAGAGACTCCCTGAGCCAAAGGTTGTGTCCTTGTGTCTTTGCATTTAATACCTCTCAACAGACTTCTCTTCCCTATGCATGCTTGTATTCACGTGTGCTGCCAAACACCTCTAATGACTTCTTTTGTTTCCAGCCCAGATACAACAGGCCATCAGCTCTCCACTGCTCACTGGTGAAGAAACACCTCTCATTAGCCTGACTGTGGATAACACCCATTTGGAGCATGGGGTAGTATATGAATATGTCAGCAGCGCAGGAATCAAATCCTTTGTCCTAGAGAAAATTGTGGAACCAAAAGGTTGCTTCAGTCTCACTGCAAAGGTACCTGACCACATACATGGCCAGCTGCATTCCTAAACAGAACAGGGAAGCCAATAATATAGGCATTTCTCTGATATTTGGCTTGGCACTTTGGATGAGGTAGCTCATGTTATTCTCAGCCCTGCCTGGAGTTTTCCTCATTAGAATGCACCAGCTCATACTAGCTCTTGTTTGGTACGGGCAAGTCAGCAAACGCTTCCTGGATTTCAGCTGTTGAGGTAGAGAAAGGGGAACGCCTCTGTGGAACTGAGAGGCTGTGGAACTCCTGCTATTTTCTGTCTGGGAATGTACTCTGCTGATACTGAAGTTAAATCTTTTCAGGCAAGAATTTGCTTTACTTTAGAAAAAAAATCAAGCAGCTTTCTACCATCTTGATTGACTGGATGGATCACTAAAGGAAAGAGGTAGAACCGCTGCTATTGGAAAGCAGCAGTGCCTTGTATTTTGGTCCATCTACGTATAATAATGAGGTAATAGTAAATGTTTCTGTCACATCCCAGTAACATTATTGTCATGCTCCATGAAAGTGAAAGTATGCCTGAGCCAGGTTACTTTGACAGTGCACAGTGGATATTTTGAGCAATTTGTTGTTCTGAAAATTTCTGAGGAATGTTTTAGGTGTCTGAGGATTAGGTATGATAATGGTTCTCGGGTGGTGATAAAGGCAACTTGTTCTGAAGGCAGCTTTACTCAACCATGACATCATATAGGATTTACCATTTATTTAGTGGAATTTTCCCTCACTGTCAAGTCTCATATAATTGACATCCTGTCTTTTTGTTTAGATTTTAGAGGCCTTTGCTGCAGAAGACAATCACTTCGTAAGGAATTGCAAAAGGCTTATATCCCTAAGCAGTGCTGTGGCCACCATGCCCCAGTATGAATTCCGGCAGATCTGTGACACTAAGCTGGAAAGCATAAGCAGAAGGCTCGCGAACTACCAAGAGGTACAACCCTACTAGTTATTGGTGAAGTCTCAAGACAATACTTCACTGCGATAACTGGGTTATGGTATTCTTTATTAATGAATCCGAACTGCTTTACAGGTAGGTGTCCTAGTGGCATGAAAACAGCTCTGTACATTAATCAAATTGCAAGTTCTGAGGAAAAAGGACCTAATCTGTAAATCACTCCTTTCAGCTTGTCAGAGCTGTGAGTTGGAAAATACTGTTGCAGATTCATCTCCACCACATCAGTGTATAAATGTGGCCACAACAGAATGATCAGTGTCTGATTTGTAGAATTAATATGAACATAAGTAAAGTGTATCAAAGTGTAAACAAAATAAGTGTGGTCTTTTGTGCAGTTACCTGAGCTGTTTGAAAAGAGGGCCCTAGAAAGTACTGCTAATTGCTTTCGTTTGCTGTTTAATGAGCATTTTACAGGGAATGTGTTATTCAAGCTGCAGCACAGATCATATGATTCTGAATAGGAGGCAGGAAAAGAAAAGGATTGTCTATGTTGCGTCATAATTTTTTGCAAGTGAAGCACATGCGTGCTTTATCTCTCCCAGTTTGCAGATGGATTGAAGACAAAGGTGAGCCCAGCCTTCAAACAAGCCATCATGGAACCACATTCCCTCAACAGCATGGATTTCTGCCCCACCAACTGTCATATCAACCTCATGGAGGTATCATACCCCAAAAACACTACCTCAGCAGGGAGGTCGTTCAGCATTCGCATTGGACGGAAACCCTCTATTATTGGTCTTGACCCAGAACAAGGTGATGATTAATTTTCAAATTGTATAGATTTTATCTGCATAGAAAGATGTGTCTTTTCACTGCTCAGCAAAGTCAAAATTAGCTCCAAAGAAACAGTCTTGCCAGTACCCTTTTTTCCTTCTTAAAATATTATAGTAAAATGACAGCCTGCTTGTGTTGTAAAATAGTAATGCCTTTATGCATAGAAAGGCTTCAGGTCAAACATTTTACTAGCTAAGCAGTGTGATCATCTCATGATAATTAAGTGTCTGGGGACTTAGCAGAACTGACTGAAAGAGAAGTAAATGAGGGCTAATAGTAGTGCTAGAAAAGGTAGTTCTGTGAAGAGAGGCTACATTCAGGTGGAAAACATGAGTCAATCGGATTGTAATACTATTTCCTTTTGTCATTACTAACTAAATTCCATGTATTGGAGCTGGAAGTCTCTACTCTGCCAAGGGGATCTACTTCTGATAAATAGCTGCTGCATAGCACTTATCCTGCAACCTGAATATTTGAGTTCCAACATTTCCTCATCATGGTCTCATAATATGCTTCTGATTTATTGTCTGACAAGGTGTGGACAGAGTGCAGGAATGTTTGGAAGAGACACAGGGAAGTGTAGACTAACCAATGTACTGAAGAATGGCATTGACTATTCAAAATGAGACAATAAAGAAGCCCTGCTTGCTTGAAGACATTAAAATTCATAGTATTTTAAATTTGACCATACCACAACTGTCAGCATTTTAAAATGAAAAAGTATTTTATTTATCTGCTGTAATGACATCATCCTATTTCTTTATATAAATGTGTGTGTGCGTATAAATGTCTGTAAAGCTGCAATAATAATACAGACCAACTGCTGAGAGCTTGAATTCATTAACATTTCAACAAATGCTTTTTGATACTCAAATAGAAAATATGGATAGTATATGGGTGTACACGTGCTGTCGTTACTCCCATAATTTAACCTGTTTCTGGACTCCAGTAAATTCAAAATACCTAGTTGGCATGCCAGGAAAAAAAAATAAACATAAAAATAAATTGAAAAAAAGGACGCTGTTGTCACGAAATATAATTATATAAAATAATTATGTGAAATTTTATTTTTTTCCTATTAAAATTCCACCTATCCTAAACTAGCATTATTGGGATGGAGCACAGAAATTCATGAGGGCCATGCTAACTAGACCCTTTAATGTTTAGTAGGTACCATAAATCCAGTCTCGTATACTCAACATTGCATCACCACTATGGCTGCACCATCCTGGAGATGTCTGACCCCAGAAGATGGAGATCTGGATGGCAGCTTTGGCCAGCAGAATGGAGGAACAAGTCAGGAAGAAAGGGGACTCAGTTTTCTACTCAAACTGGAAGATCGGGAGATACAGGACTCGTACTTGCACCTTTTTAACAAACTTGACATTGCAGTGAAGGAAATGAAGCAATACGTCATTCAGATAAATAAGTGAGTAAAGAATCCAGTATGCACTGCAGAGAGCAATTCTATTAAAATGGAGGCACTGACCCCAGAAACCTCATTATGCCTGTTGGCCCCAACTGTTATACTCTTATTATACTTGCTTATTCACATGCCACTTGCATTACAACTCACTGGTAGTTACGAACTGTCAAACCTACCCATGGAGATCCACCAATGTATATATTATTGTCTTTTGCTCCTAAAAGTCTACCTGAATTCAACAGCCACTGTTTTGCCTAATGTATACTATGTTCTCGGATAAGAGCATATTTGGTGCCAACAGTGGTTTTGGAACTCCGTATGGACAGAATGCCTAGCCTTGAGGTTTTGTCTGTCATACAGCAGACCAAACAAAACTTGTGATTTCCAGCAGCTTTCTCTTTGGCACCTATGTTTTCCTTTCCCCTTTTCATCTCTTTCTTTTCCTCATCATGGGTCTCCTAGAAGTAGTAATGAAGGATTTGAGTCTGTGTATTGGGCATAACTGGAAGGGTTTTGCTAGCAGGTGCTGCAGGGGTGATCAATGTGGGATCAGGCCCACATTTCTTCTTAAGAAAGAACATAGTTGCTGGGGAGAACCTGTGAGCTGAGGCACAGCCCCAGAGGAGAATCCCAGTGCCTGGGATGGGGAAAGTTGGACTTTGTTGAATATAAAATAGAGCCCTTTCAGGCTGCCATTGTTACAGTGATTAAATTGTACCTTATGGAGGTAGGGAACCTGCAGAAACTGGACCTTTTGTGAACTGAGATTAACAGATTTCAGTAAACCCCTTTCAGAGCTCGCAATTTTAGCTGTAGTCCATGTACAAATATTGGCAAGGTTGCCTTTGGATAGCTGAATTCCAGTCTTAGTCATTATACCTCATTTGTGAGGCTATCCACTGGTCCCTGAGAGCCGTATGTTTTACTTCTGCAGACTTTTATCCACCATAACAGAACCTACAGAAGGTGGTGCCTGTGAGCCACCATCCACTGAGGAGACATCTCCACCTTCCCTGGGAACAGAAGAGACTGATCCTGACAAAGCTGAGCATGGTGGCATCAAGAAGGTCTGTTTCAAAGTTTCTGAGGAGGACCAGGAAGACTCTGGACATGACACAATGAGTTTCAGAGACTCCTACAGGTTAGTCTGAAGAAAGATGTGCCACTTTTACCCTACTAAAATAATGTTTTGAAGTTCTAATCCAGGTATGAATTCAACAAGCAGGAGGGCATTCTGTGGTTTTCTACCCAAAACACTACAATTGTCACATGAACTCTTGCTAAAGTCGTGCTGTAGTACCTGCAGCTCTTTTCCTCATCTCTGTTTGTCTTGTTTTCTCTCAATGTTATAGTAGTAAATGACAAATTGATAGATTGGGATTATTTTCCTAGAGCATATTATCCACTATTTACACCAGCAGGTACGTCTTGCATGACTAAAATGGGCAGGTATCAATCTGAAGTTTCCAAAGCGTGGTACGTGTGCATGAATTCAGTGCATTTCTCAATGATTCACTAGCAAGACTTCACGTGATCTTAATCTGAACAGTGTCTGTGGGTTACACCTGTGAAAAGGAAACAATTAGAGAGTACAACATTTTAAGTCTTGACTCAAGTGGCATCTGTTCCTGTGCCATGAGGTTAACCACTCTTTGTGGGGCTCCGTGATGAGGACTGATGAATTGCCACGTGACTCCTCCTAGCAGAGAGGAGGTCCAGACTTCACCAAGGTGTATCTTCATTCCTGTTACAAATGTTTTCTCAGAGCTTTTCTGTTCCTAGGAATTTTTATATTCTTGGAATTATGTAAACAGAGTTGCACACCAAATGAGACTGCTGCACTTGATTTATTTAACTACAACATCAAGTATTCTCTGTCTGAGCTCAGTTTTGCTTGGTGCTGAAATGCGCTGCTCATGTAAGGCTTGAAATCACAATGAGCAGCAGAGTACAAGAAAGCACCAAAACGTAGAAGACCTGACAGCTTCAGCAGATGATAGATTTTTGCTGATCTCAGAACAACCTTTCTCAAGATCTCCTGATTGGCTTTTGCCAGATCTTGGAACTCCTGGTTTAGGTTTTCCAGATGGACATCCATCATCATCCGTGGTGTCATGTGCACATCTACTGAGTGACCACTATATGTTCACCAGATAATTAGACATCCAACTACCCTAGTCCCTTGAAAATACCACCTTAACCCACTTAAAGATTAGAACTAGTCTTCCTGAGTTTGATTATATGAAATAACATTATTTTCCAGTCAGTCAATAATCCTGTAGTAAAAAGTATTTACTTAGTAAAGTATTCACTTGCTATAGTTATTTCACTACATTTACTACCACAAAGACATATACAACAAAATACTTTTCTCATGCCAAAATGCCAAAATACCAACATTTCTAGAATATTAAATAAAATGAAATATGTAAGTCTAGCATGACTTTCACTTCTATACCATATAGCTGTAAACTACAGAAGCTCAGCAGAGTTTGCAGACTGTTTGGTCTTATAATAGCTGCTATTATAAGGTTTTTTTCCTTTCAATTCTGCAAACAATTGTCCCGGAAGACTTAAGGCACTGAGGAACAGAAATGGGCATTCAGTCTTTTATTTTTAATGTGCCTTTGAAACCACAAATGCTAATGTTTATTCAGGTGTCTCAAAATCTTGTTTTTGAGACATGATTGACTGCTGCTTCTCCTGGAATATTTGCTACTGAAGGAAATCTAACACACTCCAAGTCTGTCTTGGGAGGAAAGATTTGAAAACTAACTTCTCAAGAAATGGAACAAGTTGCAGTCATGTCTGACCATTGCAATTTTACATCCTTAATAGGCCATTTTTACATTTATAGTAAGGCCATAGGACTTTTCCTATAGGAAGGAGTAAAGAGACTTTATAGTGAGTTAGGAGGATTAGAAAAACCTGAATGAACGATGCGTCTTTGAAACTTCCATGCTACTACAGGCATGTGTCTTTAATTGGTGGTGTTTTTTTTTTTACTACTGCAAATGGTAATATGTTGCATTCATGCAAGGCTGCAGAAATGACAGAATCAGAGTAGTTTACACTGGAAGGGACATCTGGAGCCCACACGGTCCAATCTCTCTCTCAGAAAAGGACAAAGAAGATGGGTTGCACAGGGTCTTGTCCAGTTGAATATTGAACATCTCCAAGGATAGCGAACATTCAGTCAGTAAAGGAACAGAACCAGCACTTAAAATGTTGAGATCTGTAGTACCTATTCATTGTGCTAGATTTAAGTCTGCATATGTGCTCTGAAGCTGCTTTATTGAAATGTGAAGTATTTCTTTCATTGTTAATAGGAATCCCATTTATGAACTCTAGTTTAAATGGTTTCTATAATCACAGCTAATCTATTTTGAGTAACAAAGTGACATCAAAAACAACATCTGTGGATCTGTCACTTGTTCTAAAATTTTACACATAAATGTAAGATGAAAAAGATTATTCTGTCTTATCTTTATTATACATAGAATTAAGCAAATATTACAGGTAATTGTTATTCAAGGGGGACTAAAATGTATTTTAATAGTTTTTGATCTGGAAAACTACTAAGGAACTACAAAAATAAGGAAATTACAAATAAGAAAAGATCTTGTTTGCATTGGTCATGCTTCTTAAGGATCATTTGGAGGTGTTATTCAGATTTCATAAGTGCTCATACTGCGGTATAGTTGCCATAAATATTTTTATTTATTCAGAAAATATAGGTATATTTGATAATAGGTTTAACAAAGGACAGGCAAGAACCCAAGCTAGGGTTCTTTCAATTGCTCTTATTCTTTTCTCATCTTAGTCTAAAATAAATATAGAGGAAGAGACAATATGGAGAGTTTTGTGGGTTTTGTTTTTGGCTTGTGCCATTAAAAACACTGTGTAATTTAACTGGAGGTGGGACAGATTGATATCTATTGCTTTTTCATCACTTTTAGTAAGTTGTAGTTAGTGTAAACTGAACTTTAAACAGAGAAGATTCATGATACAATTTTCCATGTATGCATCAGCCAACATTGGCATGAAGGCAACTGAAGTGACTCTTCCGCTTCCTGAGGCAGTTTTAGGATCTGCCAGGCCTGATTTTCCAATGGGATAGATTCCTTAAATTTCCCATCCCATCTCCAGTACCCATGCTACTACAGCTTCAGTTTATGCTGGAGCTGGATACTGTGATATCCCGAGAACTGGTAACGAATGTTGAGTTCAGTGGAGATTCAAACTCATATAGTTTAATTATTTCTCCCCTATTCCATGCTCCTAGAACAAGTTTAATGATGCAGCCCAATTGAGGCCATGGTGGGAAATCTATTTTCATTATTCATAGGATCCAGACAATATTAAGCACTGAGTGGTCACTACAAATGGAGAAAGAAATCCTTTACAATGCCAGCCTGTGAGGCCTTGCTTAATGGCTGTTCTGCAAGTAATTAGGTTTTCTTTTGTGTGCACATAAGAGAATTTGTCTTGGGGATTATTGCAGTGTTAATAAAAACAGAATGATGGTGTGTCATAGACTGGGTATAAGGACAGCTTTTTTTCAGTCATCTTTGCTTTTCTTTCTAGTGAATGTAACAGTAACCGTGATTCAGTGTTGTCATACACCAGTGTACGGAGTAATAGCTCTTACTTGGGCAGTGATGAGATGGGATCAGGTGAGTATATGCACAGGTAACGTGCATATTTCTCATACCAGAGCCCTTAGTAGAGGTGATAAGCCTTTGCTGATTATAAGCACTTGCATGTTTAAACTGCAAATGTGGTTTCTTCAAAACAAGCCACAAGAATATGAAAAGATGGAGATTTGTTCTTTTTCTAATGAGCCACAGTAAATTTGGAATATGGAAGAGCTATTAAGCCTTTGTGTTATGGGAAAAATCATGAGTATTTCAATCTATGAATTAGAGACAAAGCATCATTTTTTACCCACTCTAGTGTGAAGTTGTGGTTGTGTCATCTGTGGCCTCATCACAGATTATGTTGGTAAGACAGTTAAAAACTTTTCATCTTTCTTTTCTTAGGAGATGAGCTTCCCAATGATATGAGGATTCCTTTAGACAAACAGGACAAACTTCATGGCTGCCTGGAACACCTTTTTAACCAGGTACATGAAGTATTATTATTACACAGAACTGCTTTCTCTTTATCAATGTCAACACAAGAAATTGGAAATATCTGATTGTTTAATGAAATCATATTCTGAGGGAAGGAAGACTATGAAGTTTGGAGTACGGTGTAAGAAAGCATACTGTATGACAGTATGATGAAGAAATTTTGTCAACATTCATGTTGCCTTGTGTGATGTAAGCAAGGTTGAACTGACTTGTATGAAGCATTAGATCAAAGAGAAAAATGCTTTGATGAAAAAGGAAAAAGATGAGCAAAATTCTAATACCTTGCATGATCTTGATGAATCACACTTACAGACCTCAGGAGAGTCCTCACAAGTTTGCCAACAGATGTCTTTATAGATGTATATAGCACCAGAGAATTGTTTTGTATCATTTTTTACCTCATCAGCATGTAGATCATTGTCTGTGCAGAATGTTACATTCAATGTGGGGCTCTTGAGGATAGGTCATGGTTACAAAGTCTTAATGTTTTTTGTTAACGAAGGGGAAATCATTCCAAAATGCAAATAGTGTAATGGCTTTAGCATTTTTCCAGAAGAGTTCTGTTCAGATTTTCTTCCGCAAGTCTTTCTAACACTGAAAATATTCCTATTCTAGGTTGATGCAATCAATGCACTTCTGAAAGGACCAGTAATAACTAAGGCCTTTGAAGAAACCAAGCACTTTCCAATGGACCATAGTTTGCAAGGTAAAGAAAAAGGTTGATTGTATTTAATAATGCAGTTTTCTAGGACTTAAGAGATTAACACGAATGCACACATGCCAGATGGCCACACACAGTTACTTAACTGTGCAGTCTATCCAGTTGTATATGATGAGTAGGACTTGATGGTTCTTGTGGGTCCTTTCCAACTTGGGATATTCTATGACTAATGGCAGGTGCCATGTCTGACCACTGAAATTTTGCACCCTTAAAAGGTCATTTTCACATGAATTCCTTCTAAAATACACAAAACGCTTTTCTGTTACATGCCACTGAATCCTTACAGCTCTTCCACAAGTCTCCAGATCTATCCTTTGATGTGAACACAGATATGTATCCCAAAAGGTACAAGGTAGAGATATGTCAGATACAAGGTAAACTAACACTCTGACAAGCTGATGAGGGGCTGTCCACTGTACATCTGAGGTACCAAAAGGTTCTGCCTGAGTTTGCTTAATGACTTACTCTGCTTTTTCTTCAGAGATGGGTAATAGCCAGAGTAAATTCATCCTCACGTCACTTATTTTGAAAACTGATCCCCATAGAGAGCAAACAAATGATACCGTGTTTTCTTTTTCTCCAGGGAGCATGATGAGACTTTTGTCTTAATGGTTTTGGGGCACAGGATGTGGTTTCTTCTCTCACTGAAATACACAAGGCTTTATTTTCTGAACATTTGCTGCATTTCCTTTCCCACTTGAAATCTGAACTGCTTCCTACTATTCCTAATATACTTCAGGTGCTGTAGTCATGGGCCTCCCAGCCTTTGACAAACTCTTTTTAAGTTACAGTGGCAAACTTTAGAGGAGTTTTTTTCTGTTTTTTCTTCTGATTCCAAAAATAGTTCCTATGAAGTTCTGTTACATAAACTCATCTTTACAAACACATTCACACTTACATTGATTATCTGTTAGTCTTTCCATGCACTGTTGGAATAAAGTGAGGAAATAAGACACCCTGTGTTCACTTCCTTCATTTTATTTCACTTAAACGGAGTCTCATTTATTACAACTAGATTAATTGCACTGAGAGAGTCTTTTAGATAACTGATGTTAACTGACGATCGCACATTCATCACACTAAGGAACAGACGAGCCCTGCTTATATCTGGAATCCCCAGACCAAAGTGTCTCTTTAACAGCTACTGTAGACACCTTTCAGTGACAAATGTAAATTTGAATGCTGTCCCATTTCTGTTCATGAGCAGTTATTTGGCACTGTTTTTCTGTCTGCTTACACATTTTATTGCCAACAATGGGCTTTTTGGCTTAGCTACATAGCTAAGTCATGAAAAATAGATCCTCTGCTCTGTAATTAAATAATTAGCTGCCATCAGATGAAAGAAAGCAGAATATTTCATAACTTCTCATTAGTATTATGGGATGTGACCTGCAGCCAAAAAGCTGATCTGATTCTGCACAGCCAGAAACTTTAGATATGATGTGGAGGCAGGTATATCAAGAATGAAAGTCACAGAAAACAGAAGGTAATTCTGTGCTGTGAGTAGTGCAGAGCTCCCTTCACTGTGCACATCACACAGGTACATAATTTTTAGTCCACAATCCTGAAAACAATGCTAGGCGACTGCTGATCGTAAGATTACAGGAATAGTCTTTCATTTTTTTCCCTTCTGCATTAAATCTATTTAAGAACCTCTTTCATTCACAGTTTTTGCTATTGATACTGTTTGTATCT
This sequence comes from Anseranas semipalmata, assembly GCA_013399115.1. NCBI lineage: Eukaryota > Metazoa > Chordata > Aves > Anseriformes > Anseranatidae > Anseranas > Anseranas semipalmata. The sequence continues at coordinate 261,046 of VXAA01005571.1, read as the reverse complement.
CTGCTTGCATCTGTATGCACATTATAAATCAAAACACACTCTCAGCTATATAGCATTTCCTTAATGCCCAACAGACTCCATTTTTTTTTCCTAGAATTTAAACAGAAGGAAGAAACCACAGTCAGGTGCCGGAATAATATTCAAGCCAGCATTCAGGAAGATCCATGGAACCTTCCATTGCGCATCAAGAACCTTGTTGAAATTATACAAAAACATGTGGAAGGTCTGTAAATGGGGAAGAGTTTGTTATCAGATAGCCCCGATCTAATCAAGCCTAGCAGTTCAATTTATCATTTTATGTCAGTTTGTAATAAGGTGTACTGGGCTCTAGAGAAGAACAGGTAAAACAGTCCTAAAACATTGTAGTCTGGTTTAACTGGAATAGGATAGCTGAATCTGATGTTTACACCCCAGTGCAAAGCACTGGGCCGAAGTCACTTCCTTAGGAATTCATCTACATGTGCAATTTGTTTCCAATAATTCATGGTAGTTAATGGAGCATTTAGTCTGTACAATTCTTTGATTTACACCTTGTTTCTTTTTCTGTCATTAAAATGTCTGTGTAAGGACTACTATAGTACATAGAAATAACCATGCAGGGGATGAGGAGAGGCAAGAATTGTGGGGAATGAGGACACTGTTAATCAAATGCAATCAAAACTACCTTAGCATCATGTTGACTATAGACTTCCTTTTCTTCACTTTCTTAGATGGGAAGAATCAGCTACTTTTGGCGTTGTTAAAATGCACAGGTAAGGGGTATCGATTTGTTGCAATATGACATTGTATATGTGTGTCCCTAACAGAGCTTTACGTGAATGCATGTGCATACATCTAATGTTATTTCCTTACCATTTAGCTTTTGTCCTGGCATTTTATGCTAACATTTCTTGTGCTCTGCATTTAGGGCAGCCTTTTCATGCATCTGACATCTATTCTTCCATTTACATTGCTTCATTTCAGTGTAGGCTGCTGTGTCACCTGGCTGGTCATTGATGTTACACAAGCACCACTTTTCTATCTTCATTTTTTCCTTTTGTACAACCCTCATTCCCAGATGGCTTTTACTGTTTCCTGCTGTGGTGAGAACATGCAGCAAAAATGAGACCTATTGCACAACTTTCTGTGAGACCATGGACGCTGACATCTTTCCAAACAGAGCAGGCATGTTAGGGATTTAGGACTGTGTATACTGAAATTATAGCCAGGAGGATACTAAGAACCTAAATGTGCAGGCAGCACCTAAATACACTGTGGATGGACATCATTAATCTGTTACCGTGCACAAAACATTGTACTCACAGATCAAATGACAGGCCATTCCCAGGAGTGAATGTGCAGTCTTTTTTATAATTGAAATATCTACTTGGTGTATTTTTGTTTGAAAATGAGGTAATAAATAACTGCAATAGGCTGTTGTTATTTCACTGTGCCAGCTCGATTCTCAGGTCTTCACAGAATGAAGATGTTAGATTAGTATGGCTCTAAATTACCTCTGTGCTCCTGCCAGGCCTGGTCCGTGAGTCTGTCAAAACCAGCCTGTAGTGTCAGTCTAGTGTCCATAGAGGCTGTTTTTAATGACAACAGATACACTGATTCCAAAAGTGTCTACCTATGCCCCATCTCCTGCAGCATGTTCACTAATATCCTCTGGAAAGAAGGGAGGAACAGATGGCACCGAACTGGCTATGCCAGCTTTATGGCAACAGGGATTCCCTGGCTTTGAGGGCAGTTCTAAGCTCTCTTTGCCTTACTTTGGCAGTACAGAGGCGTACTGCTGGAAAGACTCGTTGCCCTTAAGTTGAAGATACGGCCCAGGGCCTGGAGTGCATCAGTCAGTCTATTGTGTTCAGTGCTTCACAAAAATAATCCAGATCTTCAAAGCCTCTGGGTAATGTCTTCAGCTTCTTTCTCTGGGGAACGCTGCCTTGGCAATGAGAGACAACTGTAGTGCAGTGCCTGCTGGAGGAGCCTGGGAAGTAGCTCTACACTTATTCATGTTCCTTTTTGGCCTGCAATCCCCTTAAGTATGATGAGGTTGCTTGGACCAGCATGTGGCTGCCTGGCAGCCTGACTGGAAGCAAAGTTAACACTGGGGAAATTCTCCCAGGAAACATAAACCAATTGGTACCCTATGGGCAGGCCCAGTTAATGCATTAAGCATATGGGAAGCCCATGAAATACAGATGGATGAGGGGAAGATGAATCTGTAATAGCCCAGGAGAGAAGTAATGGCAGAGATCCTCTTTCATGAATTCTCTTGCTTCCGTAAACATAAAAAGAAGGGAATCGGTCCAGATATGGCACTAAGAGTTACAGCTCTTCCCAGTCAGAAGAACGAGCATGCAGATGACAGAGGGAAAATAGAGTCAAGTGGCCTAGAAAATTTTCAGCAAAATTTCCCCAGCAGTGCTATCTTTATCTCTACACCCAGGTCACATAGGAAGAAGAGGTTATCTGTTATGCCTGTGCAAAGCTACAGCAGAAGCCAAATGTCACGCATACACATACATACAAACTGCCTCTTTGGCAGTGAGATTAAAGACAAGTGTACTCATGACTACTTTGTGCCTCTCTCCCCTTCTGTTGCAGATACTGAGCTACAGCTGAGGCGTGATTCCATCTTCTGCCAATCTCTCGTGGCTGCTATTTGCACCTTTTCGGAGCAGTTACTGGCTGCTCTCAACTATCGATACAACAACAATGGGGAATATGAAGAGAGCAGCAGAGATGCCAGCAGAAAATGGTTGGAACAGATAGCAGCCACTGGTGTTTTACTAAACTACCAGTCTCTGCTCTCCCCCACTGTGGTAAGATGAAAACTTGTGACACCTTTGGGTCTGTTCACATCTGTATGTAAGCTTCTCTGCCACTCACAACACAGCCAGAGCCCGTCATTCTAGCAGCATGTTGAGACTCTCATTACAGCAACCTCAGGAGACTCCCACTGCTGACAACCATGCCCCAGTATTCCACAGCCCATTATTTCCGTCTCTTCACAAATACTGGATGGCTGTCACACTAAAGCACTATCGGAATCTGACTTTCTTTATTATTTGGAGTGATGTTGCTGCATTTAGGGAAGGTTTACTGCTCAGCTGTTGGTGAAGCATGTGTGGCCTGCCCTCTTCTGGTGAAATCATACATTTCAACAAGTAGGCAAAAAAGTTCTGAGTAGTCTAGAGTTCCGAACAACAAGTCTAGACTTTTGTTCGTACACTGACCGTTTTTACAGAATAGATAAAGTATTTCTCACACACTTCTGTGGTGCTGTGAATGAGCCTAAGCTAACAGCACCATGTGAAAGGAGGAGAAGGTCTTGCATAGTTCACCTGCACCTAACGAACAGATAATCCACAGCTACAGTAGATAAGCTACAATAACTGTAAAAATGTTAAGAAAAAAGGAGCATAAAAAAGGCAAATAACTCTGACAGTATAGAGAAGTGACATTTTTTGGACTTTTTAAACACCGTATATTGAATGTGCTTTTTAAAAACAATCCAAAACATATGCAACTGTATTATTCCTTCACATTGCGTGGAATGGATGGCCATGGATTTCACAGTAGCAGATAGGTTCTTCACATTTGTAGGTATGGGGTAAAGTTTGGAAAAAGAGACCCCTTCAAAATTATTCAGTCCTTAAACCTCTCTACTCTGTGTGAATCACATCAAGTGACGTCTAAGCAAAGGGTAGCTAAGCTTGTATCACAAAGTTAGAGAGATTAGTAATTACCTTGGGGGGTGGAGTTAGTGGAAAGCTTTGTATTCTGCTGTAGGTCTCCTGAACCAAAGCATGCCAGTAACAACTATACTGTCCTGCTATTGATTTCCTTCTGGCAGATTGTGACCTATTTGTATCTCGTTCTTTGCCCTACAGAAGGAAGAGCGTACCATGCTGGAAGACATCCAGGTCACTCTGACTGAACTGGACAAAGTTGCCTTCTATTTCAAGCAGCTGGATGAAAGTCTTGTAGCAAGTGAGTATTCTCAGTTTCTTTGAAGCTCTTTTTTCTTGTTTGTTTCATAGGTTACCATCTTCCATGATTATAAATCTAACAGACCATGTCAAACCTGGAGAGTATTGAGCAGCTTCTCTGAAGCACTGTTGCATTCCCTCAGCTTCCACTGCAAACACACGGCACAAAAGCAATGATTTTGATATTGTGGGGTGCCAGTGGCATGTTCTGTAATTTAGAACTATGGTCTGTGCCAGTGTACCTGACCTGCGTGATTTCGCATGTAGGGAGATAAGACATATGATGAGCAGTTCCTGGCAGATGTTTGTAATTCACCACACTACCAAAGGCAGAAGGACTGTCCCTCCACAGCTCTTCTGTGTCCTCTGTCTCACCCTGCCAGCTCTCTCTCTATGTTTACTGACTACAAGATGCCATGAAACAAGATGGGATTTTAATTGTTAACAAAGTTTATTGTATTAGCATCAAACATCATGCTAGCTGCATCTTTTAAGTATAATTTTTCAGAACCTTCTTTCTCTCAGTAAAAGTTCTCCCTTATTCATCTAACGGTGGAGATGTGAAACGTCATTAGATTATCTAACAAATTCAGGCACCAATGGTTTCAAATTTATCCTGCTGTGGTAATGCAGCAAGTGTTTTATCTTTATTTCTGCAGATACTCATGTCTTCTACCATATCGAAGGAAGTCGTCAGTCCTTGAAGGTTATCTTTTATCTTGACAGCTACTACTTCTCCAAACTGCCTTCTCGGTTTCAGAATGGGGGAAGCTTGAAACTACACACGGTGCTATTTACAAAAGGTATGTCTCTAAAAAGCTTTCTTGAGAAAAATAAGATGATGATATTGAAAGATTCAAAATAATGAATGACAATGGAACTGTTAACATAATGCAGCTGAAAACTACAGACATATTTAAGAAGCATATGGTTCTATTCTAGAAGGACCTGGGGATTGGTAGAGATTAGAATAAGACACAGTCATGAGAACAAGATATGCCTGCTTGGGGCTTTTTTATGCCTTCCTGTAAAGCTTCGGGTCGTAAAGACATGTTGGGCTATATGGACAATCTGATCTAGTATGATATCAAGAGATGTTCCCAGGCTACAGACAAGTCTTTTTAAAAGCATACACTGTGACAGAATCATCTGGGCTGGAAATGAAGGAACATTGACTATACAAGCAAACATTCACACCAAAATATACTACAGGAAATTTCCATCAAGGGTATATTAATGTGGAGTAATTATTGTTAAACAGAACTGCTTTCTGTGAAGCTCACCTTTATACTACCACTGCATTCTCATACTGGGAAATGCATTAAATTCATGCAGTAACAGAATTAGCCTTGACGTGATCCATGTGCAGAGCAGTGAGATGATGTAGAGATAAATAAATCAAAACTACTAACATTTTACATTTACATTTAACATAATAATATTTTAGTAAAATATTTTCTCTTTCAGCTCTGGAGAGTATGGAGGGGCAATTACAACCAGCTGGCTCACCTCTAGAAGAACTTCCCCAGCAAATTAATGGTCTCTCTCTTGAAAAAGTGCAGCAATACTACCGTAAACTCAGGTATTTCGTACTTCTCCTTTACCTTAAAAGACATTGAAAAGAGTGCTCTTTGCTAAAGACATTAAAACTCATGAAAAAGAGATCCCACTCCTGATGATTTCCTGTACAAATAGCATTCTTGTACAAATGAGGAGATCCTCATTTTGTGAGAAACCTGTTAATCTTCTTCCCACAGTTAAGCTTGTTCTTAAGTAGTGCACTGTACAGGATGAAATTCCCATCTAATTTGACTTCAGAATTTTGAGCAGAGCTAACATTACCTAAGAAAGGGTTTGAGGAATATTTCAGTACAGACTATTTAAATTTCTGCAATCAAGATGCTTCAATGAGAAAGCAGATTTTGAAGTACAAGACTTCTGTCATAGTCTTCTCAGTCATTTTATACAAGACAGTACACATATATGTGCTTGAAATGAGATTCACTAACTAATGTAGTCCTTGCTGGCCTTTTTGCAGGACATTTTATCTAGAGAGATCAAACTTGCCCACCGACTCCAATACTACCGCAGTGAAGATTGACCAGGTATTGTTATTGGGTTTATTTCTTCATGAGTTGGTCTCTAAAATCCCAGTCATGGGATACTCATATGGCAGACCTGTACAAACCCAAACATAATTTAAAAAAAAAGTTCCCTGCTCTAAAGAAGTGATGTGAATTTCTCTGGGGCTTAGCTACAGTTCTTTTGTTTGAAGAAAATGTGGGTAACTAGAGTAAACACAAAACCCTTAACTTAGGCACTAGTAAGACTCCATATCTCACTGATTGCCCCTGCTAAATAAGGTATCTGATGTTAGACAGAATTAATTCTTCTCTCCCACAGATGTATAAAAATGAACAAACATTCAGTTTACAAGTTATGTTTTGTTCACAATTTTACAAGAAAACAACAGGACAAAAGTGCTTCCCAGCATCTCATCTAAAGGCAGTCTAACTGGGGCAGGTGACATATGTGAATATTTGCATGTAAGGCAGTAAGTACTACTGCAGTGAAGACAAGTCAGAGACTGTCTTTGTAATTGTCATATACATTGTAAACAAGTTATGTGATTTGTGATAACTGCAAAAAATTGCCCCAAACCTAAGTCGTCATTTGTATTTTTCCACTTCCAAAGTTCATAGATATTCTAAATAGTTATTACTGTGTGGCAGTTACTCTTGTGTAGATTTAAGGTCCTGTGCTTAGACACAGGATAAAGAATTGTAAATATCTTTATAAGTGAAGGAGTAAATGTGCCACTGATGCTTTTTTCTTGTTGTTGTTGCTTTGTTTAGCTTATTCGCCCCATTAATGCAATGGATGAGCTTTGCAGGCTGATGAAGTCTTTCATTAATACAAAACCCACCCAGTCAGGGTATTCAAGCAGTAACATATCAGGAGCTGGCCTGTTACCTATATCCTCTGAGCTCTGTTACCGACTTGGAGCCTGTCAGATTACTATGTGCGGCACTGGAATGCAGAGGTGAGATTTAATAAACCTACGTGTCACTGCTGTGATGAAAATTTTTGTCTTTTCTAGAGATTTGAGCAATATATTTGATTCTGTTCAAATCAATACAAAGGTAGATGCTAAGGGATCTAAATCTACTGCCATCTTTATTTTAGGGTAGGTTGTGACTTTTATTACTGCTGTTAATAATTAGTTTTGACATGTAAACTTTGTTTCAGTGCATCAACCAATGCAATTCACTAAGAGAGCTCACTGCATATAACTTGCAGTCAACATTGCCTTCAATCACACACTGAAAATGTAGGAAGTTGCTCAAAAATAGCTTTATAATCTTGGTGTGTGCAAGCACTGGTTGTAAACACACCACTGTTCTTCAAGTGAGTAAAGAAAAGATTTGTTTGTGCGCATCTTTACGTGAATTAATGCAGAAGAGCAGTGGAATATGGCCTTGTGGTAACGATGCTGGAGACTCAAACAATTACAGGACTAAGAGACTGCAAATGCAGGACTAAGCTCATTGTATAGTTTTGTAACTAAAAAAGCTAAGTAGTAAATATAAAACAGCTAGCTAATAGAATCTATACTTAACAGGTAAGTGTCTATACATACCTATATATACACATTTTTAACTATAATCTTTGATTTCATATCTCTTGTTCCCATGTTCAGAAGTACACTGAGTGTGTCCCTGGAGCAAGCAGCCATACTGGCTCGAAGTCATGGACTTTTGCCCAAGTGTATCATGCAAGCTACAGACATCATGCGAAAGCAGGTAAGTATTTGAATGTGTGTGTCTGCTGCAAGCCACCACCTTCATTCCAGTAATATCACAGTACAAACACCAATTTATTTCACTGTGGCACTGTATTTTGTGCACTACAAACCCACATAGCCAAATTTCTATTAATGTCTGAACAGCTACACGTCTTTGATGCAACAAATTCACTTTTGCATGTGTGGCCACTATAGCAATTAAAATATACGCCCTAGTGTACGTTATTTAAAATGTGTGCCTTGATGGTTAGAAAGTAGACACTATCCAGTACATTTAAGACAATTTCTGTATATACAAAAATCAAAAGTCTCAATCAGTGAGATTGTAGAAACTCCCTAGTGGTAGACAGCAGTGCTTGTAAAGTGCTTTGGGATTAATTTCATCTTTTAAGTAAACACAGATGACTAATATATCTACCCAATGGATTCCAATCTTCTGAAAGTCGTTAATGGATTCTCAAATAGAAAACATAGTCCCATTATAATATTTTCCCCTAAGGGTGAGATGTTTCATCAATATTGTCAGTACCATAAATTCTGTTTCTTTAGGGACCAAGGGTTGAAATCTCTGCCAAGAATCTGAAAGTGATGGACCAAATGCCACCGTGTGCACCCCGGTAGGTTACTATGTATTATGCATGTTATCTGAGTGCTTGTTTTATGTTCCTGTAACAATTGTGTTCCTGTTCTAACCAAAGATCTCCTTAGTAGCGATAGTAGAAAAAAGAAAAAATCATGTTCTCCTTTCTCATTGTACTAAACTAAGTGCACTGTAGCTTACTAAGCTTTGCCTGTTACAATTTGCAGATCATTAACTTCAAAGGTTTCTGCATTTTCTAAATAAAACATTACTGAACAGAGAGAAGGGTCTTTTTTGGACCATTGCTATGAGTTGGTAAAGCTAGTGATTGACAGCCATCTGTGGAATGCTGAGAAAAAATATCCTGAATGGCAAATTTGGCTGTAGATATGCAAAGATAATTCATAAGCTAGTACTTTGGCTACAGTCCTATTGTGTGCTTAGAATATCTTGAATGTTTATTTATGGCAGAGAATGATCTTGGTTGGAAAAGACCTTCAAGATCATCAGAAGTCCAACCATCAACCTGACCTACTAAGTCCCATCACTACAACCATGTCCCTTAGTACCATGTCCACGTCTCTTAAATACTTCCAGGGATAGGGGCTCCAGCACTTCCCTGGGCAGCCAACTCAGAGTAACCATGCAGTAATGCAGCTCTCAGAAAGACCCTGGTTGCCCAGGGTTATGTATGCTGGTTTTTATCTAGAAGACAATTTTGAAAAGCACTGTACATTTGTGAATTCTACTGCACCTAATGGGAGCTAGAGATGTTCATCATCTTTCTTTACAGGATATTTTCTCGGAGTATCTTTATTTTTAAGAGAAGTATCTTTTTGGCCTATTTACTCCAAATGCATTATGTTGGAGAGAAGAGAATAATCTTTAATAAACTGTGACCCACCATTTTCACACAATGGCCGTAACAAATCATCATGATTTAGATGATTATTTGTACAGAATCAGTTTGTACAAATATTAGAGAAACTTATGCTTCTACTCTTGTTAATGGCATTCACGTTTACATGAAGCAGGCAAAACAGTTCCAGCATGCAGGAATCGGCATCGGAATAGACCTAGTAAAGTCTTTGCCATCCCTTCAGAGCTATCTGCCCCTCAAAATGTTTATAGGAAATTATTTTAAATTTTAGAGATTGTCATGATGCTTACTGCAACAGTCTGGCTTTGGTTTATTTTTTCAGAAACCTTAAAGGGAAAAATATTTGGCACTTTCATCCTTATCTTTCTGTTGGATTGTAATTGTTATTTCAAAAAGGAATAAAACAATAGGCTAGGTTGGCTCCTGTACCACATCCCCAGTGTCATGCATCAGCATTCTAGCAGCATGTCTGTTTTGCCTTGTTAATGACCTACATTACTTTGGTTCCATTTTTATGACTGTAACAACATGCTATATTTACAAATGAACAGCTTTACAAACAAATATGAGATATTTCTCTGCTTCGGTGTACACTCTAGATTACAATGACAAATTCCAGGGCTATTTGCTTGGATTATTTCAGGGTAATAAAGCTCAGATACGTATGTTCCTACTGGGTTCTATCATCATAATTTGAAATAAAACTGAGCAAAGTTAAAGGGAGATCTGGTGAATTGATGTTAATTCTCAGTATTATATTTCCTAGCATTACGGTTTGTCAAACTCCATAGTAGCAGTCTTGAAAGAGAAGTTACAAAAGACCCATTACCTTGATTTTATTCAAATATAGAGTAGAAAAATACAAGAAAAGACTACCACAAACAATCACATGAATGACAGTCAAGGTGCACTTAGGTTTAACCACCATCCACAATTTGCTAATCTTATGATTCCCAAGAGTTTCTCTGAAAACAAGACAACTAATTTTAAGGCTTGTTCAACCATGTCAACAAACTAATTCTTTTTTTTTTTTCTGTTTGGTATCACAGTCTCTTTGGGGGTGGCAGGGGAAACTCTTTTGTTCAGGAAAAATGGTGAACTTGGTTTAGAAGAAAAGAAATAGAAAAAGAGAGAAGGGATTGCTGAAGACCCAAATTGGGCCAAAGTTAAAAAGGAGTGATGGAATGTCTCAAACAGTATTTAAACAATGATTATAAATAGTTCAGTTAATAAATCACTAGTGGCACTTTTACATTTGCAATTATGAAAAATAAAAATAGTGGTATTCTTGATATTGGATTACTTCTAAAGCTTGCAGAATGATAAAGGAAAAGCTAACTCTTATATACTATGCCAGTAACTTCATGTTATCATTCTTATGACATGTAATACTGTACTCTTAATCTGCCTTAAAGACTTTACAGGTTGTGCCAGCCACCTACAGATGGGGATTTATAAAAGTGAAAGAGGCGCCAACATTGTGGCATCATTAAAACATTCAACAACAAGCAGCCCTGCCTGAGGACCCACGCTAACTGACGCTGACGGCGCTGAAACGAGAGAGGAAGAGATGGTGCTCTGATTTAGGAGGTGAACCTGCTGGACCCAGGCACCAAGAATCTGCCTTTGAACTCCTGCAGCACATGCAGGGATTCTTGTATTTCCTTGACTTCTTGAAGAAATTCTTGAAACAACCACCACAGAACTAAAAGGGATTTTATTGCCATTTGCTAGATGCCTGGATAAATGACAGTTGTGCATCAAGAAAGCGCGGTTTTACTGATGACTTGTTTGTGCTGCCACCTAAAAGTTGTGAACGTCAAGGTATGGATTGGTTAAGAAAATCCAGAATGACGCCTTCTCTCTCCCTGTACTGTATCTGGCATCCATTTAATTGCCAGCATAATTTTGGTCAGTGGCCTTGAGCAGTAGCTTCATAAACACAACTTTTTAATGTACTGACCTGCACTTTGGAACAACAAATAGCACAATCTATGGTTTGTTCAGATATGAACATAAAGAATTTCTTCTGGAGTCATTTTCCACTTCAGCCCAGTGAGAACCAATCTATGCTGCAGAGTATACATTCCATAATACTTCTTACCATTTCTTCATTTCACTTACTGTAGCTTTCAGGTTTTGGATTAACTCTTTTTACTAATGCCCTATTATGTACTCTGGAAATACAGTAATATTTAAGGGGAGAGATTGGAGTGAAAGATTTTAAAGGAAACTTTACAAAGGAAAAATACAGTCTTATAATCTGATTATTTGAACAGATGTAGTTTTTAAAACCGGTCAGAAGAACTATACTTATTTATGTGGAGTGGAATATGTGTTTTGGATCATGTTATTATATATACAAGATTTAAATAAAAAATATATTGTTTAAAATGGGACCAATATGCTGGCAATTACACAGCTACTCCCAGTTTACTGAAAAGAAATCTACATTATTTAAAATCTTTCAATATTTAAGTAGTCTTTAATACAGTTATTAAGATGTATTAGGGATGCTTTTAAGTTAAAAGAAAAAAAGGAATCATGTATATAATGTACTTTATTTTTTCTTGTTTGAAAAATTGTTCTCCATTCTGTCAGTATTATCCTAAGCACAGTAATTTTTTCCAAATTACTGTCTGAAACTAATTGAAACATGTCAGCAGTCTCAGGACAGAAATAGTGTTCTTTTGGAGTGAGTGCCTTAATATGACCACCCATCCCTAATAAATTTCAATTGTAGCAGGTGTCAGGAGGCAGGTGTATAGGATATTTACCATTCCTCTGTTTCTCCACAGTCTCATTTAAAACAGTTCATTGTGAGGAGATCCAGAAGCGCTTTGCAGTGATGTATATTCTAGAAAATAAAAGTTTGGGGGTTTTTTATTTGTAAGGTTGTGTTTTAGCTGGCTTAATTTTATTTTATAACATTGCAACCAATTCAAATCTTAAATTAAAATTAGACTCTTTCAATTTGGATATGAAGGTCTTTTAAATTTTTTTAATCTACACATCAGCACAAAACAGCTTATAACATATTTAGGGATGCAGCTTGTTCTGAACATTGTTTCTGAATTTTTAAAGTATTTTCTTTGTGACTCACAGACTGAAATAATTTTGGGGAAGGAACGTCTTTTGTTTAATCTCTTACTTTTAATTATTTCCTCTGACCTACAGTAACCTGTTGCAGGGAACTAGGGCAACCCATCATTAGCCAGCTGTCAGAAACAGGGGTTTGTTACTAAAGTAACCATTTTGTACTGCAGGAAGATGAGCAAAGCATTATTTCAATGCACTTTCTCATTTTTTTTTGTCAATTTTGCAAGTTATTCTCACCATTTGCTGTTTGAAGAAGAAATGGATGTTTCTTTACAGAATCCTCAACTTAAAATGTACATAGTATTATCAAAATAAGAACTGTAGGAACACCCAAGAATAAAAAGAACACATATGTCAAGGTCCTCGCTTTGTCTACATCAACTCTGTTCAGTGGAACTGCAGCAATTTGTACAGCCTGATGAGGATCCTTGCCCAAATTTATGCAGTTATTGTAGACATTAAAGATGCATAGAAGAGCATCTAAGGGCATTTACACTGTGCACTGTTTTACATTGAAATGTACATGTTATTCTCATTGAAAACATGATAGAAGTATTTTATTATTAAAAGTTGATTTATATTATAAGGAAAGAAGATATGATCTTATTTTTCTGTTATACCCTTTATTTCCGTAGTGCTTTATGTTCTATTTAACATTTTAAGTTCTACCTGATATTTGTATGGAGCTATGAGTGGTGAGAAGTTCAAACTGAAAAGGAGAAGTTGTTCTCAATATCAGCTCGAAGTGGCAGCGTAGTGCTGAACGCTTCCTGTTTGTGCAGTGTCAGCTACAGCTGTGGTTTTACTGCAGACTTCATATTAAAGTAGAAAAGAAAAATTGTTTTGATGCTGTTGGAATTGGAATCCAACACTGGAAAAAAGAGATTCAAGTAGGAAAAAAAAAAGAAAAAAAGAAAGGGCAATGCACAAATGAACCTACAAGTTAAAAGAGCAGATTAGGTCTTCAGAATTTCCATGGCTAAAAGCAAAGTAAGAATCAGGCTTGCCACAACCAAGCAAGTGGGGATTTCATAGATCTGGAGCATCTCATACATTGCCATGTGGAAAACTTAGTTGAAACGGAGAAAATGGAAACTAGCAGCATGATTGCGAGGTGTGTAAGCAGCTGGCTAAAGGAAACACTGAAAAGAAAGTGGGGGTTGGGTGGGGGTTGCAAGTGGAATTTCCTATTTCAGTTTTGTAACTGAATAGATTTAACATTTTCGTTAATCACCAAAGCACACATGCTACCAGGCTGGGGCACTAACCTAGAGGAGGTTCAGCTTACACACAGAAATACCCCTGGAAGGCTTCAAAGACAAGTAATTTGAATGGGATGAAGTTTTACAGTACAAATACTAGCACATGCAGTAGAAGATTAAACAAAGTACTTTGCTATGTTTCTTGTTAATTGAAAATAAAAGGACCTTGGTTACAGAGTTTGTCACCAGATGACTCAGATTCAATGTGATAGTCACAAAAGCTCAGCTTGCACCAGGAGACAGATTTCCAGGTGAGATGGAGTATTCAAGCCACTGGGCAAAGGCCTGGTGGGCTCCTAGCTGGACAACCCTGTACAGTTCTAGTCACCAAATAATGAAGTGAAATTGCACTAGCTAGTTGTTCAGGAAAGACACTAAAATGGTATCAGTAAAGTGGATACAATTCTGCAATTAAGACTAGGAGAGCTTGATTTCTTTAACCTGAGGCCCAGTGTATCTGAATCTGATGTCTTTGTAAGAAGGTAATTGTAAGAAAAGTAAAGACAGTTCAATCTAAACATCAATACAGCCACAAGGAGAAAAAGGAGTACAAGCAATTGGAGATAAATATTGGCTGAGAATTGTTCTGAACCCTAGAACGCTTTGCCAATCAGACTCTGACAAAAAAAAAAAAAAAAAAAAAAAAAAAAAAAAAGGCAAACAACAAGCAACAAAACCCCAGTACTTTTACAAAGGTGCTTATAAAGCTTATAAAAACCTGTAAGCACTGGTGCTTAGAGTAGCAGGAGAGCCTCTCTGGGTGGGTCAGGAATCCAGCTGTATTTGGCTGCAGGAGCTGTATTTGTCTCTGACAGAGATGGAAACAGTCCCTGCTCTGCCCTAGTTTGTCCATGGCGTTTGCAAAGCAGAAAGTTGCTTTTCAAATCCAGGCCTAGCTAACTTTTAGCATTAGATGTTTTCAAATGCCAGTATTCATTTGCAGACTGAACTACTGGGATTTTTAGATGAGAAGCCACAGATTCAGAGATTTCAGAATAGAAAATATTGAAAAGAAAAAATCCGCCTGGGCTCTGGCAAATCCTTTTGCCTCTGTCACATTTTCTTATCAATAAGTGATGCTAAAAGCTCACTTCTCTGCTATTTGGGAATATTTTGAGCGCTATTTCATGGGTCTAAATTGATTTAAGATATAAAACACTAAGTGATAACAATAAGAATTTCTATGTAAAAATAATTTGAAACACTCCTGCCTCTGTAACAGCACATATAGTACAACCTCAGTCATAATACTTGGCATTATAAATGTCTGGTGTGGCTTCTAAGCACCTAGTCATTGTTCAATGGTAAAAGGGGAAAAAAAGAACAACAAGAACTCAACAAACAGCTCATGAGCAGCTTATTCACAAAAGCATAGCACATAGGCTTACTGATAGGTATCAGAGATTAATCAAATTATCCAGTACAATTTGTACATAAAACTAGTATCGTGTAGACCTACAGTGTTAGAATATGAAGTTCAAAGTAAAACAACTCCACATGACTTATTTATCTTAAAGGCGAAGAAAGGCCTTCAAACAGCAAACTTTTTCTGCTTTGCATGTAGAGTAAGAGCCCTGGCTCTGATTAGCACTGAGACACCATTGCTGTGCCATTGGGTTCTGATCCTTCTCTGTATGCAGAAACCCTTTGTGTTTCCTGTTAAATAACAGGGTGTAATAGCAGTTTTGACGGTACTGTCGCAGCATCACCACACTACATCACTAAAGAAGTCTTTCTATTTAATACAACAGAAGAAATTCTAGTGTCCTTAAGACACGGATTTCTTTCTCTGTCTCACTGTGCCCAACTAACTTCGTTTGCTATACTGAGCAATTCAGTTTTCCTTCCTGCTTCAGTCTGGGGAGGGAACTGGACAAGTATTTTCTTACCACTGGTATTGTGAAGAGTCAAAGGGGAAAAATTGTAAACTGTTTTGAAAACTGAGAGTGCTTTGCATGTATAATATAATATAATTCTAATGACTTGAAACACAGGAAGATGGATAGAAAAATGGGACAAACATCATAAAAACGCATATAGAAACCTCTGCATTTAATTCCCATAGATATAGTATTTGACAGCACTTGGTTTGAGGAAAGACAACTGAGTATGTTTTTTATGTAGTCATTCTGCCCCATTTCAGGAATCAGAAGTACCATGTATTAATACACAGCATCAGGGAACCTACTTTAACATACCAGCTTTCCTTTAGGAGAAAAAAATGCATTTATGTGTAAAGTATCTTCAGGCTCCTTATCTTCAGCAGTCACTATTCTTTGATTTGATGAATATCAGAATTCAGAACATTAGTGAATGTTAGATGAATAATCTTTTTAAAATATGGTCTTGGCAAGAGGATATTCATTTTGGATTTCAAAATAGGCCCTATTAATCCTGTTTCTTTTATCACACAGTTTGACATGCGGATAATACTGTTTATTTCAGGTCCTTCTAATTGTCAATGCATATATATAATATGAGAATCAGGCTCTGATGCACTGTTGCAATCAATCAAGTGTACCAGAAGAAAAATTTGTTAGTAGCTGTACCCCCATCAGTTGACTGAGTTACTCCTTTTTATTCTCAAGCCTACACTGGCTTCAATGCTGAATTAAAGACAAAGGACCCAATTATCTTAGAGCAACAAGTTTGCTTTTCACAGTTAACCTTTCACAGATGTTTCTAGATGAGATAAGCCCACAAGATGAAAATCACTGCACTAATTCAACAGTATAGAACACATAACTCATTGAAGAGGACAGAGGACTTTTGAAAGGCTTTTATTTTTACTCTTTTTACAAAGGGTAGGAATGGCCACACTACTCTGACCATAGGTTAGACCAAATTTAAAAGGCTTTTGAAACTGATGGTCAGCTACGGGAGCACAAGATCGCTATAGCGTTACTGCATTTACAGCTCATTTTGCACCTAAGATCAATTACCTCGTCTGGGCAGGGGGGAAATGCTGAGGTGACACAAGTTGTACAGTATGTTTTTGCATAAAACAGACTTTTACATGGTTTTAGGAAAACGTTCCAGAGATGATATTTTTATATCAGTTCATAGGACTGGCATTTTCAAATGTTTTGTAAAAAGAACAAATGTACAGAATATTTGAGAGTTTTTTTCCAGTTATGTTTGAGGGATTCTAGTATACTAATAGTGTTATATTTTTCTTCATGTTCTGTATTTTTAACTAAGCATGTGTATCCTGCATTAAGATAAAAGTCTTAATATAATTTGTTCAACTTTTTGTGTTGTATTGTCTAATCCATGTTGTCATTTTAGTATTACTCCTGTGTGTGTGTGTTTGGTATACTGTATGCTCTGTGTCTGTCAGAATTGAAATCAAGTCACTCAGAAAACACTGCCCAGATGGTCATAATGATGGCTCTTCTCCTGTCAGACAGGATTCAGAGCACTCCTCTTGGGTTTGGACGGTTGAAAGCTGAATGAGGGACGTTTCTGGTGGGTTTTTAAAATTACTTGGGCTATTGCTTGTTTAAGCAGAAACTTTTGGACTTCACAAAGAATGAGAAAGTAAATGGAAAACTGTATTTGAAGGTCAAGTCCACTTTGTTTTATGGGACATGGGACAATTAAAAGAGCTCTTCCTTGCTGTCTGCAAACTGCATACTGTCTTTATCGGTCATAGACTAAAGACCTAGATCTCTTTCCCTTCCTCTGCAAAAAAAAAAAAAAAAAGAAAGACAAGATTTCCTTTGACTCTGAAACCAAGAAAGATCCTGAGTTTTCCCTCAGAGTACTAAACTCAGATTTATATGTTCTGACACTTACTCAGAACACCACATTGGTGACACCATTTATTATTTCCATGGTGTATGTACTGCATCAAATGCCTGGCAATCCAGCAGTTCGCATGAGGAAGTTCTGGACAGCCAGCCAGACTTACAAAATCACCTTATTCTACTCCTAAATTCCTCTTGCCTCCGATACACTTACATTGCCAGTGCTCTCAGCTACCTCTAAAATGGGAACTCTTGTCATTTTCCTGTCTATCCCGGGGCTTGCTTTAGGCAGACATTCTATTCACTGAAAGAACTTACTGAAGAAATTAAATCTGCACACCTGAAAGGATTCAGTAGGTTTCCAAGAAAGAAGAGAGTAACACAAGAGTTAAATCCCTTCACACATGCCCCTGATCAAGATACTGTGATGTGGGCTTCCTCCTCTTTGTAGCAACAAAGAGAAACATTGTCAAAGAGAGATTCAAGAACAGTTTTGTCCTGGGCTTTGTGGTTAAAAATTAACACATTTTGTTCCATTATTGCATGTTGAGCTATGTCAGGTTTTGGTTCTTACACAAAATCACAGGGGCAAATTCCCTACATCCTCAAAGTCTAGTAACCTGCACATTACAAGGCAAGGACAAGCTTCTAGTTTTTAACATTGGTTTTAACAGTGGTTTTATTTCCACTGCTCTAACAAGGAAATTAAAGATGTGCTACTGGTTCATCAACTCCTGAACCAGAGACACATTTCATCCTTATAACGGTTGGATTTATGACATTGGGACAGAAACCAAAGAGAAACAAACTAAGCCAACATGCCATAGATAGAAGCAATAAATAACAGGCTTCTGTCCAAGCAGTATTTTATACTGGAGAAAATGACAGATAGCAAAGAATGAGGAAGTTGGTACATGTCTCCCTTCTGTCACTAACAAGTTATGCAGAGTTGTGTGGTCAGGCCTCAAGTTTTGAGAGATATTATTCTGCTTCAGAGGCTATTTCTTATAGAAAGAGCCTGCATAGGAGGAAAAGGAAAATCAGAAGAATAAGGTAGAGGGGCATTAGGAATTCATATTAAGAAACAGACAACTCAACTAGTAAGCTTTCCTTCTGAACATAATACAAATCATAAAAGGTATACTGCAGTAATCTTACAGATCTGGATTAAGATTCCTAGCCCAATGTTCCTCAACCCAAGAGCCCTCTCCCTCTTCATCTGCGTTTCCCACTTTATCAGCATCAGTTTTTATAAAGCTCCTTTTCTTTTCCCTGGTGAATTTGACTGGCTTGCTTTACAGCCTGCTTTCTCATTTGATCCCATTCAGCTCGGCAATCAGCTGGTCACTAGAAAAGGAATTAACCACTGCTTGCTTGCTGGAAATCAACTAAGATGTCTGCATTTTTTTTCATGTTACTGTTCAGAAGGGAGGGACAGGGACTGTGACTGGGCCATTTCTTTGCCTTGTAGTCTTAATAGCACTTCAATAGCCTGCATTTGTAAGCTGTCTTGAACAAACACTACCAGAGAAGCTTAAAAATGAGAACTTGTACCAGTAGTACCAGTACTAACCACACCTATGGCTTGCCCAGCAGTGATGTGAAGTAAAAGTCTGCCTTCTTAGAACAACAGGACAAAAGAGTAAACAACCCCAGTTCAGAGCAATAGGAACAATTTTTAGAAGGTCTCTGACAACCCTTTTTCCTTGTACAGCTATGTGTACCTGTTCATCCAGGGGCATGCTGCTGCTGCTGCTGAGGGTGCCAAAGGAACAGCGCTGAAGGCCTGCTGAGAAACTCCATGCTGTGCTTGCTGTCTGCCCTCAGCTCCCCAGCTGCTGTGATCAGCAGCAGAGAGACAGCTGCAGCCCAATCAGACCACGACCAGGGCACCCCAGAGACCATTAGCTTCCAAACTTCTGCTGTAGGGAGAACTGGATTTTAAATCTGCCAGGCTAGGGGCTGCCTACCTCCTGTGGGCACAAGTATACGGGAGGAAATTTTGGGAGGAAGACACAATACTTGTCTGCCCAGTCTCCACATGTGCACTACATTATGCTAGGCAGTTTTTTGCTACAGATGACATATGGCCTTAATCATCAGTGTTTTTCCAACTTTTTTTTTATTGTTGTCCTGTGCTCATTAAAAGGCTGGGAGTATTCTTCAGTGACTTAATTGTTTTCATCTTACAAATAGCTTTCTATCAAAATAAATGTCTGTCTGTCTTGTATAGGTTGCTCTGTTTTACACTGACAATTTAACTAATGCATCATGTTTTTCTCACTTAAACAGCAGATAACAGTTACTCCAGGAATTAGGCTCATCCATTGATCACTACACAGATTCAATAAAATATTTTTTTTCCATTTCAGGTCATTATACGTATGCAAAGAAAGGTGATGTTTGGACAATGGGTTTGCTGCATAGAGTATCTCAGGTTCTATTTTCAGTTATGTTCTCCTTATCCCAAGGTCTGGTAAATGGCTGACAGTATTTTAAGTCAGTACAAAATGATACCTTCTCTGTGGAACAAAAAGAGCAAAAAAATTACCTTTGTGCTGGTTTTTCTTCACAATTGAAGTGATTCCTTGTCAAAGATGCAGTTCTGTTGATTTTCAATAGCAGAAGCTGAGTCCAGTTCTGTGATTAAGATGAGTTCTCTGAGGAGAGAAAGGATGAGAAGGATGAAACTGGTAAAAGTGTAAAATGTAGGCTGAACATCAGGAAATATTCCTAAAAGTAAGGTCGATAGAATGTTGGTACAATCCCTTACGTGGAGTTCTGATCACTGGGGACTCACAAAGCATACAATTCCAGTGAGCAAAAATGGGCTACTGAATTAGCTGCAGAAACGAGCAGTGAAACCTGCAGGTTGTACTGTTCAGTGCGTTAGACAACAATTATAATAATCCCAACGGGGCTTACAATCTACTATAAGAAAAATTACTGACATATTAATGTAATTTTTCTTAATATAGCACATAGGACCACTGAGCCATTGGTTAAACTCTTTACAGTTACATATCAAAAAGGTAGTCTTTTCCCAAAGGAATTTATCATCCGAAAGCTTAATTGACAATTTTTTTGAAGACTGTTGTAGTCAGTTCCTACCAGAGGAGGTTAGCTAGTCTAGACAAGCTAGACAAACAGAAAACCCCAACAACAACAACAAAAAAGCAGTCCTACAGTAGTAAGGCTACACCTTCCAGAACCAAATCCTGAATGAATTGCTCACATTATATATCCAACTTGATTGGAAATGAAGCTTTAATAAGCTCTCCGTTCTTAAACTTCTAAACTGGCTTAAACTGTTCCCTATCCTGTACCAGTATGTCTAGATAAAGCTCTTTGCTTTAGGACAGTGTGTCTCCCGTTTACTCTCCTATTGCCAGGAATTAAAGGTAGCAGCTCCCTGACTAGTGCGAATAGCTGAGTTACAACTACTTTTCCAGTCACAACCTGGAGGAAGAGCACTGCCGCGAAATAGGGCTGCTTTTCCTAAGAAGTCAACGCTCCCTTGGAGCTTTTTCACAATCACTTCTGGTAGTCATGATTCACCATTTGAAAAATACTTCTCCATGCCAACATAATGACTCATTTTGCAAAATGTCAATTAATGCCCTGCAGAGTCTGCAAAAAATAGGTCTGTTTTTAATGAATTAGAATTAAAATTAGTAATTAATGTTTGAATCAAGTGATTATTTTCTTGATCCTGCTTAAAATTAAATTTGGTTATAAGCACTTTGAAGGCAATGAGCAAGGAATCATTATTATTTAATCAGGTTTAAATTACTTACATAATTACTTACATGAGTGACGTATTTTTATCTTGAGATAATTAAAAATAATTAGTATGGCTTTATCACATTTTTAATGTGCAAAAATCTAATTCACATTATTAGCAGTGCTTGAATACTTGCTTTTTTTTTGGATGGAATTTATCTGCAAATTATTGCGCCAAAGTTAATGAAGCTATCATATGAATACATTGCTTGGAAAGAGTGATTTGGAAAGGATGCATCATTTATCTCTGATCCCATATGAACTCAGCTCCATTTTATTTTTCAGGGTTTTTTATTAAAGTTGTGTGAAATAATAAGCAGTTTTATAGGCACTACAACAGCTAAGGTATCCTGCTGCAAGAAATAACAAACCTTGGGCCTTATTTCTGTTGCCTATTTGGTGTAAATCAGGTGTAGTTTCCATAAATTCAGCAGAATCACAATGCTATACAGCATATATTGCCCAAGCACAGCAGCAGAGATTTGCATTTACTGAAGTAATAGTTTCCAATTTCTTAGCAGTGTGGACCAAATGATCACCAAAAGATAGTCTAATTCTTGCCCATCTATATAGAACAGAATCTCACAAATGATCACACACTCTCTTCCTAATAGCATAACATCAGTTCAGCTATCTAAAAGACTTTGTTTGCACAGGAAGGAGAGATTAGGAAAGTATTTGAAGTATTTTTACCTTTTAAAGCATTCTAACTTTAAAAGGCGATTTAATTGCCTTTTAAAGCAGTTTAACAGATGGAGATAAAAAGGAGGAGCCAGTATAATGTCATTAGCCAGAAGTGCTTTATGGATCACATTTATTAAAATTTCTCATTAGAGAATTACAGCAGGGTTCTGAGATGCAGCCTAGACCATGGCTGTGGTTAGCTTATTTTTATAAAGAGGAGATAATTACAAAGTTCAGAACAGAAGTTTTCCAACCGTTCATCTCTTTGGGGTTTTCACACCTACTTCTTCTAACAAACAATCCTTATTCACCAACATATTCCTCTAGTTTTAACAGTCAGTGTGTGCCTTGGCTCAACTTTGCAGTGGAATAAACATTTTCCTCCCTTGCTCACCACGGCTGTACCCATATTCCCAGACCTAGAAGGGCCTCCCAGCAGCCAGGCTGAGCGACTGTCGGCTCTGGGCTGACAGCAAGCACTCACCGCATCTGCTTCCCTCTGACTGTAGCTTCTGACTAGCTTGCAATAATCTTGAGATATATTTATCTCCACAGCATCCCTATGAAGTAGAAAGTGCTATTTACCCACTGTACAGATGGAAAATGAGAACAAGATCTCCAAGATGTAATTCCAACTGAAATGACTGCATTAAAATCAGTTGAAAGACAAGAAACAAATGGCAGTTTTCACACAGGATGAGGATTACCAGCAACACGCTTCTTGGATCTGTTTTGCTATCTGCCAGGGCTCGTTCACCAATGGTTTAAAAAAACTAAAGGGGTAAATAGTCTTGTGAGAAAAATTCAAATGACAAAATGTTATGTAGGGTAACAAAATCCAAAGGTGGTTGAAAAGAGCTGCAGGAAATACTCACAGGATTGAGTGGCTGAAGTGATTAAATGGGAACTAAAATTCAACATCAGTAAATGAAGAGCATTAGTCACACACACAAAAATAATTAGATATTGGGTGTACAAAGTCAGGCTTTAAATTTGATACCCAAGCTTTGAAAAATCTCCGAGCTTTTGTGCACCATTCCCTGGAAACATTACTTCAGTGCCCTGAGGCAATCATAAAGAAACTAGAATGATTGAATTATTAGGAAAGGAAGAGAAAACATAGCAGAAAACCTTATTAATTCCATGGTACACCTGAGTCTTAAATACTACGAGAATTATTTTTATGGTTTAGGCCTCCAAATGTTTCTGAAGAATCTTGAGACTCTGCACACAAGCAATATGCCCAGTGTCATATGGGAAGTCTCCAGTAAAGCACAGAAATAACTCCCTTCCACAGGAGCCTCGCCTCCCTCTCCCACTGAACCATCCCTCCTTTAAGTCACAGCGAGTGTTCCTCCTGCCCTTCCTCTCTGTTTATTCCGCAGAAAGCTTCTTGTTCAGAAGCTCTGGGCTTCTCTCTCCATCAAGTGAGTTTCCTCTAATTATATTTTTCCCCCACTAAAAAAATTCAGAAACACTGTTCAGAATCTGCCTCAACTATCAAAATCTGGTCTCAGAGTGCTGAAGAAAAAGCCATAGGAGACTACATATCTTTAGCTTCATTCCTCATTAGTAGGTAGCTTTTCTTCATGGATACTCATAAAATTGTAAAATACACTAAATCTCATGGAAATATCAGTATTTAGCAGCAGTAAGTAAAAATCCTGCTGGTTTCAAGTGAAATAACAGGCTTTTTCAGACATAAAAGTATGCAGGTGGAAAGAATTTATGACAAGTAGCCATGAATTGCAAAACCACAATACCATTTAGTACGTCTCTTCTTGACAAAGGTTCCAGGAAACCTCCCAAATTTCCAAGTAGTAGTGGAATTAAAGCTACAGTTTCAACATACTCTGTGTTAGCAATCCATAGCAACTACAGAGGCTGTGCATTTACTGGTAAGCAGTCTTATCCACCTTTGCATGTGGAGGAATTAAATATAGAGAAAGTAAATGACATGTCCATGTCAAGATAGGAGGGAGGGAGATTCGTCTGTTCCCCAGACTGAAACTTTGTCTGCTGGGCCAAGCCACCTTGCTCATGGCACCCAGGAAGTCCCTGGTGGTCAGCACACAGTCCTTGTGGGCTTTTTCTCGTCCCAGAATAGCCAAATACTAGCTAGCACTTAAAATTGTGTAAATTTTTGTTGCAGTTGAAAATGTACTTCTGGATTCGTGTTCAAGGAAAGTCATAAAAGGGCATATGCGTTCTTCCAAATTAATTCTGTATTAGACATTAATCTAAAATTTGCATCATCAGACTTCGCAAAAAGGCAGGGGGTAAGGAATTAAAACTATAAAAAGTTGTTAAGCAAAGAAATATTAAATATCCCTTTACAATTACGCTGTCTATATATAAAGCTGAAGGGAGAACACATTAAGAATTCTAGGCTGTGTTTTCAATGCTGCCTGGAGCAGTTGGATCCCCTAAAGAGAGGAAAGAAGTAAATATTCAGTTTGCTCCTCTGGGGTAAACTGGCTGATTTTGTCAGTAGGACATTGAATCTAATCCATCACATTCAAAAGAATAATCCATATAGCTATAGACACACACATAAAATAATGAACTTTCCAAAACAAATATACATATAGAACATGGCTTTTCTGTGTAATAAGGGTGGAAGGAGGTTTACCAGACCCCGTAATGACAAAACAGGTAAGTTACTTCTAACTGCCTTAAACTGGTCCTCCCAGTGACATTATTTACTGCAGTTGAATGACAATCAAACAGATGTGAAATTGTTTCTTACCTCTGAAAGCCAAAGGAAATGAAGGCACACCCCCCATCTCCTCCTCCAGATGAATTTTCCCACTTATTAATATGAGTAAGAAGCAAACATGCCAGCAGTCACAGGAAATTATTTTTAGAAAGCTATTTCTGATCGATACAACTGAATGATCACTATTAAGGGTGATTATTAAAAATGAATTTCACCGTTCATATCTTTTTGCACATGATGCCATTCACATGATTTGTTGCATAATATCCCTCCAGTAATATTACTTTTTTTTCCCCACTTGCTCATCTGGAGAAACCACAGATGATGGACTGCTAGAGAGACTCCCCATAACTAGCTTCAAACATGTTCAGCCTCATTAGTTTTAGACATACCAGCCCATAAAAATCTTCAAACATACTGAGAGGTTCCATGTGTGTCCCAAAACCAATATACGCAGCAAACTGCAATCTGTGTAAATACAAAATCCCTCAAAATAGATTTAAAAGGCGGCACAAGCCTCTACTCCCACTCCTTTCACATTATTACAACAGGATGACTCTAATGCATTCAGAGTGGTCTCACCAATAACAGAGGCTGATGGTGGTAGGCGCTGAAATGTAATGTCTTTTCCATATGCTCCAATTACATTAAAGTGACAAAGGTTTGGGATTGTCAAACTATTCAGTTATTGGTTGACCTTTAGACAGAGAGCATTTGTTTCCAGTTTCTCCCTTTAACCCTGTGTTCCATTAAACTCACTACAGTTACTAGTCAGAATAAATTGCATTTTGGAAGATTAACTAAGTCAGATGGTAAGGCTAAGCGCACAATCTATTCTCTCTTTTACCAATCACTTACAGTTCATCAGCTCTTGTAATAAAAAATGAGAATGTTAAAAGTCTCAGAAAAAGCAGGGTTAAAAGGGTATGTTATGTTTAAGTCACCTGATTTTTCTCCCTTTTCCACAAAACAGCGAAGAGCATGGGACTGGCAAAGAGAAGACTGAGATGTTCTTCCATTTCCTGATTGAAAAATACTGTAAGAGACAATTGCTTCAAAAAACTCTCTCAGGATGCCTTTTTTCTTGTTGAACTCAGCTTTCTCACAGGGAGAATGATCATTTGATATAAAAATTAAAATCACTGCTGAAGGATCAATACTTAATCCTACAGATGAATCCTATCAACAGTATTTTGGACCTGAAAAGCTTTTGGCTAATTTTTTTTACAATGCATCTCCACTGAAAGCAGTGAAAGTAGAGTCAGTATAAGGGAAAGGAGAATTTGGTTCCCTGCATTCTAATCACCCTGTATACAGCTTCTTCCACCCTGCAGTGAATGCTACAGTATGATTTAATATGGTATGCTGTAGAACAAAGATGAAAATATGCCAGATTGTAAAATATTTTTTTCTATTTATATTTTCTCCACAATCTTTTATCTTATATGGAAGAGATTTTTAATAAATAACTGCTTTTGCAGAACCACAAAACATCATCACTTTATACATATGAGAGAAGGATAGGTTGGCATCCACCCATGTGATTGACGTACCCTGCAACAGGCTGTACCACTGAAATCCTTAGCTCTTGCCTAGTATTTCCCTAAACAAATCTTCCACAGAAACCAACAGATGCTGTTCATTTAATTTAGTTCACTGAAAACCCCTTAATTTGATTCTAGATGCTGCTTGGCAAAGCAGCTAATGTATGCCGAAACGTAAGGTCAAATGGGTTGGTTGCCTAACTAAGAGCAAGGGTACACAGTGTACATGGGGAGACACTGCTGCAGCCAAAAAGAAGAGGTCCAGCTGCTCGGCTCTTGCCCGGTCCTGTGCTAGTTTTGGCACTCATCAGACTTTTCTGTGAGCTTATTCAGCTCGCTAACTCAGCAGAAAGCCATTTATTCTTTCACTGGTGTGTTTCCCACTCAGTTAGCGAGCTGAATCAGCTCACAGCAAGGTTCAATGCATCAGTACAAGGAGAAAGAGGAAAGCACTGAGTGAGGAGCAGGGGAAGCAGGCTGTTCTTTCAGTAGCAACGAGCTGTTGGACTGGCTTCTCCTCGTTGTGCAACTTCACCCAGACAGTACTTTACTAAAATCTGGTAGTCAACTTTCTGGAACTCTGGACACAGATGTTGTACCAAAGAGAAGAGTTTCCGGGTGGCCAGCTGATGGATGCAGTCACAGGCACTGTAATTACTGTGAAGAAGGCTGCTGGCAGCTAAGGACGTTACCATTGCCAGGGGCTTACCATTGCCCCTCTGCTGTAGCTCAGGGCCCCACATCTGAACAAACAGTTCATGAAAACATTTCTCATCTGCTCCGGAGTGAGGCTGGAGGGCCCAATTTATCCCACCACTGAATGGTGGGATATGTTGTTAGTAAACTTGGGCTGACTTTGTGACAAAAAGCATAATGAGCACACAGCTAACCTACCCTACCAACTCAGCTGGTAGAGAGAGGAGCCTCCACCAAAGGCAGAGTGAAAACTAACGGGTAATATCCATCATCTTTCCATAGAGATCGTGGCCTTCAATTCTGTATCTCAGGGAGGGGAAAGGAGAGCTAAAGGGAGATGAGGGGAGAGGAAGGAGAAGGAGGGGAGGGAAGATGAGAGGAGATGAGGGGAAAGGAAGTTCAGCTAGGTGAAGAACCCTGTGAAAAGATTATAATAATAACTTCTTCTTCAGTAGAAAGGAACGCTGTGGAGCCTACTATATGTGATGGCCCCGTAGTGTTTAGAGATTTAGAAAAGTATAGTCTTGACAGTAAACTCGGAAGATGAAAACCATTAGGATGAAAACCACTGATGTCTTCACTGGTTTCAACCTTTGACCAACAAAAAAGCAGGGTGCTGTAGAAGAGAACAGGAAAACAAGTATAATCTTTCACTGACTCCCAGCTCAGCAAGGTTGGTAAGTGTTTTTTTGAAGCAAGTTTAAAGATCAATTACTAGGTTAGAAGTGAAATCTTTTGCAAACTCTATAATTGATGAGCTCCAGAGAGAGTTCCTTTGTTAGCTGCACCACATCAGATCAGAACATATCTTTAGATGCTGTCAGTGAACCAGAAAGCAGCAAGAGGATTTCACAGGGGGAAAAGAATAATCTTATGAGTCTCTGAAATGAGTGCCCTGCTGGTCTGATGAATGTGGGTGAAATCCATGATTAAATCTGCTGCCATTCCTGCTTTGCTGTCTGCTGTTGTCAGGCTTTATATTAAAGACAGGTCAAAACCTTAATCTGCATTCATCTTGTATGTCTATTGAAAATAATAAAAAAAAAATCCAAAACTTACCGTGGTCGGGTTTGATTTCTTCTAAACGAATTTCCTGGTGACACACTCCTTACAGTCATCTGTTCTGCTGCATTTGTTTTCACATATTCTTATTTTTTTCCTGCATTATGGAACATTAGGCTAATACATATGATATAAACATGTGCTTCTTCAGGGCATAACAAAATACTCGGAGATCATTTATTTACTAGAAATAGTTAATGGGATGAGCAGAGGCCTGCTGAGTATGTAAAAGAATGCCCATAAATTACTCTGTGCTTTTTAAGAAGTAAGAACATGAAAACCATTAAACACAAAGCCTGTTATCCTGAAAGTCCCACAGATTACATGATGAAGAGGAAAAGACTATTGCACTCCATTGTATATATAAATGGAAACTGAATAAATATAAATAAGATTAAATGCTGCTCCTAATCTTTTTCTTGAGAAGTGTCAACTTCTGGAAAAAAAAAAAAATTCTTGCATGCAGATGTGGAATTAGAGCACAGAAAGGATGTTAACAAGCACAATGGATGTAAATGTTACATCAAATGCTGTGCATGGCTGCAGGCCTCTAGTCTCATTCTTTAAGGATTCTCTTGTAAAATGTAAGCCAAACTCTCAAAATGCTGAAGTTGTACTTTCTACATTTGCCTCCTTACCTGCTAGTCTTTTCCAGACACCACAATGTACAATGCATACAAGCACTTAGAAGATCAACCTTTATATTTTATTAGCCAGCAGATTCACTCCAGAATTGGCTATACTTAAATGTTGTTTTTTAATTACTTCAGCCTATGAACTCTGAGGTCACAATGAAGGCAATGTGTTGGAAGAAAAATAATTAGGAGATGATAATTCCAAATTGGTGTTTGAAAAAAACATATTTAAGCTGGTTTACATATAAGCCAAAAATTTCTGATGAAGAAAGATTGCAGATGTTATCACACAAAAGATTAGATTCTTAGGAAAACCAGAATGCCTTATAGAAGTGATTGTTGCCAATAAAACAAAGGCAATCTCTTTATCCCCTCTCACATGCAGTAGCATGAAAATTATTTAAGCAGTAAGAAAGCATAAGGCTGCTACTGGCAATATATGACTAGCTGAGAGGAGCTGACGACCTTCAGCTGTGTCTTTAGCTATTCTTCCCAACAGATTTTAAGCTCTTGAATAGCCTATCCTGAAACAGTGACTGCAGGAAGCAAAAATAAAAGTACAGACTTTACAAAAGGAGATAACGCAATTTATGTTGATCTGTAACACAAAGGGGTATTGTTGAAGAAGTCTCAGACACGTCTGATGAAAGAATGCTTAAATTGTCCTCCTTTTAAAGAACACAGAGCTGACTTGTCTCCCCTCACATACTAAGCCAATGACGGACCCATGTACAAATCTCAGATTAGTCCGGCCCCATAGGACCGGGCTGCCAACCGAGGCTGAGCTAAGCCTCCCTCCTCCCCCCGAGCAGCCAGACAAACAGCCGGCGTGCTCCCGACACGGGCACGGCCCGCACCGAGCGGCTCGCAGGGGGCCGGGGCCTGCGCAGCTCCGGCTGTGGGAGCTTGGCCAGAAGATGGCGGCAATTCCCTTCTCGATGCGGAGACGGCGGGGAAGAAATTCAGAAAACAGACTGCGAGAGCTAGGTAAATAGAATTACACTGCAGATAGCGGAAGGAATATCGATAAGGTCTTTTTCCTGTTTCTGAGGCGATTTTCACTATTTCTTTGGTGTCTAAAAGAAAGATTATTGAAAAAATGTACAGCTTGCAGAGCTTGCAGCTTGGTATTATTTTTAGCACTAATCACATCTGCATATTGCAAAAAGAACTACACACATTTCCAGCTGGCATTCGGCAGCTGATGTCAATGTTACTTGTGGAAAGGCTCAAAAGCTTGCACATCAGAAAGAACTTGGGCAGAAGCAACCACCTTTCCCCAGGCACCTCCACAACGAAACACGCGATGCTCTCGTACCGGCGTGGTGGCTCTGGGCACCCCTCTGTGCTACTGCCCCTTCGTGTTGTGTCCCTCTGCCCCCATCGCAATTTCACTGATAGGTTGCATCCATTTTCTGCCTCAGTCTCGGCCAATGCTTCACCCTGCTCCCATCGCTCCTGAAGTTGGCATTGGCCTCAAATTCCTATTCTCTGGCCTGCAAATAAAAAATCTTTTGAAAAATCTTTTTATTTCCCTCACTTTGCTCAGGATCTATAAATATTCTACAGAGGGAATATCCAGGCAGGACTGCTGAAAGATACAGTGAATTTGGTGTGGCTATTAAAAGGTATTAATGATAACCACACTCCAAAATCATATTTATTCTGGAAATGTAAGGATTATAAATTCGTTAAATTACCATGACAGATCCATGTGTGGTATAATTAATGCTACCCATTAATCCAAAAGATATATACTGATTTTTACCAACTGACAATCTGACAAAATAAGTGGAGGAATATCACATTCCTCCTTTGTCCAGTCGAAAGAGTTAACATTTCAAAAGTAATGATGAACATTCCTGGCAAACAGCTCGCAGAAGCTCCCATGAGAGGTATTTTTTGCATCAAATATTCATTACATCATTACAAATACACACCACAAGTTAGTCAACAATGGTGTGTCAATGAAAGAAAAGGCAAAGGTCTTTCTGTAAATTATGTCTTGCAGATTTTAAAAGACTTCTGCAGGATAGATTATGTAAGTAAGGACTGTCAGAATAGGACCTTCTTTGCATATTTGCCATTTTAATTTCTACAGGTATGTGCAATGATTTCAGTGGTCTGTCTGAGCCCTCAGTACGATTCTGCTGTCATCTGATTCTCATAGGAAGAATACTTATCCCTTCCTTGTCGGTCTAAACTCCTGCTAACACCACCCCAGACAGAACAACTTCTTGTGTTGTCTTTTTTCAGACTGGCATTACCTACTTCCATATCCCCCAGACATCTAAATTTCAGTCCCTTCAAGGTTATTGCATGCTCCAGGCTTACACTGAAGAACTACAGACAATGGTTCTAACTTCAATAGCTTTGTGCTGGATCACACTGTGTCAAGAAGGTATTTTGCAAGTGAATATGAGCATGTTCTGTGTGTGCTCCAAGAAGCTTTCTAAACTTCATTTCAAGCCAAGAAGCTCAAAAGTCACATTAGCACAGGAGCATGGGGGAGTAAATTCATGTCACCCAGAGGGCGGAGGACAGGCATTGCCTTTCTAGCAATAATTCATGTGTGTCTAGAAAAGCCAGTCCAGTTTTAGTTAGCTGTGGATGTAAACAGTCTCCACATAGGATCTCCCTTTATTATAAGGCACAATAAAGTTCTTTTTGATGGCTACAGTCTCTTATTTGGATACCACTGTCAATATCTTCAACTGAATTAAATGAGACGTGGTCCTGAAAAGCTTTTTGAGGAACCACCTTTTGAATGATTCCACTGGCTGCAAAAAGATGGCACTTGAATTTGTGCACTTGTTGCAGTCTGTCACTAATGAGAGTGGCAACTTTGATTTCAGCCATAATATGTATATGCAGCCTTTAAGCCTCTTAATGAATTGAAAATATACGTCGACATTGGGTACCTCGGTGTACGTCACCTGAGTGGAAGTGCGCTGCTATGGCATTAATGAAAACAACATGGATGAAGTCTGCATTATTGCTCTGTTAGATTTTTATCCTCCTCTCCTCATTACAAGTCAAAGACAGAAAAGACAGACTTTGCATTAATATTTATTTGCTTTGCACTGTATTATCATATGCACATTAAAGTTGTTACTATTAAACATTACTGCACTATTTGATCAATATAAAGAGTGATGACTTTTCTCTTATTAGCCAATATTTACTCACAGAGTTTTCTTTTAGGAAGTTTCTTTAAACACTTTTTAGATTCTTTGTAGATGTTTACCACTTCTCCTTGCATGTTTATTGAATCCAGAAGGGAATTTTTTGTTTTTCTTGACAGTTTAATTTACTGACAGGAATAGATAGTTTCTTCCTACTTATTTTGAAACTTTTTGCATCTGCCAAGCACTTTTCCATAGACCATTTGACATTTTCTTGACGTCTGAGAAGTTCTAGTAAAAGAATGTGGGATGGAATACGAAGGTGTGCTGATGGAGGAATGGGCCTAATGAAGTTCAACAGTTGCAGTTGCAAAGCTGTGTGCCTGTGACAAAATAATGCCATGCAATCATAGCAGCTGGTGAATGACTGATGGCAGAGCGGGGAGTCCTGGCAGACAAGAAGCACGAGCCAGCAGCGTGCCCTTGAGGCAGTGAAGGCTAACCTGGCTGCGTTAGCAACAGCTTAACCAGCAAGTCAAGGATAGCAATTGCTACCCTTTAGCGCTCATGAAGTTACATCGGGAGTACTGTATGATTTTGGAGCCCTTTAGTACAAGACAGACTGAAAAACTAGACGAGTCCAGTGGAGAGCCACTGTGTTCATAAGGGTCTGGAGAACACAGCCTATGAGGACAGGATGAAAACAACAACTGGGTTTAGCCTGGAGAAGGTAAAGGGCAAACTAACTGCTTTCTTCCACCACCTGAAGGGTAGTTATAGAGCAGACAGAGCCTGATCTTTCTCAGAGGTCTATGACAAAAGGACAGGAGGTAACATGACGATAAAAAAAAAAAAAAAATTGTTATGAGAGTGGTAAAGCCCTGAGGCAGGCTATTCAAAGAAGTTGTAGCATCATCATTTTCAAAAGTTGGTTTTCAGAATTTCATGACACAAAATCCTGAGCAATATGTTTGGATGAAACAATCTGAAAGGAAGCACTGGTGTATCAAACTGATGGACATCTTGCAGGCTCTGTCTTTGGAAGCTGAATGTGTCACAGTCCACATGCATAGAGCTACAATTCAAGCTCTAGAGGTCATTGTGTATTGTTCAGATTGGCAATCATCGGTTTGGAGCTCATGAAGTTTCCTGATTTAAGTAACGTGCAAATTAAGCATGGTTCTGCATACCCTTATGTGGATGCTCACAGAGAATGTGAGATCCCTGAGCTGCAGCCTGATTTATTCTGAAAGTTGTCTATGAGAAAAAGTAAGGTCTGCGTCATTCACTAAGACCTTGAGAAGAATGTTTAATCCTGAACCTGTACATACCTCCTTCTTCACTGCAGGAATGAAATTTAAAAAACAAACAAACAAAAAACAACAACAGAAAACATGGATGCAATAAGGACTTAGGTTCATGTGTGTGGCGATTTTGTAGATGCTCTTCTCCCTGACTTCACTCCTATGGTTTCATTATCAGTATTTGATCATATATCTGTTTAGTTTTATATTGTAAGCCTCTGATAAAGTTTTAAAGATTCATTACTTCAGTGTCAGCTTGTTAGGTTTACCCTCACATAGTCAGACCTTCAAAGCAAATACAAGAATATTTGCTTGAATACACCAAATAAATTATGTTAAGTCTTTTTAATGAATCAGTTAGTTCCAACAAAGGCAGGTGCCACAGCACAACTTGAGTATGTCAGAAATTATATGAATAGCAGACAAAATGAACAGCTCCAAAAAGCCATTGCTCACTGCTGTTGAATATGCAGATTAGTTTGCAATAAATCAGCTATCTATGATACATATTATTGACAATAAACTTGGGAAGTTGTGTTTTTGTTGGATATGATTACTATAACTGCAGTAACATGCGTGTCACAGTGACAGTAAATCCTGTTTATTTAACCTCAATCCAATATTTGATCATTAGAAGGAACTACTTCTTCACAATGTCTTATCCAAACTACCTTTTCACATTTTTCCTTTAAAAATACCAAATTCTTTCCTTTTGTCTAATCAAAATAAACTCTAGTTTAAATTGTGCTCCAGATCTGTCACTTTCCAATATTTTGTACCTGTTCCACTATTAACAAACATAATTCTCCTTTTTCATTTGTTCATTACAAAAGGTAAGGCTTTGCATTTTTGGACAGACACTTGCTGTCTACTTCCTTGCTCCTAGTCAGAAATTATATTTACAGCAACTCTATATTCTTAAAAGTTTGAGATAAAGAAAATCAAACACCATGAGAGTCAATGACTCCTTTTCAAACCTAGGTCAGGAGAGACAGCCTTGAAAACTACTGGACATGTCATC
The DNA here is from genome assembly GCA_013399115.1 of Anseranas semipalmata. NCBI lineage: Eukaryota > Metazoa > Chordata > Aves > Anseriformes > Anseranatidae > Anseranas > Anseranas semipalmata. Next base: position 227,118 of record VXAA01005571.1, on the reverse strand, counting down.
CAATAAAATGATATCCACTTCAATTCACCCCAAATTAACCGCTCCAACAGCACAGTAGAATGCAGAGTTCCCCACATCTGGAAATCAGAATCATGCTCACACTCAACATCAATTTCCTTCCATTCTGTCTTTCAGCTAATGTTATTCCAACCTGAACACTGGCATCAGCAAACGTGTTCCCTCACTTAAGTACTGCAACTTTTTCCAAATGGCTTCTAATCTTGTTGGTTGTCAAGACGCAGGATTAAAAAAAAAAAAAAGTCTGTCAATAAACATAGCTTCAGCTTCCTAAGTCCCTCCATAATTCTCATTCCAGTTAACGTCAGAGTAATTGCAGTTTCGTATGATCAATGTCCTAGCCCAAGTACAGTCTTCCCATCTGCATAAATATTTCCTGATCTGTCTTCTCACCTAGCCCTGGGAGATCAGTAATTGTTTTCTATTGTAATTGTTTTACCATTTCAGTCTTTAGCCTCAAGTTCAAGGTGTCTCTAAGTTGCCATCCATGTGAGTGTTATTCTGTTTCCAGCATAATGTCCTTCCTCGTTTATACTGTCATATCTCCTTCTCCTTTCTCACTGAGAATTGCCTGTCCTTAAACTCTGTATCTGGATAATGTAATATTACAGCCTGTTTCCTGAACTGGCCACATTTCAGTTACTCCAATTACACCAGATTTGTCTTTAAGCAGCAGATGTCCTTGCTCCTCCAATCTCGTTTGCTCTTTCCTTCCCTGCCTCTTCATGCCCTCCAGCACACAAAGTATTCACCTGCTAAACAGTAAACAGAAGCTGGTCTGCCTTATTCAAGCATTTTTCATACCTGCCAAATGGGGGTTGTTGTGCAGTTATTATCTCTGTGAAGCAGAAACCCGGGATCTTATACCAGATAGGAGATTAGCCCCAGTTTCCGCAACAGGAGGTGCTCAGTACAACCGTCTTAGAGAGAAGAGGCAAAATGGCGCTACGTAAGAAGAGCTTTCTCGTATTTTTTGCTCATGTAAACTCCTAGACAGTCAACTGTAACTTTTCCTGACTACAGGGAGGCCAATACACCAGTTGTACAAGAGCATGTGTATCAGTTTCTGTATCAGAAGCTGAAACAAGTCTCAATGTACCCGTGAAGAGAGAGCTCCCAAACTCATAGATACCTGTGGAGATTTTTGCTTCTCCTGAGTGGTTTCTGGGTCTCAAAGCCAGGCTGTCTGTCATACAGCTAACATGGCAGGTTTTGTCCTTTATTTCCACAGATATATCTGCATTAGCAAGAAGACCATAATATATTCTCCCTTCATCCTTAGACTGGAACAATTACAGTCCATCTGTCACTCTGCCTTTTATAACCAAGGGGATAGAGATGTAGTCTTATATTTTCTGTTTTATGTCTCCAGGTACCCTGGCTGTACCAGTGCTACAGCTCTGAACACCAGAGGCCTCTCCTCCTGCTCTAGGGAAATACAGCTTTACACCCAAGCTCATCAACTTTGGTCATAAAAATGGCATAAGGTTTTCCAGCTCACACACTCATTGCACATTTTATTTCATTTTTATTTTGCTTGAATACACGTACTGCATATGCATTACGCAGGCAATGCCAGAAGCATCATTCCAGAAACATATTTAACTCGACAGCCTGCTCAAGTGGAACAGCAGTGTTACTCATTACATATTGGACTAAAAGTCCTACCACAGCACAGACTTCCAACAGAAGCTTTCCTTCCCCACTCTGACCTACCAAGAACAGAGGAATTGCTATTCTCCCTGCCTCAGTTCTGAGCAACACATCACTATGTTGGATTCAAAGGGGATTTAGTCAGGATATGCCAACCCAGATAAAGGACAATTTTGTTTCTCAGAATATGCATAGAGGAATAAAATTATAACCCATTGCCTGCAGCTTCAATAAAAACAAAGCAAACTATCTGTCTATGTTTGTGCTCACTACTGTTACTTTCTGAGTACACCACGGGTCAAGTTTAAATTTCTGATCTAATTACATTCAAATTACAGAGCAATGGCATGTATTAATTTGTCCTTCTGTAAATTCTTTAATATAGCAAGTATGTTTTGTCTCCATTTTCCTGCCTTTAAAAAGTATTAGAACAATTGGCATTTAAAGTGCCTACAAATGAGTTGAAAGGATGCTGAGAAGAATACGAATTGAAACTACAACTGAAACACATGGCAAGAGGTACTTACCAAAAAAAGCATCAGAGGGTTTCCATTGTGGCATCTTTGAGGGAACAATAAAATATCTCAGAGCCCTGAGAAAGAATATTCAGATACATGACCACTTAGTAACTTGAAATCAAGGACATGTAAAGAATATTATTAGAAATATATTTTTCTTTTCATAAGTCTAACCAATTTCTAGGGCTGAAGAGAAGGATAAGTGAGTAAGGTCATGGATACCATGAATATAAAATGTCTAACTCATATTATTTCTTCTGTACTCTACAAAGAGTAGTTAAATGATCCTCACAGCTTTCAGACTAAATTAGTAGCCCAATTTTACAAGTGGAAAACTGCCAGCTCAGGTACCCGATCTGACATGGACATAGGCATTCTTTCTCACTCAGCCACCTAGATTGGAAAGCAGGAAATACTTTGCCTTGCTGAAAGTCAGACACAAGGGATGGAAAAAAAAAATCCAGGCCTGAAATTTCCATCTTTCTGCTGCCCTATTCACAATGGACCGGGGAGGCATGAGGAATTTGTTATGAGAAACATCTCGTGGAACAGCGGGATGTGCCTGCATGTTTGAGGCTGGCCTGTCCACTAGCAGCTAACCCATCTTTGTCTGTTGTTATGAGGTCAGACTTCCTGCAGTCCCCTGGCATTTATGTCATTACAGCGTTAAGAAAACTCTCTCAGAACCAGTACTCTGTGTAGAACAGTAAAAGGCCCATCTGAAACAAATAAAGGTCATTGCTGTTATTTTTATTTATTCCACAGGTGGCAAGAGCCAGATCAGGAAGACAAATGTACTGCATCCAATGTTGCCTCGATTCCACAAGAAACTTGCCCTGTCCTCCTAGCTTACCAACTTGTCCAGGGCAGTGGAGGTCTCAGCAGTCTCCCTGAAGGTCATGCATAACATGAGGTAATTTTGCATCACTTACATACACTGTGCACTCTGAGACAGCAACCACAACAAAAATTCTTACAGAAATAAAAAGTTACCCTGCCTTTATGGATTATAATGAACATTCTTAGTCCTAACTGACCAGTAAAGAGATGGCAAGTGTCACTTTTACCTCAAGCTCCCAAATATTTGCTGTTGCTAGAAAGATGTGATTTCCCCCCTAAGAATAGGTTCCTTGTTTTCCTGGCAAGAAATGCATACATTTATAATACTAAAACTCTTAGTCAAGTATATGTTGCCAAACATTCATGTCCTAGAAATACTGCTGTTTCCGATTAGTTATTACACCAACTATGTATAATGCCATATGGCCTTAATAACATGCCTGTCACTTTCAGAGAGTAATTACTTCAATTTTGGCAGCATTAATCTGCAATATTTGCTGTCTCTTTGGATGACATCGTAATGGTGCAATGCAAAAGTGATCAACATCTCCCAGGCTGTGAGAAAGGCAGTGTCTGAACAGATTATGATTTAAACAAGGGAAGGATATTTTTTCTAGAAATACAATAAATTATTTTCACTAGTGCTATTTTTTGGAACATTTGGAAGCAGAGTAAGGGACCACATTATTTGCATAGGATCTCTAAAATCCATCAAGATTAAAATTTGAATTAAAAAAAAAAAACAGGAAAAAAAACACTGCCTACTTTCAGATCACTCTACAAAGTAAAAATTGCAACTGCTAAATTATAAAAAATAATTCATGATTATATTCTGTTGTCAGCAAACCAGCTAACACCACTTACAATTGTAGGTAGAGTGCTGATTTTAAATCATTGCACCAATCTAATTCTGGAGGATTCTAATTTTAAATTCTGGATAGAAGAGATGCTGTGGCTTTGTAACTGATTAGAGACCCTCTACAAGAGTCAATGAGCTGGATATGTCTGCCCTGTAGGTATTGCCAAACCGCTTCATAAATTTGTGAAGCAGTAGTTCACACGTGACTAATCATATATATCAGTGTAGTCTCAAATGACTTATGACCTGAATTGGTCTCATTACCCATGTAGTGAAGTGATGTCTACCACTATTTTAATTGCTTGCAAGCCTAGGAAATGGAAGCAGAAGTCAGAATTTGTTAGCCTTCACAAACACCAAGTAAAATGAACATGTTGAAGGCCTGGACTTATGTTCACTTCATCCTGTGCATACATGGACTAATATCCTGTCAGGACATACATATGTTCTTAACTTTATTACCATTAGCATTCCTCCTGATTTTAATGGTAGCGAAGTTAGCATATGAGTCTGTGACAAGAACTAGGAGCAGAATGAGATTACCACATGGGAAGACAAAAAGCTCAGAGATAGTACAGGGCTGTGCCACATCTTCCTTGTCAAATCCGTCACAAGAACCTGTGGAAAACCAATGACATCACTCATAGCTTTGATAGATGATCATACTTAAAATGATTGTCATATGATTGTACTTAAGTTATCTGTGTGTAGATCTTTTCTGGGCAAAAAGAAAGCCCACCTGCTGTAAAAGATCAATAAAGCCTTCACATGTCAATCTTGTCTTCAGATGCTCGATCCAGACCATAAGCACAACATCCCAGTGCACCTGAGCACTGGTAGAAGTACTGTATGTACTGAAGAGCCTGAATACTTACATACTCACACAGTCAATATCCACATACATATGCCCATTTAACATTCTGTATGCTTGTCAATGTATGGACCTATTCCAGATTTTACAATTTTTTTTTTTTTTTTTTTTTTGAATAAATACTTTTACAATTACTGTTCTACCTGAAATTTGAGTAGGTCCATGTGATACACCACACTGATGTTAAAATCAGCTATAAAAAAGGCAACACAAATGATCCTCATTCCATTGGAAAGGAAAATTATTAACATTACATCCTATGCTAATCTGTCAGCTGTACATATATGGAGAGGCAATTTCAAACAGGGACACAATTACTGCATTTGCACAGAATACAAGTCATTACTTGTCTTTACCAGAATATTGGTCATTACTCGATACAGAACATTATCTCTGCACTGAAAGGCAAGGAATTCAGCTATTCAGCACAATTCTGGTGTTCTTAATGACAGAAGTCACTTCTGATTTTCAAAGATTCCATTGAAACAGAGTGGTATCTCTCCCAACAGAATGAGAAATAGACTGTCAACAGAATTTGAAAAGAGTGATATCACAGGTTTTGTCTGATTATGGAGAAGACATGGGCTTATTTCTAGGCCTGGCAGTTGATTGTTATATATGTCAATTATCATTTACGATGCACAAGAACATGATGATACACTTTTACCTCCCACCACATATTTCATTGTAAACAAGGAATAGAGAAATTCCTTCGGTGTGGCCTACTTTTCACAAACTGCCACCCTTATTTCTGACACTATCATTACAGGTTATGGTTTTTGTACAGGACAGAATGATTAATCATTTTTGTGAAACTGCACAAGTTGATAAATGAAAGGCAGAAGGTACTTTGGCATAAAAATCCCAAGCCCAGGTGGGAGCAAGCCTACAAAATAAAACAGCACAGAAGACTGAAATCAGTTAAGCTGTTACCATGGCCAGTTCCAATAATAAAAATAAGCATAATTTTTATAGGTTATACCGCAAAGTATAGAGAAAGAGAGTCTTTGTTTGGTAGTGTTTGCTATCAAATTCAATGTCAAAACTCCCATTTATTTCACTGGATGAGTCCAAAACAAAGCAGAATGCCTATACTGCATACACTCCTCTGCTGCTGCTGCTGCTGCTTCATAGCTCTGCTCTGAGCTCTCCTAAGCACTCAAGGACACTGACCTGCTTTTCATGTCCTCAGATACAGTCAAGCAATTCCTTAACAGTATTTCTATGCTGTGTGATTTAATCCTGTGTAAAGATTTTAGGTACCTTTGAGCACTAAATCCTGCACAGCAGAAGTCACATAATCGTATTAGTGTAGCTCTCCACACAGGCTAAATAGCCTTGTTGAGAAGGACTTTGCTGAGCAGGACTTCTCAAGGCAAGTTTAGCATCTCCCTGGTGGTAATTCAGCTATCTGCATTGTGCTCTGCAGACACCCCTTTGTTCTCCTTTACATAAGATCTGGATCACCCTCAGCCTCGCTTGCGCTGTTTCTTTCCCCAGCCTGGCTGGTTCCACAATCTCCTGTTGCAGATTAAGAAATATACTCCTGGTTTATATATGTGGCTGCTGCCAAGACTACAAAATAATACTAAAAATTCCTTCATTTCACTATGAAGAACTGCTGCATAGCTAAAAAATGAACAGGTTGTATCCAACACCTATACAAGAAGGGATTGTGCTGTCTTAGTAGCTCTTGGCAGAATTTGTGGCCACCCTCATGAGAACGTTAACATAAAGAAATGAAGTTATGTATGTGCTCATCACTGTTCAAGGGGATGCCTGAAATCTTCCACTGCTAACAGAGCTCTTTCTGCCCCTTTGATCACTGAAGTTTGGTCTGCTGTCACAGGTAGCAAAATTTCTGGTAATTACAGATTTACTACAAAAGTATTGGTAAAATATTTCAGTCTGGTCTCCTGCTCTTACATGCCCTGGAGTATACCATACCCTAGAAATACGCTGCTGGGATCAAGCCTGAACTATCTGCGGGGAACAACAAAAGGCAATCCAAAAGAACAGAGTGATCAGTCTTCTATATGCAACAAGCTGCATATAATGCTCTTCACTTTCAACAGTCCCAAGACACTCGCTCAGAGGGCCAAGGAGGAGAGGGACCTTTAACAAGAGCAGACAGGCAGGAAATGAAATAGCAGAAAGGATTTGGGGTAGCTGCAGCTGGGTCCCTGGGTGACCAGGCAACAGCAGCCTCTGCTAGGTCTCCTTCTCTAACAGCAAGGATTCAGGAGATGTCTCAGACCTTATTCCAACACTACAGCTCTCAGCTCATCAGGTAACCCAGCCCAAAAGGGAAAATGCATATGAAGTGCTCAGTAGCTGCTTGTGATTGCCTTGACCATTCTTATGGCAGTATTTTATATTTCTAAGCCTTATAGGCAATCTGTGAATTATATAAACTACATAGGACAAGCATCCTTCCACGTTTATACAACATCCTGGATGATTCAGCTGCACTGCTGGGAAACTGACACTGCCCAAGGTTGAATTCTAAGACGTTGCTTAGAGTCAAATGACTCCATTTGTTTGAGTTGTTGGGAATGAACAGTTTCTCCCTGCAACAGGTTTTGCTAAAAGTTTATGGTATGAAAAACATTTGAGATGTCACCAACAAAACAGCTCCTCCAGGTGAACTGTTTGCCTAGAGCTCGTTGCAGAAGGGTGGAAAGTCATCATGTGCCCACAAAACAAGCAAAAGGACACTTTGTTTCCTCTTTGCTTCCCTGCTCCTTGCAAATGCAGATGGCAGCAAGAGTTTACTGATGTAGAGATCCCAACAAAGGACGTTTCTCATAAGAATTTAACTTACTGAAATGGGGAGTGATGGACGTATATCACTTTCTCAGGCCTGTTCCTGCAGTTGCTGGTCTTCTGAATCTGGAAACTCTCCCTTGATCTCCAGTGCAGGAATCAAGGGAACCCCAGTGGGTGGGTGGGTGAGGGGATCGTAAAACTGTTTCCTACAGAACTAAACTAAATACAGGAAAACAAAGCTAAATATTCAGTGTTTCAAGGACATAGTTTTTGTTACGGAGGAAATTCAATGGCATCCCCATAGATTGTACAAACCTTGTCATAAAGGCAAAGTCATTCTGATTGAATCAATCCTCTCCAGGAATGGCGGAGATAAAACACCCCTCAGGACTCAGATACAGGAGCAATTTTCTGTGATTTAAGTATTCACTATATATCAAATAGGTCTGCACTAAGTTATCACATGCATACTCTTAGCCAATAGCAAATGTGATGTAAATCAGAGTAAACCTTGGTAAAAGATACTTAAGTTAATTATTTTCGGTTCATATTTGGAACAGGCTAAAAGAACACTTGTAGTTTTACTATTATTCAGTTGACATGTGGTAACTCATTAAGCCACAGTAACTCAATTGTGTATCAGATCTTTAGCAGCTCATCTATTTATGTAAACATGGTTAAATGCATAATTATAAATTCTTGCATATTGCAGCTGCACACTTACCTTTTAACTTAACAGTTCCTATATCTTTCTAAATATCCTAATGATACAAAATTATAGCACATTTATGTGAGAGGCTAGATTATATCAGATTTTTTCTCACATTTTTTCTGTCAAAATAAAATTATTTAAGTGAGAATTCTATATCTAAGTAAAACCAAAACAAAAAAAAAAAAAAAAAAACAAGCCTGTCCCTAAATACCCTTGCATCCACAAGGCACAACTTGGGTACAAACTCTACCAAGTTACTTGCTTCTTTGAGCAGTACCGCACAGCTTTCCTGAAGATGGATGCAAGTACAGTGATTGTTTGTTTCAAGGTTGCTGTTACGAAGGAACAAGATCAATGGTGTAGGTCGACACAGGAACTAGCAGAGGAATGCAGCACCTGGATGCAGGGTGCAGTTAGTAATACTTACACTTACCAGGCTATCCATTTTCTACAGCCTGCAGTGGATATCTGTAATTTCTCAAGACAGATCTGCCATTACACACATCACCCAGCAAGTGCAAACAGAACGATTTCTCAGCACATTAACAAATGACTTTATGAAGAACAAACAAATATTTCCCCCAGTAAAATTAAAATTAAATGTCAGTGGCATGGCTGCCAAATGTTCATCTGCGCTCAAATTAGTTTGCACTGAGAGCAAGGACCTGATACTTTTTCAACAATTCTAAGTCTCCTGAGGGTCAAACTAGGGAAAGGGGACCCACGGATGGATGGGAGAGTAAGCAGACGAGACAATAAAAAAGCAAATGGAGAAAATAAACAAAAGATTACTGGCATTAGCAGAAATCTATTTGCTCTGCAAAAGATTGTAAGATAGCAACACCGCTTGTATAATTATCAATCTAACTGCCAGTGACATTCAGCATTGCCACTGTTGTGAACACCAAAGAAATATGCTTAGTTATGTGTGATCTTCAAAAATTCTTTCAAGTACTATAGAAAACTATGGCTACAGTTAAATGCTCACAGAGACAGACTGACACAGTGTCATGGAGTTTGGTGTATCCCCAGTCTAACCCCTTTAGACACATGAACACCGTTTTTAGCAGATCTTTCTGCAAGCTTATTCTTATGTCTATGAAAAACAAGAACAAGTTAAAATTTTCATCCTTCCCAAGCTTGTATATAACTATAAAAGAAGAAGTAGTTAAGTGTTCTTATCACTTTATATACAATACATTTACAAAAAGTAACCCTATAGATCCAATATAAAGGGACTGTGTCCCTCCAGTTTCTCTGTGTGAAATCTAGCTAGTAGCTTCTTCTGCTGCAACAAATGATTTTCTTCCAAAACTGCTGTAAAGTGAAATGGTTGTTCCAAATGCAGCAATGCACCATGGGTGCAATTTAACTTACAAAATCCCATCTTTCTTCACGGACATCTATAAATCTTTGCCCTTTAGACCAGAACTATCTTGCATCCCAGCTTGCTAAGACCTTTTAATTTAATGTCACACATTTATTTGGAAATACTGTAGCAGAAAAGCTTCAAAAGCATTACTTTGGCATTATTACACTGTGAGAAATGATGGTGGTTTGGGGTCTTCTGGCCTAATTAGATTCCATTTTGTTCAGTCATCCTCAAATGAAACTTCTATTTTCAAAGCATTTTGTGAACAGGGTGCTAATGAAAGAGAATTTATAGTATTTATGGGGTAACAGTATAAATGGAATTTAATAGCCAAGTGCCAGCAGGGAACCGTCTAATCTTTATCGAATGCTGATTAGCAACCGAGGATTGCTGGTGAGATAATGAGCCCTGGACTGACTTCTATCCAGTTTTTGACACTGGCACCGATGTACATCTGCTAATTGCTAGAGGAATACATATAATAAATGAACTTCAACTAATTAGTAGAGATTTAACCAAGTCATTGAAGTTTATATCTTTGAAATTTACAAAAATATTAAAAGTCAGATAATCACCACAGGCACTTAACATACACCTTAGTTTATCGTATGCAAATAAATTAAGAGAAAAAAAATCCTGAACTGGGTGTATCCTCAAAAAATTCAGCACTGCAATGAGAATGCATTACCATAACTTCCATCAATCCAAACCTAGGAACAAAAAATAAATCCATGCCAAGCTGAACAAACCCTGCACATCTAGAGTAATTTCAGATCCTCGTAACTGGACCTGCCTGTGAACTTCATTACTAGGTCCTGAAAGTTCAAGTGACCAGAACAAAATAACTGAATTCTGACAACTTTAATAGCTAGATCCACTTTTTCTATCTTCACTGAGAAAGCCACTACACTTAAACATGAGAGCTGATGTCAGACACTCACTTGTACAGCCAAGGACAAAAATATATGCATTTCTAGAAACAAGACCCCAAGCTTTTGTATTGTAATGGAATTTTGTCTCTATTAAGAAATCCCCCAAACATTTCATTTTTCTAAGTGCTAATACACATTTAAAAATTTCTGACTCCACTTATGTAATTGTGAAAATTTTCACTATAAATCTCAAGGTCTGTAAAAATAAAATTCAGATCGTTTTGACCTGATTCAAGATAGCTAAAAAACTGAGCCTGTACGAAATAGCAGTCCTGAGCAGGAAGGCAGAGAGAAGATACACAAGTACAAGAGAACAGTGACCTTAGCGTGACATTACCGTGAACTGGGCATGAACTGACAGCATTTGAATTACTCTGTAGTATTTGCCCATATGGAAGTTTCCACACTATGTTAGTTGCAAAGTACTTTGAAGATTAAACTACCATGAATTCACTATGGAATGGTGATAGATAGCACGTGCATAGGGAAAACTACTGGAGGTTTGCTAATGCCCTGCAGGTTTTTCTTATTTGTCTTCCCTTTTGCTTATCTACTGCTAATCCAGAAACAGCTGAGAGATGGACTGTTTAACCTTATGCAGAAGATGGGTGAATACTTCCATGCTTATTAGCACAGATATCAGCATTAAAGTTTTCTGGAAAAATTTCCCTAAAATCCTCCTGGAGCTTCAAAGCTTCTCCAAAATCTGTTGTGATGGCATGATCTTCTATGGGCATCTCCTGGAAAGAATCTTTCACGATCTTTCTCCCCGAAGTACTTTATCAAAAAAAAAAAAAACAAAAAAAACTGTGCTAACCTGTTTGTAAAAACTAAATGAAATGTTATTGCAGTGATGACCTTCTGCATAGCTCAGAAAAACTTCACCTTTAACCTAATTTTGCTAATTAACTCGTTTCCCATAAGGACTACAGTGACTAGTAGGTGGTTCTCCACTTTCTTCCAGCAGCACAATAATGTAGATGAGATTTCTGGGAGCTATGCTGCTATTCTGGACACTGTAGAAGGGCTAAATATCAGGGAGATCTGTGCTGTCTTAATGCTGTGATGAATAGGGTTTTTCTTGTGTTCTCAGAAGAAAAGTGTATTTATCAGTGGTTGTATCCTGCTTTCTCTGGGGTTTCTCCTAACTGGAGATTTTAAAAGTACAGTAGTCATGTTCATTGCATGTAAGGACTGTGGGGCATGAAAGCCTTCAGGAAAGACAAATTTTTATCCTTTGCACTTTCAGTAGCCCTGCTTTTCATTAAGAAAAACAAAACAAGACAAAACAACAAACATAGGTTTGTACAAAGATAAGGACCAAGTTGTTTCACACCAAGCAGATATCCCAGTGTCATATATCACCTGCCAGTTGCTCTGCAGAGTGCTGCACTGGGACTCTTGGAGTTGGATAGAATGAGTCAACTACTGTGTCTAGAGAGAAGTAGTTCCTTGGATCACATCAACATTGCTCTCTTATGTGCAGGTCCCCTGAAACTTTTCTCGTGGATGGAGGGTTCGGTTGAATTCCAGATTAGTTCCTTCCTCTTTATAATTGAGAAGTAGATTTCAAGTGTGCATGAATATTCATTGGTAACACAGAACAACTTCTGAAAAGTGTTTTTAATCGATCAAGCAGCGTATGGATGTAACTGAAGACAGTAGGTGGCAAAAGGTTCATAGCAATGAGCAGCTTCATGGGGTTCCTAGTTTTTTTGAACTTTTGGCCAGTGAGAAATATCTCTGGTGTAAAAGTGAAGGTTATGCATATAAGACACTGCTTCATAGACTTTTATCTTATACAAAAGTAGAAAGCCAGAATGTGTCTTGAGTGTAGGAAGAACAGGGATGGTCCCATTACTGAATACCATTCCTATTGATACCCTGTTGGATATTTGCTTAACAAGTCAGAGCTAGCAGGTTTAAAAGCTACTGTAATGTAGCGAGTGCATGTGCGAGTAATGTCAGGGATGTAAAATATGACTATTGAAGTATTAATCTACAGACTTACAGAATAAAATGCATTTCACTCTGTGTAACAACGTTTAAAGGCTATATTATGAACTTGTAGTGGATCTAAAGGCACAGGAAAAAATATAAGCCCTTTTCACTTGTAAGAGGGCTTTTCTAATTTAGGTCCAGAATTTCAGGGAGAAATAAGAATTCTCACCCCTTAGTCTGTCTCATTCCATCTGTATCTGGGATTTCATCTAAGTCCTTTATAAAACTGAACCTTTCTCTACAGCTTTTAGATTCATTTTCCTGTAGAACCTTTGCAAATCACTTCCTCTTACACCTATTAGTGAGATCTAAGAGGCCTTCTTTCCCCTAAAAAGTTAAATGACAGGCATCTGAAACAAATGGAGAGGCTACAGAAGAGCATTCTTTTCTGGATACAACTGTTTCAGCTTATTTTCCATAAATGTGCTGTTGAATAGATTAAGAGGTTGTTTCTGACTTTTCAGAAGTTTTAAAAAAAATAGCAGTGAGAAAAGAGCATACAATCATATGATAATAAAATGCATAAGAGCTACTAAAGGCAACTGTTTAGTAAAATAATCCTAGTGTAGAACACTCAAGACAGATGAAAAGCATATATCACACTAGAATGATCTTTGCATGCAAAGTGATTTAAGGAAAGTAGATCCCAGTCATTCAGTAAGTACAGTCATTTTATTTGGCTTTGCTTAATGAGAAAGTTCATTATATTTTGAAATTGCATGATGAACAGCCTCATTACAAGTATAGCTGTTTGACCTACAATGAAATATACTTTTTTCACCCAACTTGGGCATCAGAAGTTGTTGGTCACAAGCCATAGTCTGAATATGTTTTATTCTGAAAGCAGGTGACAGCTGCTGCTCATTCGAATCACACATTTGGCAAATTCCTTTACAGGTAATCAAGACAATTTGGAACATACATGACATGAATGCTTTTTATCAACAGCATGTGCTATAAGTGTGCTACTGAGTTAGGAAAATGTTGGCAATATACTGGAGAAATGTTGCAGAATCTAAGCAGTGGACCTTTCCAAAGTAGCTGTGACCTACAGCTAAATACATACTGTATTTTCAAGACCAGCATTTCTAGACATTTGCTATTGGTTTTGTATTCTTCCAAGTGGAGAATGCAAAACTCAAATAAATTTTTAAAAAAGAGAGAGAGAGAGAAAAAAAAAGAAAAGAAAAATTGTACACGGTGAACATCAGTTTCTGCTGCAATCATATAAGGTCATAAAACCTCCTTGAGAAATTTGGAATGCTTGTATCACACATCTTTTCTTGCTAATGGGTACTGCTGGAGATTATATTCTGGATTAAATTTCCAGTTTTGTTCAGCCTGTGGTTCCATGTTCCTATGCTTGACATTGCATTAAGAAATACTTCAGCAGGTCAAAGAAAAACAAAGGGAAAAGTGGGACACATAAAATGTTAAGAAAATTGCTGGAAGATGTGGAGTTTTACAGCTGCAGCTTTCGTTAAATTCATTATTTCACATTCATATTTTATGACTTTTTAAACATTCTCTCTCTGCTGTATACTGCACAAGAAAGGCACAATCTTAACTGACTAGTACTGGCCTATTTTGGCTTTCAAGGACTGGATTGTTTCTGTTTGTTTTTGTTTTTGTGGATTTTGCCGTTGGGATCTTTCTTTATTATTATTATTATTTGGATATCAAAACGTTCAATGCTTTTCTTTCAGTCTATCAGCAACCTCCAGTGACAGAAATGACATTAAAATCTCAGTTCTGACATCAACATTCTTTTAATATATTTTTCTATTTTTACTGAATCTTTTTTCATCAAAACAGAGAGACTGTCAGAACAATGGATGTCTGCTGCACTTTCTGTTCCTGTTAGAATCAGTTGTATAACAATATGCTATCTCGTGACTATATAATCACTGATATTTCCTTGCTCCCATGGCATATTATTTTGACAAATGCAGAAAAAATAGCATCAACAACATTCTATTTCCTTGGCACACTGAAAAATACAGAACAGAAATTGAACAAAATGAACACAGACTACTGAGACTTGACTATCATACCACTGGGTTCTCATCATCCTCTACTGACTACACAGACTTATCTCCTGCCATCTGTTCCACCTGCTACAGCTAGCTGGATAAACATTTTTTTCAAAGCAGAACAAAAATTTACTATCTATGTGTTGCCCAGCCTTTAGGCTGCACTTATTAATTTTCAGGTCTTCCCATCATATTCCTTTATGGGAACAATATATTTCAAGAAAGGCAAGAAAGGTAAGGTAAGAAAGAATTACCAAAATACTCCAGAAAGACAGTTCTGAACATCTCATGACTACTGCCTGAATGCTCACTGTCACTACTAGGTCTCCTCCACATTCACTGAAAAAGTAGTTTTTAAAAAATCAAACTGCTTTGAAGCTTATTTGTATTATGGACGGAGTACTGGTGGAGGGGGCAGATGTCCTTATTCTCCAAACAGAACGGAAGAATGTTTGCTAAACTGCTTCCTTTCTGGCTTCCCATTCTTGCAAGCCTTCTCTGCCTTTAAAAATGATTTTGAATTTTTTGAAAACATAGGGTTATATTCATTTACTGAAATTGAACACAGAAATAGAATATTGATTTGCACAGACTAATTAGACACTGCCCATCCGTTTACATGAATATATGTCTAACAGGCACATAAAATTACAGCAACTGTGCTTGAATATTGGGCACTCAATTTCATGCAGCCAGGCTTCTGAAGTGATGAAAACCAAGGCCTTGGATTTAAAATTTAAGTTTCTCTGAAATCTTTTTTGCTTTCGTTTATTACCATTGACAAACCATCTTTGCTTTGTTTATAATGTTCACTGAGTAATACAAAGGCCTGATACATATTACACTTGAGGTAGGCAAGTTACACAATAAATGGAGTTCATTTTTCTTATGTTGTTAATTTAAAGACTAGTAATGTATTGCTATATCAAATAAGCTGCTGTATTTTCTGAGTCTTTGACCATATATCCTTAGTGCAGAGGTTATTTTTTATTTCTATTGCACCACTGTGTACATAGCTTCTTACAATTACTGGTTATATGACGGGAGAAAGATTTCAGTCAATCACGGCCAAGAAGAAAAATGTTATTGTCCCACCTCTGCTGATAGTTTTATTAGCATTGGGCTAAATTCATTCCTAGGTAATGCCATTGATTCCAATGGCACTACAGCAGCGATGAATGATGTGCTCACATCCCATTTATTTATCTGTCCTTTCAGAGTTAGCCACCACAGCTTATCTCTTCTGTGTCCTGAAGATGGACAGTCCAATTTTTAGGGTGCCTTATTTAAGGAATGGAAGACTTCAGTTCCTTTCACTTTGTACTAAATTAACTCAGCTAAGTTTCTTAGACGTCAGCCTCATTACCGATAAGGTAATTTCTGCTAAAAAAGCACCTCTTCAACTTTGCATTCACTGCATATATTTTGGTTATTTCCATCAGACAGAACAGCCTCAAACGGCTGCCCTTACTTCTCAGGCACCCCAAAGCCTGCTAGCTGGGCCTTCTGCCATATAGAAGATTTGGATTCAAGGTCCTGCTACAAATCAGGAATGGTCTCTCACATTATAGAAGAGTGGATGCTCTACAGCAGGGTCTTGGGATGATGAGGGACAAATGTACATCAGTCAGCCTCGCCAAGTATTATACTCAGCTGCTTTCTCTTCTAAGCTCCAAGACACAGCCCTGAAAATAGCTACCAGATTGACCAACAGTCAGAAAAGAAAGACTGCTTTGAAAATCCCATGGGGACTTAGGTGTGAATTATTTCTTCAGGAAGGTTGGCAGTTTCAGCAGTTAAAAGATACGTGTTTCCTTTCATGCATCTAACCTCCAAGAGGTTTTTACTGCAGAGAAGTATGTGTTTAGGGATCCCAGCAGTGCTTCAGTGTTCTTCCCAGACCTGAAAGTGATAGCTAGATGCCTTCACAGAAATCCAGAGACTTCAGTGAAGTATAAAAGGAATACTGTTTGTAGATTGGAGTCTCGGCTTTATTTTGACAACTTACAACAAAAGCTGTTAGTTTCCCATCCTCAAGTGACAAGCAAATCTCCAGAAATTATTAAATAACAAAGATATCCAGGAGACAATGTTGCTGTTTCTTTGATTTGGTCAGAAGAGTGAAGGTCCCTTCCTTTTTTTTAAGTCTAACACCTGTTAATCTGTAGTGATTTCAGGTTAATTGCTACTTATATTTGGAATTCGTTACCTACTAAATTTGACTGGTTGATGAACTGCTTATGGAAAGCTTAGAAATGTGGACCTGGGTTGGTGAGAGCAAAAGCTGGTGCTCCTAATAGAAGCTTTTAGAATACAGAGTGTTAAAACTAGTTCAGTTAGTGTTTTGTTTCTAAAGGTTCATTGTCCGTTTAGCTTTTTTAGCAAGAGACATCCAGAATCTTTTCTTGAACAGGGAAGTACATCACTATCTTTCTTACTTTATTTGATTAATGTAAATGATTTGCCTGCAGCAATCAGACTCTGTTTGCCAGGATAGTCATTATACAGTGACAGAGATTAGTGAGGTACTTAATCAAAGACAGCAGTGATTGATACTCCGTCAGTTTTGGTCTTTAATCAGTGAAGCTTTCATCCAATCATCAGCCATTAAAGAGTCTCATTTGTCTGATTACTTTTGGGGTATTGGACTTAAAAAAGAAATACATAAAAGTAAGCTATAGCCTTCCTGTCAGAATACCCAGATATATGACTGTGGTTACTTTTTCAACTTACTGCAGGGAGGGAGAATAACACATATCAACAATTATTTATACAGGATGGTTGGGTGAGATGGTTGGGAATGGGACAGGGAATTTTTCAGTTCAGCTATAGAGCACTAGTAGAACTTAGCCTCAGGTCAACAACGACCAAAACTCATTTTCGTTTGATAGCTCTTTGGAGGCTTCTGTAAATGAGTTGGTGGTCTCAGTCCAGTTCCTAGAAAGCAGTAAAGTTGCCAATAAATTTGTCACTTTTCATTCCATCTCATAATGGCTGACCTAGATTATAGGATGAACAAACTGACTGAAATAACTCAGATTTCTTCCAGAAGGTTTATATAATTTAATATATGACATAGTGTTGAGTGAGCCAGGTCCTGCACATAATTTACTTTCAGCTTTCTATGCACATTAGCAACATGTCCAATCACTACAAAATGGAAGATGCGTCTCACAGTATGCACCATGAAACTACATAAATCCCAAGCAATTCTTCAAGAGCTTTAAGAATCTCCCAGCTTTGATGAATTGTGGTATAAACAAAGCCTAAATTGGACTGTCAGGCAGTGTAGAGTTATTACAGAGAAAGAACACTCAATTTTGATGCATAGAGAACTGCAGAAACAGCTGGTGATAATTGCACAGTGGAGGTAGATCCACTAAGAGGTAGAAATGTAAATAAAATGAAACTACTAGAGCTCTGAGATTCCACTTCCTCCCAACAGTCACATTGGAATGGAATGGGAAGACAAAACCCATCAATTAAATAGCTGTAAGTGTAAAAGTTACTAAAAGACAGGATATAGACTGACTGAACCCAACCACAGAATCAGGGATAATATTTTTGTTTCACTTTCTCAGAATTTTTTAGAAGGGGTGTCAGTATATGAAATTAGCACAATGGTATGTGTATTCATAGCATCTCCAAGCTACATTGATACTCATTAGCATATACATTTTTCACAAGCAGAAACACATGGATGGCTCTGAAAATCCGAGTCTTTAGCCAGAATAATTCATACCTAAAAATATGTCCTCATAAATATGATTGGTATAATTGCACAACAGTAAGTAAATTTACACAGGTGCAAAATCAAAGTATTCCGGAAATCCTGGACATTTGTGTTAAACATCACTCGAATCTCACTATATTAGGAGGATTGGAGGCAGATGGGGTTCCCAGAAATTGAATCAGGGGGTGGTACCAGTTACAACTTAACTGTGTGAAGAGATAAGACTGGAATGACACTTCAAGCTAAGGTCAGAGATGTCTGTTATTTCAGCAGTGAAAGAAATGTGGGTCTTGGCAGTGTAGATGGAGGTAGAATTGCACTGCAACATTGGAATAGGTGTAGATTGTACTCCACTCTGGCGTACAGCAGTGCACTGGGAAAACTGAATAGTCTTTGTCACACACACCTCAGACACACTTTCTCTACTAATGTTAGCAAACCCAGATCTCCACAGAATTCTGCAAAGCAGCTGGTTCGGCTATATCCCCAGGTCCACCAGCCATTTGGCTCAGAGAACTGTCCGCTAAATAGGTATCATACTCTTACTCTTGGGTCTGTGTTAATGGAGAAGAGATGCATAGGTAAGAAAATTTGGTGCTTGAAAAAGGGAAAAGGATTTATGTGTGGTAGATAAACCTAGTGGTTTCGAGATGATCATGCTGAATATTGATATTCTGCAAATCATGGAATTTACTCACACAAATTATATTTCCACTGCTGGGATAAAAGAGCTGATTATGTTTAGAAATGAAAGCATGATTCTTCTATCACCACAATCCTCCAAAACAATTAGTATAGATTACTTCCACAGTTTTAATTTTACTTTTAAGTTCAAAAGGGGTCTATTAACTGTACATATTCCTGACATCTGCAATTAAAAACAGGCACGGTGACAAGTGAAAGACTGTAGCAAATTGCAATGGGACAGTAAATCCACACAGTCCTACTATGTTGGGTTGAATTTTAACCAAGATGACGAAACAAGTAGTGACTGAACATTATTTTGTCCGTAGACTTATGAAACAAAATTGACAGAAGTTGTCTACTTCCCAAACACGAGAGCTCTGATTCACATAACACCAGGGCAAACCAGGAGAAACTCCACTGAAGCTGGCAGCACAGTTATGCTATAAGAAAACTGGAAATCAGACTATTGCAGGACTTGATTATCAGGAGTAAAATGCTAAAGTCAATAGAGTTAGGCTGAGTGATACAAACTATGGACCTATCCCCAAACTTACTCATTGAAATAAAGACAAACTCACTACTTCATACTGGTAGGTGGCAGAAGACTATAAAGCTTTTCTGGTTTTCTGCCTTCCCCAGAAACGCTGCATCCACTTGGGACAGTTTTGTAGGCAGTACATAAGGAGTTTCCAGCTGCCAGCCTTCTCTTCCCAAGTTCTCTAGTTTCCTGTATTGTCAGACAGTATTCTGTAAAGAACTATACCTCCTTCAACAGACTCATTTAGTAACTTGCTAATGGTCTGTGTTATTACTCATCAATGCCAAATTTTCTTGCCAAGGCTCAAATGAGACACACAAAGTGACAGAGACTCATAATGAAACACAACATTTTTATGCATATAACAAATAAAAAGCAGGGGGATACACCTTTCTTTCATGTAAAGAAATCTTTTGTATAATCTAAGTCTTATGGTTCTTTCTTTCTCAGACTTCCTAACAATATGTACCAGTTGTACAGAACTTTTCATCAGTAGATCTCAAATTGCTTTACAGCGGAGGTCAGCATCATTACAGCACTGGGCAAAGCTGAGTCTCAGCGCAACACACAGATTTCACCAGGCTTCTGGTTCAGAATCATTTGATGTCAGAACAATGCATTTGATGTTTTCAGTTCAAGGGAACATTCCTTGCTGCTCCCCCCCCTGCCCACCCATTATAAACTTTCTATATTTTCCCCTTTCTCCTTCAGATAAGAGGGGTAGCACCCTCTTGTTCATCACCCTGGGTAGATGAACTCCACGAGGTGGTTCACCTTGAGTCACCTTAGGCTGTCCCTAAATGTTAATGGCCTATCATTCTCCTGAGCCTGCCAAGTTACCCACCTTCCTCTGGCTACTCTGAGTACAGACAGAGGTATGCAAAACCCAACAATGCTTATGTCAGCAACGCTGTATTTTCAGGTTCCTAGATTATAGAAATACATCCTCCCCATTTCCTCATGTTATTTACATTGCAAGAGAATCCAAAGATCACAATATAACAGCCCTTAACATCCGAAGTCATTGCACAGATGATTTAGCTAAAGAATTTTCTACTTTGTTTAAACTACAGTATAGTTTATGAGCATTATTTCTCATACTATTGCTTAAAGGATTGTTTACCATATTGTTGCTACATAAGGATATAAGGAACACAGAATCATACAGAGACACATGCTCCAGCATTCCAATATATGACACTCAACACTTGAAGGATACAAAAATTTGAACGAGCTGCCTGACCCAGTAAAAGAACATTTAGCTGTCATCAGATGCTGTAATGCATGTGGTTAAAAACAGAGTTGGCAAATTTTACCCTCAGCTGTCCAAATACACTGGCAACTATTGTTATTGGCACAGCAATTAGGGTTACTTTCTTTATGACTGTCATTAACATTTATGTATTTTCATCAGAATGATTCCGAAAAAGATTCGTAACATTCAAACAACTGGTCACGAACATACCGACTGGATGAATCATCTGCACTGGGGCCTCCTCTCAGCTGAGCTGCTACAGCATTATAAATAGTAGCAATAATCATAACAAAATAAATCCACTACAGCAAACAATGTAACTGTACGCTCAAATTCCTTTTTACTGAGAAACTGTACAAATAGTACTGAGGCTTTAAAGTTTTAATTAAAATTGGTGGTGAAATTTCCATAGGTTTCCAAAATTAGGTTAGTTCTGGCTGTTTTTGAAAATCCCATTCTTATACTACCCTTAAATACAGTTTTATTAGAGACTTAAGTGAAGCATCCCGCTGAATGAACAAGATTGTATGACAGGATTGCACACCACAACAGGACATCGAACCCCATGGGTCCCCGACAGTCTTGTGTTTGTATCAGCTGGGGACAATGGAGCACCACAGCTAAATAAACCCTATCAGCTTGCTTGCGAGACACTACCTCCAGCTTGTCTTGCTGCAAACAGAACGTGCTGAATTTTGGAAAGAAGGAACCAAAGACAGCCAGACTTCTTGACGTCACACAATGGCAGGGGAAATCAACATTTCGTTTCACATTTGTCTTCATTCAAATGCCACCACATGCCCATAGACATGTGAAATGTCTTTGCAAACGGTCACACACAATATATGGCTGCTTCAACAACATTACTTCCCCAGCCAAGGGTGATGTGAATAACTACGTTGCTAACCCTAAAGAAAGATGCGTGTACAACCTTCAGATAAGAGCATTACTGGAAAGAGAAACTCCGTGATTCAAGCACTTGATGCACAAACGGGACAGCACGGGCTCTCATGAACTCTCCCTGCTGAAACAGTGGGAGAAATTTAACCAGGTATGAAGAGTATAGGTGTCACTGAATGTAGTGAACCTTTACTGAATGAAATTGGGTTTGAACTAAGAATTTGCAGCTATGTGCTCAGAAATTAGGATAAGAGATATTTTTTAATAATTTATATATGTAAATTAGTTTCATGACTTGCAATTCAAAGAACATTTAAAAGGAAATAAAGGCATATTAATCCATGTGTTCTAAGGTTTATTCTTCATTACATTGTGTATAATTAAATGTTGAATTGTTACCCACCAGCTAAACAAAATTCACAGACTTTATACAATATGTAATTATGCAAAAGAAACCAACTTAGATCATGAACTCCTCCCCATCTCCTCCTGATTCAGAAGCTATCTCTCAGTCTTTATGCCTTATTTAAGAAAGGATCAGTCCCATCCTAATTTACCAGATATTAAACACACACCCAAAGGCAGAGTAAGTTTTCTGGAATTTCTGTGATTTCTGAGAAGAGTATAGCTTCTAATCAAATGGCATATCCCTCAGGATATGATTGCAAGTGTTGTTTTAACTGGAAGAGGTAAAATATAACACCTGCTAAGCTTCTTTAGACTGGGTTTCTAACTTCCATGTGTCTGGCAGAAAAGAAACAAAAAAGTATGAAATTAAAGCACACAACGTGTTCAAATGCCAGCAACTCATGGACATCATGGACAATGCAATATTAAATTCTGAGCTCCTAAGGGGAGGCTATTGTTGTTAATATCCTAATGGGTTCCCAGTAAAAGAAAGGGGAAAGACTTTTTCATGGTTCCACATGAATTTACAGTATGTTAGTAATCCTTAAAATTATTGTTTTCCCATTCATGAATATGTGACATTTTTTAATTTGAAGTTGCTCAATCCTGAAAAATAGCAGGCATACATATACCCTGAATCTGAGTTAAGATTTTCAGTGTTAACAAAAGATTTTTGCTGTGGCCAAAAAAAAAAAAAAAAAGAAGGCATAAACTGCAGTCTCTGGCCACCACACAATATAGTTGTATGTTTCTGCCACTATAAAGTATTACCTTCACTGAGGAAATAATGTAAGTTGCTGCACAGCTGGAACTTTACTTTTATTGATTATTCCTCTAGATGTATTTTAAATGCAAATGAGATTTTATTTCAGTGTAAAACTTACAGTGGAAAACATCTCAAGGTAATATATGTGGAACTTCTAAAATATGTGCATAAAAGAATGATTCTTTATGGTTTCATAGTTATTGTCATACATATATATTTTTTAATTTAGTCATTATAAATAGATACCTACCAGAATACAAAATGTGGCCATTGTACAAAGAAGTTTCAGCTTGATTTCAAAAGAAGTGAGCAAAAGCTGGGAGGAAAAAATGGCTAGACTGAGAAGAAGTAATAATGAACTATAATCAACGAATTAAAACACTATAGAAATTTCAGGATGCTACTGACATTAAAAGTCCTTAACAAATAACACAACTGGCTTGAATAGTTTAAAATCTCAGGGATGCAGAGTCCAAATGAACTCTAACATCTATTTCATACACACTGCAGAAGAAGAAGAACCTCCATGCTGAGATTATTAACTACAAATCTAATGAAGTTGAAAGACAAACTGCTACAAACAGGAAGATTTTGACAGGGCACAACCCAAGATTTCCAGGGTCAAATGTTTATATTTATCAGCAGCCAATTATGACAACAGATTGTATGTTAACAGAAATTTCCTTTATAGTGCCAGACCCATGTAAAGAGGAGTTAGTATAAATGAGAATCATTAAATCAAATGAACAACTCACCAAGCAAAATAACTTTGGTCACATCTCAGTGAAATGTACCTGAGCACATTAACTGGAGACTTCATTTTGAATAGTAACACTCAGAGAAAAATCAGGACTATAGGAAAAGTGCTGCGAGTTTCACAAAGCAATTTTCCCCCACAAAAGTCAGTTTTACAATGAAGAGGGAAATAATTAAATGAAACAAAGCAGAAAAAGTGGGGGAAAAGAAATGAAGGGAAATTAATGACTGCTCTAGGCTTGTATTTCACAACCACAAATAAACACCAAAAGGGCCAACATTTATGAACAACAATTTGCAAAGACTAGCCAAGCTTATGAAAGAAGCTTTCGGGAGGCATACAATATCCACCAGTGAGAAGTCTGAAGTGACAACAAAATGAAAATGAAGACATACCCATGATAGGAAAGGCTAAGGTAGAAAATAAAGGATAACTAGACACTGTTTAGAAAACCAGTATAATATTTTTCTGGCCTACAAAGAATGAGATGTCAGAAGACAAAACTGACTCTTAAGAGACAGTCTGAGTAATTTATTGAGACTACACGATGATTCCACTAAAAAAAAAAAATTACTTAATCATTTTTATCTACATTTGCAAAAATGATTTGTTGAAAACTGCCAAATAGAAATCTCTCCCAAAGAAACAAAATTGAATTATAAAGGAGATTGTCAAGAAAGATAGATCCCAATGTTCCCATTTGGCTGTAATGCACTGATCTGGGAACTGATGAGAGCCCCCTCCATGTAAAATAGCGTGGCACCTGGGCAACAATATTTACAATTCCCTACAGGAGAAGTTAAGAAGTCATTATGACAACAGAGTGTTAGAGTGCAGTATGTTCTATTTGCATCTCTTCCTTCTTTCTACTCCCTTGACAGATAAAATTAGTGCAGTTGATTCCTATCATTCCTTCTTATTTCATTTGCTATTTCTTCATGTCAGTGGAATTCCCAGAGGCCAGGAGAAGTAACTTCAGGCAGTTTCATCAGGTTCTCGTTGCCAGTTTGTGAAATTATGAAAATTGTGTGTCCAAGCCCTAATTCTAAAGGAAGTAGCATGGGTGGTATTGATTTTCAGGTGTTCATATATTAATCTTTTTTTCTCTGAAGGAGAGAAAGTATCAGTGTGGGGAATGAAAAACACTTCTTTGGTGATAGCCTGCTGGTTGCATACCCATTTTGAGAGCCGTCCAGCCAAGATAATGCAAATTTCCAGGGCTGAATGGTATTCTATCTGGAATGACATAATCACATGCATAACACAAAACATCTTCCCATTTTGGTGTAAATTTGGCATATAGCCAAGTGAATTATTCAAGGCAGAAACGATGACATCATTATCTACATTTTTTCTGTTCACAAAGTGTATTTGGTTATCCATTTTTACTGTGTATTTAATTGGAAGTCATTTCATGGATTTCTCTGCAGTTTTCCTGTCTTCCTTCCCTAACTTTCCAAACAACTAACCTTGAGGTTTGCTTCTCTGTGTGAAATATCTGAATTTTAAGCATTAGCCTTTGCTTGTTATTTTTTATTTGTGTCATATACATCCTATTTCTATCTCCTACCTGGTTTTTACAATCACAATTACATATCACCAATTCACAATTACACTGAGAGACAGCACTAGCCACCTTTGTACTAAAAGACTGAATAACGTTAATTTGGAGCAGAGTCAAAGGAAAATACAGGTGCTTTTTGATTTCCAAAACATGCAGAACACAACATCCAGTTGCTACACTGTATATCCATATATTCAATGTTAGTGTCATTTTTATTTACTGTGGGCCAGACAACTTTTACCTAACTTTATTCATGGCAGTACTTACCTATCTAACAGGCAGTAGGAGGTCTACATTTGTAAGGCACTTTCGAAGAGAGAATGCAATATCCAGCATGAATGGTGAGTTCCGTTGTTATGGCTGTATTTGAATCTTATGGCATAAACAAGATTCACTACTGAGGAAATTTTTAATCTTTTAAGTGTGAGTAGTGTTAAATCTCAAATTACCTTCTTTTAATTGCCTAAAATATGTATATTCATGGAAGGTAGCAGGACTGTGCATCAGTTCTGCTACAGTTCTTACACCTGACCTACTATTTTATTTATGCCACTAGTATACAAGCCATGCCCCCTAAATATTTAATTAAAAGTACAGCTGTTCAATCATAATGATCTCCTTCCTTCCAGTTTAAATGACTCCAGTCTTGGATAAGACATAACCCTGGAATAATACACGATCATAGCTTTAGATCAGGTGCTGTGCAATGTACCTTAACCCCTTGCAGAAATGAAGAACTGAACCAGTCTGTAAATCTGCCATGTCTTCAGGCTATAAGGAAGAACTGAAAAGGATAGGGCAGCAATACAAACAAATCTCAATTATTTAACACTTACTGCAATGCTTTTTAGTTATAAATAGGAATAATATATGACAACTTTATCAAGAAGTGGATTATTGGCCCTCTCAAAAATCCCGAAGAGGCAACATGGACAATCATTTATTTGAACTGAGGGTGGCTGTAGGAAGATGTAATCCACAGCAAGGTTAGCACACTTTCTCCTCCTTCAGCAAAAGGAAGTTCCCTACTGATTTTTCAAGGCCCAGATATCTACAGATCACACAGGTCTAGCCTGAATCACAGCGATAAGGACTGGGATAGAAGTGGACCGGATGCTGTTCCCACACCAAGCTCATTAACTACAAGGAGCATATTAAAGACATTGACTTCAGCAGAATTACATCACTGTAAATTAAAAGTGCATCAGCTCAAACAAGTCAGGCCACCAGGTGGCAGATCATTAATAGTTTAAAACCTAATTTGGGGTCTGGTCATTATTTGACGTTACAATATTTTATGAATATTAAGAGGTAGGGCTTCATTTAATAAAACAACATTGGCTTTATAGAAGAACGGACTATTTGGGGCAGAAAATGTTGAATTTCTGAAATAAATCTAAATGAAAAAAAGCCTTCCGACTGCAAATTTTCTATGCAAAATCTTTGAAGTACATACAGCTTTGTATTTACCTGTAACTGCTGTTCCTTAGATGGCATTTAGGCATGCTAATTATAATCAATTTGAGAAGAGACTAAGAAACAGAACCTAATCAAAAAGCCTTGTTAAAACTTCCTAGTGAAGAATTAGACTGAGAAATACACCATGAAG
The DNA here is from genome assembly GCA_013399115.1 of Anseranas semipalmata. Lineage (NCBI taxonomy): Eukaryota > Metazoa > Chordata > Aves > Anseriformes > Anseranatidae > Anseranas > Anseranas semipalmata. The sequence goes on along the minus strand of VXAA01005571.1, from coordinate 200,323 downwards.
AAATGCACATAAATTTGAACATAATATTTGGTACAGTAGCAGTACAGTTATGGGGGCTTATTCTCAGAGCATCCTTTCCTTTGTTCTTAGAAGCCACAGGCATAAGTACCAAAATACCTTGAATAACTGTCACTTTCACCAACACACTCTTTTACTTTGAATTCACTAGTTAGTATTTCTGAGTTGTAGACCTACCTCTGTCGCTGGCATGCTGTATAAACACGGACAGCATTTCTTCCCTCCACGCTTCAGTTTCTCCACCTGTAATGCAAGGATAATGCTTATCTACCTCATTCACTACTTGTCAAGTGTCAGCAGCCAGTATTTTAAAGCAAGGAAAAATTCCTAAGTGAAAGATATTAATGCAATTCAAAGATTGTAATGCAACATAGTAGCATATTAATGTTAATCATGAAAATGATGCAGGAAGATCAGGGGCAAAACCAATAGTACTTCACAAGCTTTTCTGAGTTTTTGTGCAAAACCGTCATTGCTTACTGAAGCAAGAGAGGACTTGTACCATACAAAATATACAGGAAAAAAGTTGCTAGGATTAGTACTGAATGGTTAGACCACTCTCTCAGGTATAACCATGCATTGAAGCTGACACAGTTCTACCATGAAGTGGTTAATTAGAGTTTCTTCTTGAGAGAAAACTGTGGTTATTTTTTATTTCTACAGTTTCCTTCTTTTTCTTGAATTTCCATTTTATCAGACTGTCCAAAGAGAATGGATCATCTGAATCTCCTCCAAGAGACTTGGGTGGGCTGTGTTTGTAACCACAATAGATTGTGCTCACACATACAGCAAGTCCTCAAGTCTTGTTTATCAGGTATCAAAGTAAGAGAGTTTTTGTCAGCTTTCACCAGAGCTGATGTTCCAGGCTGCACTTCGGAAGTCAGATTTCATACAAAATGCTCACAACAGTGCATAAGAACAGTGGAGAGGGTTTTGCTCAAAAGCGCAAAACAAAAAGACCATTAAGCAACCTTTCACTGACACAGAATTTATTTTTTCCAGGAAGCTTTTAGAACTTCTCCTACGTAACTGAATCATACCCAATATTAGTTAATGAATACACTGTAAAATTTTGTTTTATTTTGTTTTGTGAGCCGTTGAGTTCATACAGGTACACATGATATGTTATATGTACCAGATACAGATTTGCCCTTGTGGTGACATATTTTGAACCTAGAGATTAGAGTTCAGGAAAAGCATGCAATAAATTAATGAAGCATAATGAAAAAGTCTCTTTTTGGTTGGATTTTTCTTTGCACTGTAATAAGAGTAATTTACTAGACCCAGCTGAATGTTAGAACATGGTTTTTATGCACCGACATATACACTGGAGACGAGCGAGGCTTTCAAGACTTGCTCTCCCACTCTGTTTGAACACCAGGACAGAAATAGCAGCAGGAGTGGATTACAAAATCCTGACATGCCAGGCAATGAGGTAACTCTTTTCCTTGCTCCTTGGGGAAATCCAGTGGGATTAAAAGAAAAATAATTGTCCATGTTCTTATTAGGCTGGCAAGCGTGAATCTCTGGAATGGGATCAGACATTGGCTGCCAAGGCTTTTGTGAAATTGTATAATACTCCAAAACTATACAGCCGTCTCCAGGAAGGAGAACGCAATATGAAACTGTTTTTCAAAGAAAAAAAGCCCACAATTTAAAATTAGGGTTTGACATAAATCCAACAGGCTGCTGTTGGATGTTACATGAGGGATAGAACTGGCCCTGTTGCATTAGCGGTAAATGGATTGCTCACTTTAAAACAACTATCATAATTTGGAGTGGAGAACACATGATCCACAGTTGGTTAATTCCAAAATAGTTAATATTGTGCCATTCGTGTTAAAATTAAAAGCTTGATTTGGCTAACGTTTTCAGTTATGTCATTAATTATCACCCATTTAAAATGGAAAATAGTTTTCAATAAAGCAATCTAGCTTCATACAAATCTAAGCTGAACTTGCTATTGCACAGGTTTTCAGTTGTATCCAGCTTTATACTCATTCCTAGTTAGATTTAAAAGAACAAGCAGCTTCCATGCCCTCAATAGCGTTTTGCAATTCACAAAAACGTAGAGGAAGCTTGTTAGCATAGTGATATAACATATTCATTATATGCCGGCTGAAGTATTGCAAAGTTTGCATCTGTTGTCACGAAGATAGATTGATATTAGATAGATAGGATTCATTACAATTTTACACCATTCTAGCCTTCATTGTTCCTGCTTTCAAGCTAAGTAAAGAGCTATTTCCACAACAACTATGGAACAATTCATTTGTATCCTTTCAGAATACACAAGATCATTACCTCTGTGGCAAAACAGCCTTGTGATGGAAGGCCCTTCTAAATGATAAATTGCACATTTAAGAACTGTAGTTTAGAAGGCTACAATTCCAAAACTGTTCTCTCTTTTATTTCTAACCTGTATGTGTTGATGAGCTGATGAGAGTTTTGGTTTCAGTAACGACATTTTACTACTGTACATACATGTTTGTTATGCAAATACTTTCAATAATAGTGCACAGACACCGTGCACGTTCAACTGCAATCCACTAACCAGGTACATCTGCATTCTTGTATTCAGTTGCACCACAGTCATGGGAAACATACATACAACATAAAAGCATACTTTTCTGCATGTATTTGCCAAGTTTTTAAAAATGTAGCCCAAATCTTGGCACATTGAAGATTATTTGTAGGATATTTAAAAGATAATAATAATAATAATAATAATAATGATAAAAGATTTACAAATGCTTTAAGCAATCCATGAGTGAAGTTGTACTAACATAAAACTTAAGGCAAATGTAGTGCAAGGTCTAAGTAGGCATAGTCTCAGTTTCCCCAGGCAGCCATATCAAATGTACTTCAATAATGACCCTGAGCCACTATCCCCTTCCGATTTTCCCTAAATTTCCGTAATCCAGGAGGAGTTCTGCTCTAAACAGACAATTTCCTTAGCAAGAAGAAAGAAGAAAAATAAGTGGTTTCAGAAGAATTGTGGATCAATGCTAGCATTATGAACACCCAGTCTTAGAGGATACCATTTGTACTCAAATTGCTATTGCAAATGAGTTACGCCCTCACCCATACTTTGGCAAGAAGTCACGCAACTCTACATTTACAGAAATCTATAGTAAGATTTAATGTGCTGCCTGGTAACAGTGATATTAACAGTTTTAATGTACTTCTAATTCTTGGTGCTCACGGAGATATTCTTCCATAGTACGACACCTGAGCACACGCTCCGTTAAAGCTTTAAACAACCTAATAATAGCACTGTTATCCAACATATTAAATTCTTCAGTGCCAGCAAACGACAAATAGATCAGAAGAGCTTTTATACAATGCGGTTTCCTTCTCTGTGCAGACACAGGAGATAAAGACATACCACCCAGTACAGACATCCTAAGAATTTAAAAACAAAGGTGTATGCCATCTAAGCTAAGTAATCTAATGTACAGATGTCTTCCTTCAGCGTAAATGCCACCTAGCCTTGATCTGACTGTACCCACTAAACGTATCTTCTCCAGTGAAATATTCTGGCCTTGACCTTAAATGCAAACATAACTTCTGCAGATTTATTGCAACTTTAATCCCATTTCTTAGGTCTGAATGCAAGGATTTATGGTCAGCTTCAGCCCTGACATAAGTTATCCAAACATATCAATAACAATCTTTAATATGTAAGTACTTCAAACAGAACATAAACTCTACAAATACCCTTTATGTAATATCTTGTTAAAAAAATATATCTATACCTTTTGGTATTTCTTGTGAACACATCTCTCTTTTGTGCACGCATTTTTTAGATGTTAATGCTGAAGTATTTCTAGACCCTACACTAAAGCAAGTACCTGAGGAAGTCTGACTTACTTGATTACTTTTAATCTTAAATTTCTAGATAGACATCAAAAATTACTATTTGCTCTTCCATGTTACTCATGTCATAGGTTAAATATTTCATAATCCATAATATAATTGGTGTACAGCTTATGGCATTCAGTAAGACTGATCCTTTTACATGTTTAATTCAAATTCAAATTCTTGCTAATTTGTATCTGGATTACTGACGAATATCAGCCAGAATTCATTCTGTTCTTTTTATAAAGTCGGCAGAGAGGAAAATACAAAGTTTCTTGGCTTCTGGAAAGAACTGAATCTCTGTCACCGTATCCACTTCCATTGTACATGAAATCCAGAACTAAGCCCTGGGCCGGAGGCAGGGATCTCCCCTTGAGTCCAGAGTGAGCCCTGGGGCTCAGCTGGGAGCTGGCAGCTGGCAGCACTGCTGCCCGGCTCAGCGCGCTGCCGTACCCCACAGTTCTCTTTCTTCTCCCTGTGTTCAGGAGCTGGACTCCAGTGCTTGCTACAAAAAGGGGTAATTAGCTTATAACAAATTATAATTATAACACATCATAATTTAATAAATAAAAATTCCTTTAGGCAAGAGAAAAAGCACCAGAAATTCCCAAGAGCAGCACGGTCCTGCTGCTGCAGAAACCCCACGAGCAATACCACACGGGAAGAGAAGAACAGCTCCAGCGCTGGACAAGTCCGACTGTCAGTAAGCTCCTCGCTCCTCGGCAGCTCCTCCTGGAGGGGCTCTGAATACTCGCAAGGCAGAGCTCCTTGCAAGAGCTCTCCAGGTAAGTTTACCTTCAGAGGATTTCAGCCACTCCACTGAACTCATCCTCCAGAGAAGATAAGGAATTCCCAGGGAATTCCCGTTTCCTAATGCTCCTTTGACCAAGCTAAGGGGCTGCATGACACAGACACAAAGGAAACACCGGTACTGCAGCTGCCCAGCAAGGGCACCCCCAGACCACACGTTTGGCAGGTGTCAGGATTCAGCTTCGCATGGTTTCAATGCTTCAGCTTAAATCGATTCCGTGTTTAAGATGCAGCACTTCTTACACTTGCTTCAGTGCCTCAAATCGTGCAACCTAGCACAACCTAAAAACTTGGGCAACCATACACACAGCCATCAAGATACTTAAAAACTGCACAGTCACTTCTGAATACCAATTACTGCAATTAAACATTTGTGGAACCGCATGCTGCACATGTAACTGAAGCCACAGCATCTGATTAGCCATGCTCTTTCAAGTTTCAGATTTCCTGAATACACATGTACTCCAACATGAATTATCTAAATCTAATTAAAATTTCAAAAAAACTCACCCCAATTATTTAAGCCTCTCTACAGGGTAACAAATGGTGATAAAATAGAGGTTCATCAACATTTCCATTAGGAATTATATTGTTCAAATGCCTAAAAGTAATTAAACCCATAAAAAGTACTTTAGTTATTTATTTGCATTTTTACTAGTCTCTAATAGAAGGAACACCATTCAACAACCTAGATGCCCTTGGCAGTCTTTTGAAGAAAGTAATAAAAGATAATAATACCTGGCTCTTATACAGTGCTTTCACTAGTAGACCTTAAAGTGCTTTACAAAGTAACTAAGTCTCTTTATAGTCTTTAGCTGCAGCAAGTGAAAATCATGTGTATACACGTGTATCCATGTTTTGCACGTAATAATGGTGCACAAGCCATATATTTTAAGATTATCTTAGAGACAGCTCAGTTTAAAAATACACCTACTCTAATTTATTACACTCTTTAGAATTTGTTTTCCTGAAGGCTGGAAGAAATGGTGAAAACTGTTTGAATATTTCAGGGCTTTCAAGAGTAACACATGATGCATTCATATTCCTGGAGGCTTATGAAAGTTAGTTAACATTCAGATGTCCATCCCCAGATTGTCATTCCTTGGTGCCAGAGAAGAAAACAATACGAGCCTCTCTTGCCTACAGTACAAAGATAATAAACCTCTTTAATGGATGCACTGTTGCAAAATTGCAACACCTTTATAGTTCATCATTCTAATTTCTCTACTCAGAGACCCTGTGGGTGAGATTTATGCATTAAACAAGAACTGTGATTACGACATAGTAACATCTTTTGAAACATAACCAAACTAGCTTCCTGGAAGTGAAAAAGAATGCTTCAAAGAGGACAAGATGTGCAGCAGTTGTCAAGTTGCATTTCAGTTTTAAAGAGAAAAAGCAAATGCACTTTCAGTTCTAGTTTATTTCTGTTAATCTGTATGTTTCCCTCGTCTCATTCAAATGTACACACAGTTAAATCTCCATCTGTTGAAAAGCATGGGATGTTGAAAACAGTGCTTTCATGATGACTGCATGATCTAAGTCGGATCTCAGCTAAAGACCATCACAATTATTCAGGAAACTCTAACTGCAAGTTTCTAAAGCCACACGTTAGGCTTTGATTCACCTACTCTCTTTCAGGAGAGGACAGTCTGTCAGGAACTTTCCCTACTCTCAGATCAGGCTGAGGGTCACAGTGCATCAACCATATCACTTAATCTCATAAACATCTGGAATTTCCTCCACAGCAGTTTTTATAATAAAAGATCCCTTCTTTCACTTTTCACAAACTATAACTTAGTAGAAAGCAAACATATCTCACAAGCAGTGAAACACCAGACACACCTAGCTTCCCTCTCATTCTTCCCAGTACCAACATACTGGGATAACCAGTTCCTCCAGGAACTTCCACAGACTGTCTTCCAGGAAGTGTGCCCTGCAGGTGATGCCCAGACACATCCTCATGTTTGACAATTGTATTTCTTCTTAAGAAGACTTTAATTATTTAGCATCCTTAGAACCTCTTGCCTCCTGGCAAAAAAAGTCCTCAAAGAGCTCACACGTACATGACTGCCGTATTTGGCGGGACATTTTTATCTCCCAGGTATTCTTCACGAATGTAATGTGAGTTTTAAAATAGGGATATTCCATTCATGAATTTCTAGCACAGGCCCTAGCTTCATGCTCTTGCTGTGGCCGCTGTCAAGCATCTCATGCTCCCTGCTTACCCTGTGTTTAGAGAAAACTTCCCACCTCTGCCATTTTTCAATTCTCTCCCATGTTCCCTTGCCTCCTCTCACACAATGCCTTCTCCTTCTGTCCCCAGACACTCCCGGTGGATCCTGAGACATCCTACCACCCCCTCATACTCCTCCTGTCTCCCTTCAAAACAGCAAAGATGGAGCTTTTCTGTTTTCTCCCTCTTTTGCAAGACCTCCCTGTCAGCCCCTTATCACCTGCCTCCTCTTTTCAATTGCCTTTTGCTGCTCAGCGTTCCGAAACACAGCAAAAGACCTAACACATACGAGATGACTGATCATACCCCGACAAACACAGTGCACCTCAAGAGGCAGTCCGTGCTCGTTCGGAGCCTGTCATTTCCATTAGGCAGCTGGGCTGTTAGAGCAGATGTGTGTGTATGTTTGGCCACCCAGCCAAGCAGCATGAATTTACGTCCTGCTCCATCAGACACTCGCTTGTGGTATCGTGTGTCAGTCCTCAGGCGGAACAAGGAAGGCAGGCTGCCTCTTAACTGTCGGAATGCCACAGAAATCGTCCTGCAAAGTACGTGCCGTGCAAGTCTGCCACAGAGTCTCTCCCAATAACTAGGTGACATATCAATATTGCTACATTTTTACACAGCATCATCTGTGTCGTTCATAACATTATTGCATTTAGCTCCCCTTCTGTCACAATCGTATGTGACATACTATGTTTTACTTTAAAATATCTACATGCCCTAACTTTGCTTGAGAATGATAAATAGGATCTTCACAAAGCTATGGAGCATATGTTTGCTTCTACTAATTGATATAAACTGTTTTCCTTTTTAGAGAGCTCTGTTCAAAATAATTCTGCATTTATTGGATTTAAACCAGAATATAAACTGTTCCAAGGTGGAACGGCCGATGACAATGTGCTGCCTGACAGGCCGATCACAAAGGAGGGATCCAGCTCAACCTGTGCCTAGTGAGGACAGCTGGTACTCCATCAAGATATGACTATAAAAGCACGATGCTTAGTTTCCCTGCCTGCACAAATGGTAATAGTATATGCTTACCTATTCTGAAGTGTTGTCATCTGATTCTAGCGCTTTTGTATAGGTGACAAAAATTATGATAAGTCCACATTCAGATGGCTAAAAAATTGTGTGTACCAACATAAGTAGGATTATGCTATGCAGAAATGTTACTACTTACAAAAATATGGATGAAAATTGACTTGTACAAACAGGTCTGCTAATATAAATAAAATATGCTTTACAGAAAGTTAAATAAAACTGCTTGGCATAATTAGATAGCACAATTCCTTGTAAAAAAGGCCACCAACACAGCAATACTGCAAGAATAACTATCTAGAAGAACTGAAGAAAATATTGGTAAATTATTAAAAAAATGTTAAAATACCCATTTGAAACAGACTACACGTTCTCATATGCAATGAGTCCTTGTAAACTTATCGAATGAACCCTTCATCCCATGTCTTCACCTCCATCCTGCCTTCTAAAGTGAGAGCTGCGCTGGGAAGTGCAGTGGAAGCAGACGCAGAGGGAAGGACCACACACCCTGTGCCTCGGCTCCCAGCATCAGCAGCCACCTGGACGGCCAAACAGCCACATGGACTTGTTCCTTTCCTTGCCTTGTGCCCTTGCCATACTGCTGCTGTACAGAACAGAACTTCAGAGGAATTTGAGGATATATTAAGTCACTGGAGATTTCCAACCAAGCCCCAAAACAGAAATCAAAATGATTTCTTCATTAAGAAAGTGTTCTTAAAAGCAGGCCACTCTTTCCAGGCGTTAAGCATACTCTGGCTGTAGGGATGTGGGAGCCCGCAGTAGCTCAGTGGAGCCGACCAAATCTTGACAAGCCTGTCATGTAGCAGGAGCTATAGAGAGCTTTAAAGACCTATTATTACAAATGGATTTTTCAGATTGTGTTCCAAAAGAAATGGTTACAGCAGGAGCAGTAATGCAACCCAGGAAATAAATAGACCATAGAAACAAACATTATGCACATTTGTAGGTTTGATACTACTAAAGGACCTTGATAATCAGAGACCAGATTAAAAAAGGTAAAGAGGTGAAAAACTATCCCTGAATAGTGCCACAGAGAGCTGGAGCGGAGCTGAGAGTGCTGCAGTCTGATCTAGGGTGAGAAGTCAGGTTCAGCTCCCTTGTAAAGCAGCAACATTTGTCACTGACTAGGACTGCAATGGGATCATATCCTAAGATGAAAAGCACACACTAGTAACTACAACCAGCATCATACAGCATTACTCACCAAGTCTTCAAGGTTTCAGAGAGCTGATAATTTAAAGGAAATGGTACAATGAGGAAAAAAATAATTTACATATTTTTTCAGTAAATGAATATAAGCATATGCCCATTAGACAGAATGTAAAGCACACAACATATCCCAAGCAACAGAACAACACAGGAATAGGGAATGCGTCTTGCTTTATCAACTCAAATATTCACAGGCAGAAAAAAATTACAGAAGAAGAGTAATTTACAGTAGCTTAGAAGCTGTTAATTTAAACTGCAAAGAAGAAAAAATGTGTCTTAACAGCAACAGTGGACCTTCATCTAAAGTAGCAAAAATGTGCAACAGATATTGATTTTCTCATTGAAGTGTTTGGAAGCCAAATGTTTGCAGGATTAATTAGCAATCATGTTAATTAAGGAGTCAGGTCACAGCCACAGTATCACCAGGCTCGTAATGGTGGAAGACTTTTCAACCTGTTTTAAATGTAGGTAGGGCTTGCTGATTTCGATCCACACTCCCTGAGCAGCTTTGATCTCAGAATTGGCCTCATGTTTAATTTGGTTTCCTTCTTGCTCTGGAATAGTGAATTTGAACTTGCCTTTCTATCTAAATGTTATGGCTGTGCAATCAATTAAAAATTCAGTGGTGCAGTGCAACAAGACCTTTGCACAGACCATGTTATTTTCTGATTCATTCTTTTGCAGTTGTGGTCTTACTTGTAAACATTTAACCCACACTAAGACTCTCAGAAGAATGCATAAAGGAACTAACATGGAAGTGAAATAGCATTTCCATGAGTCAGCTATACTTTGAAAATAGATTTGATTTCACCCTGTTTACAACCCTCCACCGTGTTCCTTTATGATGAACTGAGTCACGCAGAGTCGCGCCCTGGGTCAGAGGAAATGGCAAACTCTAACTTTCTTTCTTCACCCACCATAAGGAGAAAAAATTATCCTCAGAATCTATTCTGACACCAAATCAGGAGCAACAGTTGAAAGGCAGACATTAATCTCACCTTTAACATGCCTTTAATGTAACAATACAAATGCACACTCGGTGAAAAACTGCTTAAATACACTGTGAAGTGGGGTTCTTAACCTGGGAACGAGACACAGGAGACCATGCTTGTTTGCAGATCTAACAGATTTGAGATCTCATGATATTTAAACCTGGTTCAATCCAATCCAATCTGTTTTTCACTATTTTTTTTTCACAAATTTTCACCAAGTTCACCAAGTCATATTTGACATTCAGACAGATGTCCCAAAACTAAGTTCCTACAACCTTCATGAAATTCAAGAGCTCAGGAAAGGAGATGAAGTAAGTCCTAAGGGGTGAGAATGTCTCTGCTCGTTTCTCTCCTCTTTACTCCCCTTGTTTTGGCTCGTAATTCCCCGGTCACCTGGTGTATACCAGCACACATCATTCAGTACCAGCCAGCACGTGCTGCCTCTTGTTGCAGGACCGCTGGCTCCGTGCTGAGGAGCAGGGAGCGGTGGGCTGGAAGTGGGAGCCTTGTGGGAGGTGTGGGTTGTCACAGCACAGTGAGTTGGGGCACAACGTCGTTAGGAGCTAGGCTTCATTAACTCCAATGCCGATGTAAAAAAAATGTTTTGCTGTTGTTTTGAAACAACACTACATAGACATTGCTGCAGAACACATGAATATGGAACAGTATATTAATAGAGTATTCAAAATGTATCGCTACCAGTGCAAAAATTTCATGTCATTAATCTTATTCACAGCAACCAGCTATCCTGTCTGAAGAGAGGACAGAAAGTGATTTTAAAGAAATAGGCTTTTGTCCTGTAACTCTACCTCACAGCAGATAAAGAAGGTTGAAAGAATTTGGTTAATCTGGGAGAAGCAGCCTAATTCCAGTATTTTCTCCACCAAGAAACCATACACAAACAGATGCACAGATTCTATGTGCATATTTTTCTAGCAGTAACAACACAGGAGATTCAAGTCACCATCGATAAGATGGTAACCCATTTATGGGTTGTTAGATCTTTCGGAAAATCAATTCAAGCAACAAATTGCCAGACAACTTTGCTAAAGGATAAATATTTAAATATTCAGACAGTAAGCTTTTCTCCAGATTCATACTACATCCTTTGCTGTTAAAGCAGCCTAGGAAGCACCCCGGCAGATCGTTTTACCTAGAGATGTAACCTAAATTTTGTCCTTCCTCTGCTATGCTTTGCACCGTGGTGGCAATATGTTATAATGAAATATAGCTCTGTAAAATAGAAGATAAAAATAAGTGAGAGGAAAACAGTAGTTCACAAGAACTATTGGTATTCCTCCATCAGTGTTTTTGCATGGGTCAGAACACACCGAAGCAACTTGGTTCGATACAACTTTTCATTGTACACTATCAAAACTTTATATAAAATATCTGGTGGAATTCCTCCTCCCACATGCTTGACTGGCCATCTTAAATTACATATTGGACTTGGTAGTTAATCATTCTCTGTAACATTTCTACAGACTGATTTAAAAAATAATAATGTATCACATATTCCAAAGACCAGAGGACTCTAACAGTCGTTGTAAAGAAAAAAAATAAGTAAGGGAGAACAGATACATGATGGACATCTTGTCCTTATTTTCAGTATTACAGATATCTGTGATGTTTTTCCAATATTGCTTTATCACAAATCATATGCTGATGCCAATGTCTGATGTTCTGCTACTCAGCGCTCTTACAGATGATACACACCTGTTCCAGATTTGACTTCAGAACAAAACCTACAGAGCTTTTATTTCACTGTATTTTATTTCCAGAGTTGAAATTCTGTTTCTAGATTAGGCCTTTTACTGGACATTTCTCAATATATGCATCTGTTTGTGGGGGCTTTGTTTTACCCCAGTGAGAACACCATTTGCTCTAAAGAAAATACAATACAGCCTTCTACACATGAGATGAAGTACACTGAAATGCTGAAATTTTGCTTTATCAGACTCAGTCCTCTGTAGAATATCAACTAGAGCTCTCCAGAATCAATGGAAGCTGTGTGATGAGAGTCAAGCACATGTCAGAGTGCTTCTGCTGAATCTCTGCATATGTAAATGTCTTACATGATACACATGGATAGCAGCTGTGCAACAACACAAAGTATTTCACTGTGATAAAGTTTCTGTGACATATTTTTATAAAGACTTATGAGCTATAAGTTTTAAATGTGATACACAGAAAGAATGTCTGGTGCTATATAAAGGTCAAAACAACGTAAATAGAGTCAACAAATAGGACATTTGTTATGTCTACCTCATCCCTTATCTTCACCCAGATGAATGCCTCCTGAGGCGAGAAAAGGAGGGACCTGTAAGGCATGAACATCACAACACATTTCTTTTACCACTTAAAGGTAAAGTAGAAAGTGAAGAAAGCAAGCAGGCATGCTCAGGATAATATTCAATGAAAATAGCAGCCATTTTATAAGGAAAACTTCACTGGAAAAATAAATGCTTTCTAACCATCAAACAGAAGAGGGAAAACCATAAAATCTCATCTTTATCATGAAGAAAACGTGAACATTTTTGCTTTTTGAAAAGAAAGATTTTCAGTGTTTTATTGCCATAATCTTTGCCTCCACCACCACAACCTTGCGTTGCAAATACCTCTCAGAGTGGTTGGGGTTCGTTTTGGTATTGCTAGGATAATATGTCTTGCTGGAGTAATGATATGATAAAACTTCCTGGAAAGTGAACTCTCAAATTAACGCTGAACTAAAGGAACATGAAAGTAATGTATAAGAAGTGAAAGAGTTACTGGAAAAACTGACTTGGAGCTTATGTATTTCTTTGTCTTAAAAAATATATCAGGAGGAATGGAGGAGTTACACCATGAGTCTGGCATGCTGCCATACAATTCTCAATAAATAATTCAAAATACTGCTCTATACTGATGCTGCCCCCAGTACAACTTCTGCATAACAAATTACTTTTATATTCAATTAATGCTGAAAGGAGAGAAGTATCATCTGATAAATAAGATTCATACTTACCTGTTGTGATTTCATTGCAATTCCTGTAAATAGGAGGATGAAGTCATGGTTTTTAAAACCTGACATATGATTGACAAGATCAGAATTAAATGGTACACTCCTGTAGACAGCAATCCTGACCAACAGGGGAAGAAAATTCCAGCATTTTGTTGTTGTTGTTGTTGAGAAAGATGTGAAAGTCTATTCTGCAAATGCTTTTGCTTCTAGGAATTATTTATTATAATATTTATTTATAGGACATGATTCTAAATCCAAAGTTAAATTAATACTGTGTATGTCTATGCATCCATTGGCCACATAATTTTTAAGCTAAGCATTTCATGACCTAAATTCTTTTTTGTGATGTCAGAACAACTGTCCTTTGTTAGCATTAAATTACTGTAAATTCATACCCAGATTCATCACTACAGTACTGAACAGTGGCATTCTTAAAGGATACAACGAAAAGCACCCTAAGTGTAGTATGATTTGTAAATTCCTTGCTAATGACTAAAATCTCACAAAAGCACACTGAAACTCATAGTTTTTTAGCATTTTATGTCACTGTCAAAATATGAATCCTGATTTCATGATGACTGTCAACAAAGTTTTATTAAAACTATATGATGAATAACATAAAACGATACAATAGCATTAAAAATCACATCAGAAAAAAACAAACAAACAAACCATGAACCAGATTTTCAAAAGCAAGCATACAAAACATTTATGCACACTCATACATGCAAACTTTTGAAACACTGACTCTGGAAAATAAAAATTACATTTAAAAATAGTCTGCAGTTTCATAGTACATGGCATAAATCCAGGAAGTATCTTAAATAATGGATCCACAGTCAGGGATCTTTCTCCAGCTTAGCCTCTGAAAATTCAGGGATGAGCTTTGGAAACCAACTTTTTAAAACACAGCAGCCTATAGCTATGTACATAAAGAAGTGCACTATTGTTTACCCTGGCAGGTAAGCACAAATTATAAATACAGTCACTAGAAATTACCTGTGATGTTGCCCTTTTTATGTTAAGGTCAGGATATTTCATCTATCCTGAAAATGGGCATAATTCATATTAGTAGGCATTCCTTACTGGGAATTTGGAACCTTTAATGCTGTCAGTCATTTTCATCAGCCCAAGTAGAGTAGGCACATCATTGAAAAATAGATTGCAGAGGTAGAAATAGAAAAGGTAAACATCATGAAAAGTCACAACTGCCAAAGTTAAAAGTGTATCACTATATACAGTATGCTATCATACTCCTTGTTACTTCTGAAGATATTCATCATAAAACATAACTTCTCTGTAAAACCATTGAGCCGATCAACTGTCAGTATCAAGTTTTGTACTTTCTGGGTTTTGTAGATTTATATTTGTGAGTAGTAATTTATTTTCTATGCCTGAAACAGTTGCTTCTGTTCAAAAAATAATCATCGGGAACAGTGAAAACACGTTTCTGTAGTTCAAGGAGTTTCTTGACTGCTAAGAAACAGCAAACATCTGTTTGCAAGTATTGCAAAGTGAGAGCTTCTCAAAAAGCTCTGCCTATTTGGAAAGTGTTAGGTAACTAAATGCAGCTAGCAGCCTCCTCACTAATACTAGCATAAAGAAATAATCTGTTAGAGTTTAGCTCAGATTTGCAGCTATGTATATTTTTATCTTTGTTAATGTGTTGAGATACACTTACGTACCACGTTACACGCTTGTACAAAGTGTTTCCAAAATGTATGCCTTAATCTTGTGCCTAAAGAGAGCGTGAGGTGACACCAAGTCTCTACAAACACAATTTTTTTCAAGACAGAACAGAATGAGCTGGATAAGAAGAACAGTCTCACAGGAGGTACAGGAATAAGGATTATTCTCCTACTTTTTGAAGTGTTTTACACGGGTGGAAAGGAAGGAAGCGTCCTGTAGGCATGAAGTAGTAATTCAAAGACACAAGGACTGATATTCAGATCAATAATCCTGCCTACAACTGAAGCATGCTAAATACTGCCCAGAATAAGAACCTTTAAAACATGTTATCATCCGTGAGATGCAGTGGCATAATTTTAATCTTGGCTTGTAGCTATTCTCTATTGATTGTATTTAAACACCTTAATTGAGATTATGAAAATATTCTGATAAATATCCAAAGGAACAAAAATCCAACATAAATTATTCAAAACTTTCACACCTAAACTGTAAAGCAAATTGCTTGATGATGCTTTCTTAGATAGTCCTTTCAGTGTCATTTACTGACTTAACCAGATAAATCTAAAAGCAGACAACTAGGCAACATATTTCCACATCTGGAGCCCCAGGGAATTCATGATAGTTATGATCTGATGTCATATCATATATAACTTCGAGGTAATTACTATACCAATAGCTTAATTGTATTGCAAAGCTGCACTGGCTCTTTACCAGGAGATAAACCAAGGAGTTTTCTGTAATTATGCCAAGTGACAAATTCCTCATCCACCATATTTCACATCTATTTTGTACCACTAATACAAAATCCAGTAGGTCCATCTTCAATTTTCCCATTTACTGCAAGTTGTAGTGACACGGTATTTAACTACCTTCCTGGCACAGAAAATCCTTATACATATAAAATCACCAACAATAAACTACTGCTCTGGTATATAATTTGGTATTTTTGAAAATAAGGAGAATATGAAAAGACTGAAACAGGCTAGCACCAATACAGGTTAACAGGTTTTTAGACTAATCAGGTGTGCAAACAACGGCTTGTAAATATAATTGCAGTAGAATATGTTCTCAGGTGTCGGTCACTCACAGGCATTTTATTCCAAATATTACCAGGCAATGCCAAGAAGCACAGCTCTGTGGAAGGAGACAGTTACTCCTGTATCTTGCAGGGCAGGTAAAGACAACTTAACCACCTGTACAGAGACCTTCTGTACAAGGCTTCTGATTCTTCTCTTACACTGTTTTATCTTTAGATATTTTACCAGAGGATTGAGTACCCTGCAAAGATTCAATATGATTGCTTAATATAGTATTTGAATAAAAAGAGTTTTCTTAAGGCCTAGAGCTCTCTCCACATGCCTGTGCACCTACTGCAACTGAGTGTCATGTTGTGTCTGTGAGAGAACCAGATGCACGATACAGCTCAATTCCAGCACAGACACTGTAGGAGAAAAAGCTGCATTGCACATGCTATGCCTGTGGTACACGGACGCTTTTCTCAGTAGCTGGAGCAAATAATTAACTACTTGGAAACTAGTTCCGCATGCACACACACGTACACAAACATCATCTAATGTCGATTACCTACAAAATGCCAGGTTCGCTGTGGGTTAATCTTAATAGTGTTTTAATTAATGGACAATACTTACCAATGTTTCTTCACTGCAAACAGACAGAACTATTTAATACATAGAGTGACAACAGTTTTAATTCGGTAATTTTTGTGTTTGTCATTTTGAACCTATCTTTCTTGATTTGGCTTTCTTGTAACCAATTCCACTTTTCCAGAGAGGTTCAATATCTGTAGATGATGGACTTTAGATTTGGTTGGTTCCTTGGTTTCCTTGGTTGGCTCCAAGAGCCTTGCTTGGCTCTTTTTTTTTCCTTTCTCTGAGGACTCTTTACTGTATAACCACTTGGGTCTCCTCTTGAGTAATGATTGAGAATCCTGACTGGGATAGATAATGAGTCTAACAGTCACACTATTTGCACTGTAATCAGATGGTTGCAGAACTACCCATCTCTGGCAGTTTACCTGCCTTCCCCTTTCTCAGTATCTGCCTATGCTCTCAATTTGCATGGCATTTGTCATTCTGGATCCTGTGCTGCTTTATATTTTCCTAGCTTTCCTTCCTTTCATCCACATTAATTTTAGCGCTATGCATTTCATGCTTTTATGGTGTTTATAATTGAGCTCTCTTCAGAGATATTTTTTCTTGGCATATTTTCCTCTGTCTTCGAGTTATCCAGATGGAATTTGCTGAGAGTTTCTCTCATTTGGAAGTATTTTTAATTAGGAGAAAAACAACTTATTTTTTCCTCATCTTATTATTTTGAATTCTTCTTTAATTAGCAGCTAATGCATGAGAAGATGAAATATATTATACGAAAATTAAGATGTATGAACCAACAGCATTAACATTGTCATGGTCTGTGGGGTAGAAGGGTGGGAAGAACCTTCTGATACAGAAATTTTAAACCTGGCACCAGGGGACACGTGCATACTCATTGGCATTTAATTAAAAATGTCATTGGAAAGCTGCTGACTAACTTCCAGCTTAAACAATTAAGCCTAAACTCCTAGTGACTCAGGCTTCCCTAGATCATTTATTAGAAAAAGCTCTCAGTGTCTAGGAACAATAGACTACTAATGTTAATGTCAGCTGGAAAATAATGTTCAAGGCACTCGGAGATACACAAGTTAAGCTATGTATCAGAAGACTACTAAAAAGTTAATTTTGTGGAAGGCACTTAATCTAGAAATGAAACATAGTTATATGGCTGGGCTGCCAAGGAGAAATGAAAAAGTAAAGACAAAAAAAATGAGGACGAGGGTATGTTAATAAAATAGCAATACAAGTGCTCAAACAGATGTGTGCTTCGGTGCCCAGACTATGAATCTGATCTCCTTTGGCTTCAATTTCAGAATGCAGTGCTCCTGACATACATAACTCTTGGAAGACACTAAGGCCATTTAGAACAGGAATACATTTGGTGTTTAATAAGGAAACCTGAATCATCCCTTGGTGCAGATAGGCTATAGAAGGAATAGTACAGCCATAACGGGTTAGCTCTGCCACAGAAGCACTGCCTGACCGTCGCTTTTCATAAGCAGGGACAGGGAACGAGGGCAGTGATGGAACTGGCTGGCTACTTTAGAAACATGTAACATTCTACAGTAATTAGAAACTGGGCTGCAGTTTAGTCTTTTGTTTGAAACATTTTTACATGCATACTTACATGTCTATATAGACAAAGAAAACCTTTCTCTGATGCGAAATCTCATCCTAATGTTTTTAATTTAAACAAAAAGGATATTAACAAGCCTCCTTCTTTCCATATTTTTCCTGAGATTGATGTAATCACTGACTAGAAAACTATGTTATAAAGTATCTTAAGGTTAATTTTTTGGGACACTGCCTATTGTTAGAAAGGGGTCTTGTATTATAAGGCTTGTATATGGCAATGAATGATTTAAATTATTCAACTACATTTTTGGAGTAGTTCATAGAGTAAATAGCTCAACAAACCATTTCTTCCTGCATTCCAAACCAATTTCTTCTCAGAAAGCAATTACATTTATAAACAACTGATGCACACTGAGGAACAGTAAATTAACTTTTACCACTCAGGAGAAAGTCCCATATGTCACTGTGGACAGTTCAGTGAAAAACTTCTGTTTAGCACAGATAATCCATCAGAAAGATCAGAAGTGTTTAGAAAAGCATTAGGAATGGACTGAGCAATAATCCCAAACCTTATAATGCCTCTGTATCAGTAAGTGGTATATTGTCATCTGCAGTGCTGTGTTCAGGTACGGTCTCACAATCTTAGAACAGATACAATTAAAAAAAAAATGGTTTTGAGAAGGGTGAGTGCTGCCTAAAGGCATAATGAGATTCATGTGTGAGAACAGATGAGATTAGGACTGCTTTACTTAGAAGATTTTACAGAAAAGGGGGAAGGGATGAATTGTGAAAGCCATGTGAGAGCACAGTGCCGACCACCTCCAGAAACCCTGAGGGTCACTGACTTTCCATGGTGTCAGAAAGAGCTGAGGGCCTGCAGCTACTCCAGGCCCATGCTGTCACTTACCCACCATTTCCCTGTGCTCTCGAGGTGAGCACAGAAGGTGTTCTCCCTGTTGTTTACATCAGATGCCCTTTCTAGCTCACATTCCTCTTTCAGCTTGCTTATTGCTGCTTTTATTTCATTGACTTCAGTGTTTTTTTTTGTTTGTTTGTTTTTTGACTTGGCTCCACAGTGCTATCCATCTGCTCAGCTTCAACTTCACTGCCTATAATAGGCCAAAAAACCCAGCTCTAATAAAATACTCACAGTCCTGGAGCATGTGAATACAATAAATACATTAAACTGTTCAAATGCAATTTATTTGTGAAAATTTTCAAGAAACAGATTCCTGAATGGAAAATCCCCTAAAGGTGGTTATATTTTCAGTCCCGTCACTGGGCCACATTCTCAGATGTCTAAAGTATGTATGTCCAAATCCATTTACTTAGATTTGTATTAATACCCAGCACCAAAATACATAATCCTGGTCACGGAGAAATGCAATCAGATGCAGACAGACTTATGTAAGTCCCACAATCAGATTTCCATTCAGCAAATGCAACCCCACACCTGTACACATTAACTTCTGTTACACTGGAAGCTAGCACATAATTTAGAAACCACAAGTTTTAAAGAAATTCCAAAGGACCCTCTTTGCTTTCACAATGTAGAGGAAGAAACAGTTCTACATGCATGATTTTGCATTCAGTAATAATTCCGTACATGCACATACTATCACACTTAATTCCAGGGAGGCTCAGAGTGCACAGCAATGGCAAACTGCTGTGAGAAAACTATTGTTTTCATAAAATGATCCTCATGTGATTTCTTCCTGATATTGCCATGAAGAAAGCCTGATTTTTGCAATTGTATCTCCAACATTTCTAGAACTGACTACATCCATTTTATTATTGTTTAGGAGATAATTTTTCCTACATTTTCTCTGTTTCTCAGATCATATAGCTGTGCAATAACTCTACTTCTTGCTCAGATATTCAACCTCCCCCTCTACTCAGCATTGGTGAGGCTGCAGCTGGAGTGCTGGGTCCAGTTCTGGGGGTCCCACTACCCCCAGAAGAGAGACATGGACTTACTGGAAAGAGTCCAATGCAAGGCCACCAAGACGATGAAGGGACTGGAGCACCTCTCCTGTGAGGAGAGGCTGAAAGAGCTGGGCCTGTTCAGCCTGGAAAGGGGAGGCTCAGGGGGATCTTATCAATGTCTAGAAATACCTGAAGGGAGGGTGCAAAGAAGCCAGAGCCAAGCTCTTTTCAGTGGTGCCCAGTGCCAGGACAGGAGGCCATGGGCACGAACTGGAGCACAGGAGGTTTCATCCAAACATCAGGAAGTCCTTCTGTGCTGTGCAGGTGATGGAGCACTGGCACAGGTTGCTCAGAGAAGTTATGGAGTCCCTTCCTTGGAGATCTTCATAAGCTGCCTGGATCTTCATAAGCCTGCTCTGGGTGGCCCTGCTTGAGCAGGGGTTGGACCAGGTGGACCCAGTGGTCCCTTCCAACCTCAACCATTCTGTGGTTCTGTAACAATATCAGACAAACAGCCCACTCTAAAAAAATAGAATGAGAAGAAATCAGTGGCCAATAGGTAGAGTATATTTAATTTGCACAATATACTGCTTCAAATATGGTAATCTCTGTAAAAGAAAAAGATATTGCAAAATGAAATGCCAAAAACGAAGAAATAGAGCTTCCATAGGAACATGGCTTCCATGTCAATTTCTGCCTTCTGACAAATCAATATAGAACATGAAATCTGCTGTAAAGAGACTTCAAGCCCTTTGTAACCATATTGCAACACTGACTTCAATTAAAAAAAAAAAAAGTAATGAAAAAAGATAAATTTTATGTGTCTATCTGTGTAAAGAGAGATGGAAAGGATCCATGCAGCTCTGGTCCCAGTTGGGATTCTGCTGCTTCATACTCTGACATAAATTACAGCTGACCTAACCCATCTTTATTGCTGAAAAGCTATTACAACTGTAGGCGAACTTTCTCCTACAGATGAAGATCGAGGCTCTAGTATGACTTTGACCATAAGTCCTATCTTCGCTTTCTGTATCCAGTTTTTCCATTCTCAGTGCCACATAATTTTAAGAATGAATTCTGCAGACTTTCTTCTCCCAGAAAACCTAGAATTTTGGATGCTATAGTTCTTTCTTTTTCTTTTTCTTTTTTTTTTTTTCCATTTTAATTTAAAAAAGAACAACCAAACAAACAATATAAACCTAATGAGAATGGGGTAATAAGTTTGAGGTTTCACTGAAGGCGATTAGTACTCGTTTTGTACAGTCCCAGCTCCCACATTAGGAATGTCTGGGTTACCATGAGAATCAGTTAAGTCCCATCTTCTTCAGTACAGGAAATCGTTGCTGAGTGGAGCAAAGACACAGTACAGAAGATGAGTGAGGTGTAAATGAGTGAGCTAAGAAAATGCTGAAAGTGAGTTAAAAGCCAAAAGCATCCCTGGTGTTATGTCAGAGAAGTTAATGGACTGACAGCTAGGATAAATTTGAGACTTAGAATCCATGTACAGATGGTTGAAAAGGTTCTACCTTAACTGGTAATTGGTTTGCCTGAACTACACCCTAAGAAGTTATGCAGCAGGCTTCTGTACTAATGAAAGCTGCCTGCTGTTGGTTTCTGTTTTCATTTGACCCTTCAGAGGAGCCATTCAGGGCCTGTCATTGTCAAAGTAAAATGTAATTCTAAGCACAAAGCTTTGGGTATATGAGCAGATGGTCACCTTATCCCTGAATGTTAGTTCACCAGGTCGTATGCAGCAGGCTTTCACAATAAAATTTAATGGAGATGACCATACAGATGTAGAACAAAGTGGTTTCAAACAGGGATGAAGCAAACAAGGAATGTGTCTAAACTGGGCAGGTTTGAATGGCTGAAAACAAAATAGCTTTTGACTTGTTCTTAATAGTCTTGTTCAATTGTCGAAACTAAAGAAAAATTCCCTCTGGCAGTTTAATATATGTAGCACTGGCAATAGCACATTCTCAGTTTATAGAAATGTCAATTTTTTCTTATTCACTCTGGCATTCTTCAGATGATAATATTAAGCTGTGTATTGATACACTCTACAAATTCCAAAGACTAAGAAATTTTCACTCTAGCTTTTCAGAATTAAGCTTTGGACAAAACAATCCATACAAATTAAAAGGAGAAAAATGGCTACCTGATCATAAGGTCTATCAGCTAAAGCACATAGGAGGTCAGCTAGCAAGTGTACTACACACATTATGAGATCAGATAAGCACAAGTAAAGTCACTCTGTAGTAGAGTTCACTGACATGAACAGTTCTTAGGTGGTACAAAGCTAATAATATTGATGCCACCCTCTGTGAAATCTCCATTTTTCTGGAGACAAATTGATATCCTCTATCATATACTTCAGAACATGCACAGACATACCTGCACACATTTCCCATATATGAGTCCTAACAAACGAGTACATGGAAGGTAGATGTGTCTACCTCCTGGCCAATCACCAGATACAGCGAGGTGGGTATTTCAAGCAAAAGCACCAAACTGTATATGATTAACCATCACCACGTACCTCCCTGTGTTGATCATAGGCAGCACAGACCAGAGAAGAGGATTATAATTTCAACTCATCTTGGAAAACTGGAGAAATAATTAAGAGAAGCAATGCAAATGAAAATAGGCCATAGTTGTACAGGACATGTAGGCCAAATCAACTGATAAGAAAGGGGAAGACAGATCTGTTTACCAACGATGTGGGTTTTACACTGAATTATCAGCCAACTTACATGAACAATGTCACACTTCCGCAAAAAAATGTAATCATAGTATTGGGTTGCTTGAAGGCTAAAACTAGTTGCAAAACAGGCAAAGTAATTATCTAGCATTTGGCACAAAGAGTTGGGCTTTTTATTTTTGTTTCTTTAATTAAAATATGATACTTGCACAATCCCTACCATGGACACCAATAAATACACACAATCCTTTATACCAGTATGTGACAAACCCTCTCTCCCATAGGAGAATAGCTATAGAAGGAGAATAGCTATAGAAGTGTCAAGTGACATGATACCAATACTGCTGCAGCAGGAAGGTTGTGCTGTTTTAATGCAAACTCCAATAAAATGCATAATCTGTGTGTGTAAACAACTCACAGTCTTTGGCAAGCATGGGAGTTCCAACAAGGCACATCTGACCATCGAATAAGAAGATGCATTTATGGTTCCATCCAGAACCACATGGCATTGTCCAGAGTTTCCCAAACCATCATCTCTTGACTCAACCAATCCATCAGCTGTCTCTATTTCACAGCTACCTCATATACATATACTTCTTTCAGCATTTTGAGATACCACCTGCACAGAGATTAATAAGATACATGGAAAATGTGAGAATTGCATACAGTGAGAAAAATATTCAACAGCCACTAACTAGTCTCTAGACCTATGGATGTAAACTGAAAACTTCCATGGACAAATAATCACATGTGGTGGCCACGGCTGAAAATTTGATCCACAACAATTTGAGCTAAAATGTAATGGTAGACTCCTTCTTAGGTTTCATGATTCAGTGAGATTTTAGTATGCACAACTCTTTCAAATCTTTCTGGTAGACAGCTGAAGTTTTTCATAAACCTATAAATGAGATTTATTTGTTACAACTGAAATAGGTCAGATACAAAGCATCAATAGCCTTAGATTGGGAAAAACCTCTCGACGCTGAAATTCTAAAACAAGATAGTTCTTTGAAATGCCTTTCTATTAGCTACTTTCCTCAGAGAAGTCTAAGAAGGCATATTCATTAGCCTCAAATTAAATTGGCCATGGTATGATTTGCATCATATAACATAATGTGACAGTAGTGAAACCCCAATATGACATAAAAGAGGCACACAAAAATCAATTTTAAGAATTTTCAATTAAAAAAGTAGCCTGCAAACCTGCAAAGTCCCATAAGCAAAGAGAAAAAGGATTACAGCTGGCAGTGCTCTCAATGACTTAATTTACATGTGAAAGAGCTCAACTTCTAGTTAATTATACTGCAGACACAACCCTGAAAATCCAGGGTATGGATATTCATTTCTCATTAGAAAGCTCTTGCTTTTCTCAGTCTCTCTCTCTGTATTTTCTTTAAAGATTCTTCACCTCACCGTTGTGCACAGATCTGCAGAAGAGCAGCCCATCAAAATATACCAGCAAAAGTGTGACAAATATTGATATCAAAATTGCTTTGGTATGGGTGTTTTATTCATTCCAAGACTATATAGATAAATACTTTGCTTATCTCTTCTTCTGCTAGATGCTCCCATAGTTCCCCTAAGCTTACTAGCTGTTAATAAAAGAACCTTTTAATTCATAATTTACATAGGAATATAAATTTAAGAACTCTACTTGTATTTTGCAAAAAATCCTTGGTCATGCACTCCTTTCTTGAAAATTCTTCCCATCTACTTCTCCAGTCTCCATTATCATTCAGGTTATGAACAAAGGAATTAAGCTGTAACCGAGTTCATATTCTCATACTCTCTATCAGCAGGATTTCCCCTTGTCACAGCCTCCAGAATGGTTGGTTGTGTTTCTCAATGATATTACTCTGGAATTATTCACTAAAGCAAGCAGTTTAAAATAATCTTCTTTCTGCTTGTCCTTCTCCTCCTCCATATCGTATTACGCTAGACACATAGACACAGCGGTTTTATGGGCTTTTAAAGAGCATATTGGGCAATCAAATGTTACAAATCCAGATTTGTGGGAGTGTGTGTGTGTACGTATCGTGCGAGGACCGACACTGGATACTCCTTTAGGCTTGTTATATGAGCTACCTGATTGCAGTCAACGAAGTCTGTGAGAACCACAAAAATTTCTGTTCTCTTTCCTTCCCCTAAGGAACCTGAAAGTCATATCACCAGTCAACAGAAATACACCATTGGAAAAATCGGGGGGATCGGCACTTTGTTAGATTGTTTATTTGAAGAGATCCCCCTCGGCAGGGTTGCATTTGTCAAGAAACAACCACTAATGCAGAACTGCCAGCAGGCAGTGCAACAGTGTGCAGCTTGAAGGCCCTTTTCACCCTTCTGAAGCACTGTGTAGGCTTCCAACATAACTTGGATGATGTGAGGAACCCACACTGCCAGTTACCTCATGGGCAGCCGCAGTGGTAAAAACCTGCACAGAAATTCTGCTTCTTGTACACTCCTACGGAAGCCCAATCTATTTACAACGTGCCCTGTGAGGATGCCTCGGATGGCCACGTCACACCCACTGAATGCAGACTGTGCACATAGAAATTTCTTTCAGACCCAAATATGCCTGCTAGGGCTTCGTGCAACTTCTGTACAACGGGGCCAGAAAAGGGGCTTAGCATCTTCTCATACATCTCTACTGGCCAGTTCTCCCAGCTGGCTTTTTGTTTAAACTTGTTGGCTATTGTTTAAAAAGAGTTGCACACTGCGTTGTTTTTTTTTTTCCTGATTTTGTTCTATACATGTTTTCTTTCCTGGATTTCACTTTTATGGGGTTTAACAGCAAAGTTATTAAACAGTCTATATTCAACCAGATGCATCAACTCTAGGAAGATCCACAACAAACCTCAGCTGAATTTAATAGCTCTGTAAAAAATAATAGAACGGAAATAATATTCACTACTGTATGTTTCCTAAAATTATATATGCATTCTATTTGTTCTCCTGTGCATCCAAATCTGCCTGTTCTCCCTGCCAACTTAACAGCTTTTCCTCCTTCAAAATCAGCTGAGACACTGATCCAAATTTACTGATACAGAGCATGGAGTTTGACACTCTTCATAGCTCTGTTCTAATCCTACCTGCTGCAGGATGATAGGACACATGAATACATGTTTACCTTCAACCTTACATCTAAAAGGGAAGGAACTCTGGCAGCTGCAAATTACTTGAAGTGCTATTTAACCTTTTCTGGTATTGACATCATTTCCTTTGGGAGCGAAACAGAGCCTGTCACAGGTTATAGCTTTTATTCAGCACAGTAGATCTCATCTAGTCTGGCAAAGATTCTTCTTTGGCAATTAATTCCATGTTTTATTCATTCCAGAATTCTGTAAAGCTGCAAATCAAAATGCCACTCTATGCATTGCTAACCACATTATGAAGCACCAGTATTGCTAATAAAGGTGCTTTCTGCATAGCAATCAGATTGCCTCTTTTCAGAGAAAATGAATTTAGCTCTGTATTTATCTCACTAATTGCATTCATAGCATTACAGACAAAATATCACCCACCTCAGATTTACATTATGCAAAACCTAATCTCTGTAAGTTACTAAACCAAAAGTAAGCCATACGTTTCCTCCTGAGACGCAGAAAACACATTGTTTGAACTGTCAAACCATATGAATTAGATTTATCAGGAAAAAAGCTTAGATACCCTAAATGATAAGAGAATAATCACTTCAGAACATGTGTATGCTGTAAATTCACTGCTTAGGAGAAAGGCACAACAGCTGACCAAGCACATGTTGCTGAATTTATGTCTCCCTGATAATTATAAAAGCAAAGAGGCAGTTTCTTACTTGAGTCCAGTTAAATTCAAGAAATACCACAAGATTCAAATGGAAAGCAGCGAGAGCTCTTACAGCTATCTCTCCTCGATGCCCCCAGGGCTCCATTAAGTTTATGGGTAAAGTCAGTCAGTTTTCATTGTCCCACTGCAAGCCTGAAAAATGAAAATCTTCCATAAAGAGGTATATAAATGTCTGTCCCAACTAGCAGGAAAACTACGATGTACGAAGAGTTACAATTCAGGGGCCAGAATCTGCTGTTCTTATTTAGGCACGACTCTCACTGACGTCAATGGGTTCTTTGCTTGAAGCTGTTCTGAGTGCGGAGTGTGAGACAGAACCCCAGGCTGAAATGCTGAAGCTTAGAAAAAGTCTACAGGGTACTTTATTGTAGCTACATATTGCCAAGGGTTTTTAAGTACTGCTTTGTACTGTAATTAGTGTTCCACCTCCTACTCTATTAGCTCTATCATTGGGTAAAGCACTCTTCACAAATTTCTACAACAGAACAGATTGAGAGAGTGCATTAGAGACAGTGTTTTCATACTATGAATTCTTTTCCATTTTTAATTCTTTGTAAGGTCCCCGCTCACTGGATGACTCACAAGGTTGGTGCATTATTATTCCACAGACTTTACTTCAAAGTGCCAGTGACTGAGACTTTTGAGATGAAACCTTGTCACACCAGAAGCAGTGCACAGCATTTGTAAAGTCTAATTGCAGCTCCTTCTGAAGAACTTTGGATTGACATGTGTCTGCCTGGTCATTACGCTACAAATGTGAGAGACAAGGATATTAAAGAGAATCTAGTGCTTTGGATAACCGCCTACACTCAAGACAAGGCATCTGTGTTCAGGCACAAAAAGAGGAATATTAATGCTAAGGTTACAAAGCTAAAAGAACATAAGAATGGCAGCAAAGGTCAGACCGAAGTCCCAGCTAACCCGGCACCACGCCTCTGGCTGTGGTCAGCAGCAAAGGCTGAGCGGAGGTTCCTGGGATACCTTCTCAAAATACCAGTTCACTGTTTTTAGACTTCCTGACACCTGGTATCTTGGTATTTAATAGCTTTCAGTGGATTTTTCTTTCAACAATTTCTCCACTCCTTTTTAAACCTACAGTAACTTTCCCTCCAAGTATCTTGTGGCAAGGAGGACAGATTACTTAAAGTTGCATATACAAATGAGATTTTCTTCTGTGTAAATGTACAAATTTCTTTCACAAAGGTTTAAAAATGTAGCATCCATTATTTATTGCCATTGCAAATTTCATTATTTTCTGTAGCACACACCAAAATGGAGAGCATTACAAGCACTAATGAATTTACTTCGAAACATTTCAGGTAGGTAGCAAATATTATCTTACTTCTATATTACAGTGTAAGCAGACTATTTGCCTCAGCACGTCAAATGACATAGGTACTCTGTGGCAAGTCCAAGAGCAGAACCCAGGTCATCAGCTTCCCAGCCTGTTCTCTAATGTACAAGATAAGGAAGAAAAAGCACAAGAAACTACATAATAAGAAAAGATCAATACTGAAGAGCTTTTAAAAGCTTAAGAATAAATTCAGATCTGAGCTGAGCTAATGAAGCTGAAAGGAGCTTTACTCATTCTCTCACTTTTTTCGGTATTTGTACTTGTTCCTGTTCTGCACAGCTTCTAGCTTTGCAGATGAAATATCTAATATGGGCAGTGTTCTGTGCTCTTATAAATATCTGTGTCTTCTTCTGTACGGACTTCTTTCATAATATGTCTCCCTTTTTGAGTAAAACGCATTGCTTTTGCTTCAGTATTGGCTAAATGTAGTTTTGGAAGACTTCTGCTTGCAGAATATTCTACCTGTGGGATAAGCCTACTGGTTGGAATCCTTTGCAGATGGTCCTCTGTGGAACAGAAAATGCCTTCCGAAATGCGATAAACAGCTTTAATAACCCCTTACAAACCAATAAAGAAACACTATAAAAACATCATTCATCTCATCTGCCTTAAAAGCCAGAGAAAAAATGTTGCAAATATTGGACACTGAATCTGATAAGCTAACTCTTGGAAGCATTTTATCTGCTTTCCATTCTGTCTCCAGAGTTTTTACTGGAGAGGAGGCCTGAAACCCTCTTATATATGTACCTCCTTTCGCAGTAAACCAGGAGAGTGAAAAATGGGGGTGCTACCCCTCCTAAACCGAATTTGTGATGTCTGTTCTTGCCTCTTATTTATGACCAACTTTCAACAACTCTTTAGTAATGCAGCACTGTGCCTCATTATAATGGAAGTGCTTTGTGATCTTACGGATCAATATGCCAGAGCATATATTCTCCATCACACAGCACTATGGCACAGAAAGGCAGAAACAGGCATGCTTAGAAGCGGGAGGAACTGCCTGAGTATCAGCTGTGAAGAGAAATTACAGAAGAGTTTTTAGACCGAGGACAATATCATCTCAAATGGGCCAAGAATATACAATACACACAGTCAAACCAGGAAAAAAGCTTTGAGTGGTGGTAAATTTCCTTTCTCTCAAACTAACATCTGTTTTTTGTGATACACTGATATATACAGGTACTTCTCAGTTGTGAAGCACTAAGGTACATTCATACTAATAAGTTTTCTTTTTCTCATCTATATACATGTACACATATATATCTATAAGAACTCCACTGTATTTTTTTAGAATTCAACACAGAACTCAGTGAGGCACTCTGTCTTTAACCATATATGCCCATCAGACCACAAAGGGACAAAAATACAACCTCCTCTGTTTTACCCAAGTGATTTCTGCTCTGAATAGCTTGTCACATCATCAGTCAGACCTGAGCTGGCAAGCTCTGTATGCTGACTGGTGGAGCTAAAACCTGACGCTGCATGTAATATATGTTTCCAAGACCCTACTTAGAGTTTAAATGGTGTAGAAAATATGAAAGGTCAGGAATGAAGTTATGCCAGAGGATCTAAATGTAGGAAGGCGAACTAGCACTTTGTACCATTTCAAGGCAAGCAGCAGCTGGCAGTGTTTTGGAATTTTCTCAAGAATGGCACATTCATTTGACATTGCTAGAAGCTGGCCCTGGTAAAACTAAAAGTGCCTTATAATAACAAATTGTCCTAATGATTAAGAATCAGCCATCCACCATTTTTTTTCAGAGATGAAATGTATGAGTTTAATATGATGTTAAGAGTTTTAATGACTTTTTCATGAATACTTTATTCACATTAGTTTACTAACTCTATAATAAAAATAAAAAAAAAATTAAAAAACCTTTTAAACTACTTATTTTGCTGTTGTAATGCAGATCACAGAGGCAACTGACCGCATAAAGATCAACAGGCAAACTATAGTAGAAAAAAAAGTAATTTTCTGTATGACAGAAGCTGCTGTCTGAAGCCACTAATTTAAAGGTAATACGAACACTGCTGTTTGATGCTTCTTGTATGAACTACCTAAATATTTTTAATAGCTTATCTACCAAATTCTGTGTTTTCCCTTTCACAATATTTTTGAAAATTCTTGTAAATAATGAATGAATGACTGTTTCATGTAAATGCAGTTCAGTCTAGCTTTGGGAGAATGAAACAAAAATGCATTTGTGAACATTCTCTGTTGCTTGCAAGAATAAAAGCTGTAAGCAATCACTTAACTTCACACATGCCCACTGAAAAGGTTTTATTATTCACATATAAGAGCACACAACAGTTACGAATGTTTACAAATATTCTGACAATAGCAAAAGTTGTTTAATAAACTTCAAAGTTCAAACAGACTAATTTGCGTCTTAGATGACCAATTATAAATTGTGTAGACAAACTCTGTAACTGAAAGATAAAATTTGTTGAAGTAAACTACACAGGAATTAGTCACAAACAAATTCATGATCTGCTTTCAAAAGCAGAAAAAGGGCTACCTTGGTCAGGAGGATGGTTCACTGGAAAGAGTTCACACAGCTCCAGTTTGGTAACAACTTGCTTGAATCATTCTGAGACCAACAGCACTCCCTGCTCTTGCTGGCTGACTGGCCTCTGTGGTCACCGACTGAAGTTCCAGTGGTGTGGCGAAAGGAATGCAGCTATAATGAATGTCACAAAGCCAGAGCCCACCAACATAACTCGAGTGAGTGTGTGGACATTGTTGCCCTGACTTGGTACTATAACTTTTCTGGTAGAGCCTCATATAGCCCACTACATGAAATACCACCATGTTCAGTAACATTTTGAAAATAGGTAGCGGGCAGATCTTCAGAAAGACAGTCAAGTTTCTTATAAACATTTTGAAGAGTATTCTATATTCTCAACATTGTATAAATCTTTCTGTGAATGTAAGTGAAAAAGGTCAAACAGGTGTTCTAGCAACCTGAATCAATATTTTTTTCTGGAGGACAAGCTAACAGCACTTCAGAATGCAGTTCTGGTTTCTCATTAATCCCCCTCTTTAAATACTATGCTTGCTAGTGATATCAACAACCGTGATATGGAATTCTGGTCAATGCTGCTGGGCATCCAGCTTCCTTTCAAGAGTGTATCAAATGACCTGCACAACTCACCACAAACTTTAATAAGGCTTCAAAAGACTACAAAACATAAGGTTCAGGCATGAACCTCATTAACATTACCTTTTGTTAGGTCTCAGTGTGTTTGATTCAAATTTTAATGAGTAAGCAAAGCCTCTGGATAATCTTAACTCAAAAGGATACAAATTACAAAGGCTGGCTACAACGAAATAATCACCAGCTGAAAGAAGACTCTCCCCTCCTTTCCTTAACAATGTTCATGTGTATTTCACGGACATAACGCACACACGTGCACCAGGTTAAGACCGTATTCAAAAAGCAGTAAATGCCAGCAAAAGTTTCTTTTTAGTTTAACACTTTTTCCTTCTATTGTTCTACTTTTATTTATTTTATTTACTTATTTGACAGCCTGATAGCCAAAACTTTTTATTTCTTAATTATACTCCTCATTTATCCTGAGCAGTATGAACCTAATTTTCTAGTGATGCCAAGAGGAGATACATACACACCCCGGGTCTGTAAAAGCACTGCAGCTTGCTGCCCGCCTTCACACGAGCCTGTAACTCAGCAAGGATCCCTGCTTCACCTGTTCAAATGATGCCGTCCAGCAAAAGGCCCCTGTTCTGTGCACAGCCGATACTCTAATCTGATGCTGGGCTAAGAGGGGAGGCTGGAGAATGTCAAGATCTCTCTCTTTTCAAGGATACTTCCCACCGCCTCCTCTTTCTCTGAATCTAACTTAAGATGATGTCACTTTGGGCAGGTTTCCTCTCCAGCAAAAAAAAGACACTACCCCTAGCGAAAAAAGGAACAAACTTACTTCAAAACACTGACTGTAACTCTACATGTTGTCTCATCTGAATGGATTTTGAAATTGAGAAAATAATCTTTAACAGATATTGCTGGCAACATCAGTGAAAGTTAAGCAGAGTCCTAAACATGTCTGCTAGAGGGTAGACAAAAGGATATAGCCTCTCCACCTCTTCATATTAGTCATTTAGATGTACATTTTAACAGATACCAAAAGGTCTGATCAGTGACTGTCCTTTACTGGCAAAAGGAGAAATTTAATATTGCAGCAAAAGCCTGGCTCAAAAGCTTATTTTCACATATTACAGATATTACACTGATGAATTAGAAGAGTTACACTTCCTAGTGTTCTTCAACTACCTTTATCCAGAAACATACAAGACAAAGATACTTGCTCCCTTTTCAGTTTAGCATCTTTCAGTTTAGCATCTTCGTATGTTTATATCCCCACATACAGGCACGTGACTGTCACTTTCAACAGCCAGAAGCAGCCCAGAGCTCCCTCAAATGCGTTAGTGCAATGCCAAACGCCTCATCAGTGTTCAGCAAGTAATAAATAAGATTTAATAATAATTGCAAATGTGTTCCCCCCACAACTTCATAGTGAATCTTGCTTATAATTTTCTCCCATGAGAAAGAAGGAATAATACTGGATTCAAGATCAGACATGTAGATGAAGAGGTGAATTTTGGTGGGAGAGTCTGTATCCAGAGAATTAAACGTGGTGTAATAAAATCATTTGGTAGATTTACACTACGGTTTTACTGGGGCAAGTAAAATTATAATATAATGGGTCCAGTAGAAGTAAACAATTGGTGTTATGCTGTTATTAAAATAAAAAACTTTGAACAATTTTTTCAGTACTCAGAAACTACTTTTAAATTAATTTCATTTCGGATATGGACCCTGCTGGGATAACCACAGTGATTAAAGAATCAATACAGCATAAGCTAGCCTGAGGGAGTTAAGGCCTGCGCAGATACACCAGGTTCAGAGCTCACTCTGTAACGGCATGCATCAGCGTAACAAATCTCATGACAAAGAAGAGAGGAAAACCAGATGTGGGGAGAAAAACAGCTTACAACTATCCCATCCCCCACACCTGCTGCTGCTCTATGCCTTGTCTTTCCTGCCACTCTTACCAGCAAAATTTTATTTTCTCCTTGCCTCTCTACCAAGTTTCCAGTTCCATTCTCTTGCACAACACATGGTACCCGAAGCTTATATCTCAGTCCAGTGGGCTGAGATTCTTCCGCCCTCAGAGGCTAAATAGAAAGAAAAACATGAGGCTGAGCTGCTCATAATACAACTTGAGATCTGACTGATCCCTCTACTCTGCAAAAACAGTGTTCTTCTGCAGCCAGCTATGTTAGCTCTGCAACTCAGATGGAAACCATCTAATCCATGCTTATGGGTTTTCCAGACATAACCCTGCTGATGGTGTAGGATGGGATGAGTACCATGCACGTTTCCTTTTTAATCTTAGGAACATACACACACATGCACAAAGGTACCTGGAAACTATTTCAAAAGACATTAATTCTATTGCAGTCAAGCACTAGAACATGCGATCTGAATTCTGCGTCTTCAGGTTTCTGTGTTATGAAAGAGTCTTTAATCACAACGTGATATGATATTCATTCCACATGACCCCTGCAGTTCAGGGAACAAGCAGCAGAGCCCAAGGACTGTATTAAGACTACACTGATCATGAGTAAACTGGCATATCTCTTTCCATGTCAGATTTTCCTTACATGTATGCAGAACTTTGAATTGTAGCCTAAAGACAACTTCTGGAGGTATTCTTGAAGAACAGAGAAACACAAGTATTTCCAGGTACCTTAATCGAGACCATGTTACTGGATAATATTAGCTGTATGATATGCAACAGGTAAAAAAATCCCTAAACAAAGCTTGTAACATGCATTATATTTCTGTGCTAGAGCCCTAGAAACAATCACTAAGGAATCCACTGTTTTCACTGCAAAATATTTCTGCCCAGTTTCTGCTGTGCTTTTGACTGCTGAAAACACTGATACAATGAAAAGAGTTCTGCAGCACTTGAGGAGGGGCTGTGAGGCTTCAGAGCCTCACACTCTTCACCAGCCACTGGCATCTTTCACAGCCTGAGGAAGTTGGATTATTCTAAGGCATTACATGCTGGTTGTAAAGGAAGAAATCTTACTGAGAAATTTTTGCAGGATGAGGCACAAGGAGTCAGAATTGGCTATTTCACAGTTCCCCCACCTTTAGGGTCTGAAAAGATATTATTATTAATTTTATCTAACAAAACAGTAAGAGTGCTGCGTGTGTTGCCTGGCACAGAGCGTACCGAGTCCCCCATTCGGAGACAAACGCTGCTGGTGTCAAAGCAATCTCTGGACCTGCCTGTATGCCAACATGCCTCAACAAGCACAGAGAAAAACAAACTGAACAAATCCAGTCTTTTTTTTGACCTCCTTATTAGGTAAGTTACACAACTGTAAAGCTACTTACATCTCTTCTCTAAGATCCTGTCACATAAGAGAACGGATTGATAGGCACCAGCAATCACAGATCAATGCAGGGTTTGTTTATCACTGATGGGGTTCGGCTTTTCTCTCCCTAACGTCTAATGACTGTGGTTAATTTTCTAATCAGACGTGCATTTTCTCTATAACTATGTTTCACTAAAGACAATCATTTGGATGATATGAGGCATAACAAATCAGACATTTTTGCCATGCCATTTTCAATGTTAATGCAGTGACTTTGAATCCAATGAGTGCCTTGCACAGATGATCCCTATCCAGTTTCATGCAAGTTTTGCATTCTTGCAGTTATAATGCAGAGCCAGATGGTTCAATCAATAAGCACCTGTCAGGTGGATCCTGCTCACAAAACTGGGGAGAATGCCAGCATTCTTGACAGCATGGCTGTTGTACCATCTCCATCTCTTGGCTTGAAATTTATCAGAGGTGAGAATAATCAGAATTACACTTGAAGTCTGTACGCAAGCATTTTTGGCATTGCACAACTGTTACGGGAAAAACAGCCAGGCTGAAAGCTTGAATTATGATCCTGCTCTTTCCCCTCCTGCCTCCCATTGCCAACTTTTTCTTCATATCCTTTCAAAAACCTGGCATCATAACAGAATGTAAAAAAGTGGAAAGAATGATGTTCAGATCCCCTTGGACGTACTTCCTTGGTTGACCCATTCCATGGTGAGCAAGCAGCCAGTAAGTTTGCCCTTGGGGTTCACAGCAGGGAAATAGCCTCACATCACCTTATTATCTTTTCTTTCTTCTATTCTTTTTAACAAATTAAGGTGTGATTTATCTTTACTTTAGGTGCTTGTAGGGATTTGGATTATGAGAAATCAAAATTAGTGGAGGTTTTTTTTCTGATTCAATTCAACCTGAGTTCTTCCATTTCAGCACCAGAGAGCATCATGAATTGAAAGTTAAAAATACCTGATTTGAAAGTTCTGGTCCACATCTGAAAAAAGTAGTCACTGGAAGATTGTTCTCCAGAATATAGGGCTGGAAGATATGTCAAGAGATTATTAGTTCACTACCCTGTAATTATCTATATTGAACAGGGACTAGCTTGTTTTCTTTCATTGCTGAAATAAACTAGACCTAAGACAGATTGTAGCAACACAAAAGCCAGACGCCAAACTGGGCTGAGCTCTACACCACTCTCCTGCTCCCCTGGGTCAGCAGGGGATGTGCTGGCCCTCACCACAACCTAGTAAAGTTTACCGGCTGTTCTAAGTTCTGGCAGCTGGAGATCTGGTCTACCCCTCAGGCCCCTGAAGTATCTTCTGCAGTGGGAAGAGAAGAAGAAGGACTAGCGAGAGGTCAGCTTAGCTCGCTTTGTAACAGCTGAGAAACATGCCAGTCCTCAGAAGTCTTGGTAGGTTGTTTTGGTTTGGTGTGGTTTTGCTGTTTTAATATAAGTTTGCACAGCTCCAGCTGTACAAATGGATTTTGGAAACAAAGGATAAAGCTAAAACTATATTATTTCAACAGACTGTTCTCAACAAGGTTTTTGGTTAGAAACTCAATTTCTCCATGGCCTAGTCTATGCACAGATGCTCTTTTTTGGTCACATTGCCAGCTATCAATAATAGTAACACTGGTGACAACTGTCAGCCTCTACTGTAAGCTCGGCAGGACCTCCCCTATACCATCCCTTTACTGCTTAGGCAAAGTACTTAGCACCCCAAAACAGATGAAAGAAGTTTGAAAATGTTTGTATAGAAGTTACACTGTAACGAATATTACTGAGGCTTTGTGACATATTTATCACTTGGTCAGAAATCAAATGTTTTTTCTCTTTTTCTTCTTCCTTCAGCCTACCTCATGAAGCAGCTCCAGTGTCTAAAAGCTGCTCCTGTTAAAGCTGAAGTTAGGCGTGATGCATTAGCCATCCTGACAGAGTAGGAACAACACAATTCATCTCAAACACCTCAAATCCTCTAGAAGACAAAAGGCAAGTAATGGATACTGCACTGATAATAAATTTGAGATTTTCAAGCTGAGCCAGTAAAAGAGATGAGACCAGAGTTCTGCATTTCTTAGCTTTTTCCACCATTGAAAAGCATCCACAACTGGCTGAAATTAGGTACCCCGTTTAGATACTCAGGTGAGGAAGCTGGTCTTTCTGGGATCACAGAACAATCAGTGAAGAAAAAAATGGCTTATTAGAATTCAGAGGACAAATTTCCACGTCCTTTGGGGACCTTCTGAAATAAGCTGAGTACAATCCAAAATTTCAGTGTAGTTTGTTTCCCATAGATGTTTCTCTACAAAGAAGAACCTACCTCCTCAAAAAGGGGTTCTTTGAAACAATTCTGTTAAATAGCTCCACAGAAACAGTTCTACAGTTCGTAAAGACTTCCCTACAACTAGCCCGCTCTCCTTCAGAGAGTTTATTTTTTGCTGCCAAATATGGTCCACTGTAATTAACCTCCTCACTCTTACACACACAAGCAAAGAACACAGCAAATCTTGCAATTAGATATGGTTTTCTTTATCTGTAATAAACTATGTATGGCATGACTGAAACATTTGTTTATAATTTGCTGCAAGCAGACTTTGGTATTTATGAAGTTGTTGGTAATACATAACTTTATTCATAAATATTTTACAGCTTGGTAGCATTTGAAGAATTATTGCTTTTTAATTGATTTTGTCTATTTGGCACTTTGTGAAACTGTCGGTGAGTTACATGGTCAGTTATTGCAAGCTGTAAAAAAGTCACTAGGCTCTTTTTCTTAACTCTGTCTCTGTCTATATGCAGCCTTTCCAAGGAACTGGGATAAACAAACACATGTATGCTTGAAGGCACAATCAAAAATGAAAAGGAAAATCTGACTGCATTTGAACTCAGTGCATTTGAATAAATATCCATGAATACAGCTTTACAGTATCTACCCAGCTTCACCTTTCGGCTTGTTTTTTTTTTTTTTTTTCCCCAAGGACTAATGAGAGGCCTATGTTCCTGCAGTACAACACAAGAGACACCAGTTCTGCTCTCAGTTAGAAACTATATCTTCCTCCTCCCAACCTAACACATAACAATTTCAGAGACCATGACCCCTGACTTCTCACTATAGCTCTACAAGTGGAATGCAAATAAGAAGCATAAACCCTTCTACCTGCAACAAATTGAATTGGAACCTGTGCTCGAACACTGCTTGTGCCAGGCCTCCCAAAACAGACTTGCCAGCCAACATTGGTCATTTTGTTTCCACCAATAGGTGCGCACGCGCTAACACATCAGGATGTTCCACCCAAAAATAAGCTTTTGGCTTGAGCTGTCCCTTCAGAATAAACATATTAGCTCCCTACTGTTTATGTATCTGCTTGACAACTCTCTAGGTACGAGGCTGGCGCTCTGCCAACCAAAATTTTCTGTTTCACCCTTAACACAAACAGTTGCTTTGAAGTGCTCCAGGTTTATTGAATGAGCAAATAACTTGTTTATGTAAAATATTTAGGGAAAATTTCCACAACTCTTCAGTATGAATTGCAGCTTGCCTTCAGATTCATACAGTACATCAACAGGTCTGTTTTTATATGTACAGAAGCTCTCCTATATGGTACAACCTTATAACGATGTTCGTCCTGAAAGATAAAACTGACTGAGTAGGAAAAGCTGAGGAAAAGAAAGCAAGCTGTCTTAAGCCAAAATGTTAAAATCTAAATACCTAAGTTTAAACTCGTATATTCATATTTGCATACCAGATACATAAATAT
This sequence comes from Anseranas semipalmata, assembly GCA_013399115.1. Lineage (NCBI taxonomy): Eukaryota > Metazoa > Chordata > Aves > Anseriformes > Anseranatidae > Anseranas > Anseranas semipalmata. Next base: position 162,277 of record VXAA01005571.1, on the reverse strand, counting down.
TATTTTTAGAAATGACTAGACTTTTAGAGGCATCAAGGACCCTCTGTTAATACTGAACAATCTCAGTTTACCATTCAGTAGGGTTTGGAAGTCAAAAACGACATGGATTTTACCTGAATGCCTAACTGTGAGGTTAACCTCCTAAATCTGAGGGTGTCAGTACTACAAAAAAGAGATCAAACTTCTCAGAATTTAGGGGAAGCTAGTCTTTTGTTCCTTTCCAGGCCAGGTATTCTGCTGGAACACTGTTAAATGTCCTCCTCCAACTTCTGTTGAAAACATAAGCAAAACTTCTACTTAAGTGTAGTAAGGGTCCTGGGTCCTCAGACAAGGAGCCGGTGAAACACAGGCTTTCTGTTTGTCTTCTTCAATGAAGTGGCTTTCCTGACAAATATCAGACTGGTAAATCAGTTTATCTTGCAGTATATTGACTCTTAATAAGAAAGAAATAAAAATGGTGCAAATGTCATGGTGGAATATCCACAGATATATTTACTGTTTTGAATCAGACATGGCTAAAGTACAGTCAGGGTACCAAATACATCCCACTGATAGAATCAACTTCACCTGTCTCTCCCCTGGGGCTGCCTCTTCCAGGATTGGCAGCTCTCCACTGCGGACATTAATTGCATCTTTTGCAACTGTGCTGTACAGCGCCCATCAGGTTGTTCCAGGAAGCAAGAAACCAATTGTATTCAGTAGGTGCATTCACATGAGTGGGCTAGGGAGGGTATGAAGTGTGGTGTAGAATCCTACTCACAGCTGGAGAACATGTGTCTCTGAATGTGCCTCTGGTCTAGATTTTAATATCCACCAGTAATGGCTTTAATCTAAGGAGTACGTTGTTCCCATTGATATTCATACCCTCCTCTTTGATTTATTAACTCTACTTCTTAATGTACTGTGTTTATTTTTACTAATTGCAAGTCAGGTTCCATTTATCCTCTGCTGATTAAGATAATCTCCTTTGATGGGCAAGCAGCAGAAGTATATAAATGCACTATCAATGCTTCTGGAAGTTATTTTGGTTTCTTTAGCTTCTACAAACTTCCTTCATCTGGAGAAACACACACTAACATTGAAGCAGTCAAACTCACTCTGTTTTAAAAGACTCTTTTCAGTAATTTGAGATTAATCATGTGAAACTGCATTCTTAACATGTGCATGCTTAAAAAACATTTTTAAATTCAAATATTACTAGACTGAATAAGGTATTTGGTGATCTAAGTCAGCTGCCACTGAAGTCTTAAATCCAGAGGTATTCCTGTACAAGCCTCACCTTCTAAGACCACCACCAGTTTACCAACTTCTGTTCCCATGCATCCCATGAAAGGAGGACTGGAAAACATATTTCACTTTTGCCAGAAAAGCCAGGTTCCTGCCAAACCTGGAGTCTCTCCAAAACCTAGGAAAGAAGCCAAGAGGGAGTCCCAAAAAAGGCTACTCCCAAGCAAAAAAGACATTGGCAAGTGTATCTATCTGCCAAAAGATCAGCTCTTGTAAAACCCTACTACATAGGAATATTACATTTGAGGACATTTCTTTGGTAATTTGCACATATAGTGGTTAACTTTTCTAACAGAAGGTAGTTTCTGGCACTTGGAATACCAGCCACAGGACAAGACTGTTCTACTGTCCTATAAAGCTTATATTTTGGAACTCTTTTTTAAGAAATTCCATTCACATTCTCATACAGCTTTGTTGTGAGTACTACAGTAAATACATTTATCTCATTTACTAACAAGAGGGTCATGCTCATCCACGTTACACAAAGAGTAATCTCAACCATTTTAGAATCAAGAATCTGAGTTAGGTTAGGCCCTTATTCTGTGTTCTTCCTGTAAGAGATAGTGGAGGAACTCTCTCTGCTGACTATATAGGATCCATGGGAGACTAGGTTTGTAAATCAGCTGCCTAAAGTTCAGCGGTGTGAAAACAACCATCTTACATGTCCATTTTCACCCTTACTAAACTAACTGGTTAAGAATTCTGCTCGGATGTTCTGTCACTTTCATGGACCAGTAGCAGCACTTAGGCCTGCTGTCATACATTACCCACCAGTCTGCTTAGCATCTGGGCGCTTCATTATTTAGCCAGACGATGGATACAATGGCTTTTGCTGCCTGCAGGATGCCATTCGTTCAAACACTTCAGTTAGGTTTGAGACAAGTGCCGGACAATGTTATGACCAACAGATAACTGCACGGTCATGAGAGATGATGATCAGGAAACCCAGCGTTCTGCTTCAGGGCGTACTGACGGGCTCCCTTAGCCAACTTAGTACCTCAGCCCGAACTGAGGGACAGCAGGAACTGATTTTTTTTCACTTTGTTTGTCTTCTACTAAAATGTCAGGAACTGGGCAAAACTAGAGACAGAATGTTGCTCCAGATGGACCAGGGATCCATCGTGCTACAGCAAATTCAGAAATCCCAGGATCATGTTTGTTACAACATTACTAAATAATGGTAAGTGGTTTGAATACATATGTGTGAACAGCTGACTTTTTATTTCATCACTAATCTGGAAAACAATTATTAAAGAAATTAGATGCATACTAAGTCCTCAAAGCCTTTTTTTTTTTTTTTAATGCAGTGAGATAATGTTTTTTGGTGACTTCAGACATTCAGATTTTCAATTTGCTGAAATAAAACATGACTGATGATTGGGTTGTTTACATTTTTACTATTAGTATTATTTTAAAAAATTAAAATGCTTTGTTTTCAGAAGGATCATATACACAATTCAGCAAGAAACCACAGAATTATTTGGTCAATCTGAATCTACATTTTACTAGGGGAGATTTTGATTAACTGGCTCACACAGTTCCAATTTGGATAGATTCTCCCTCTTGGGAATAGGTCCTTCTCCCTTCCTGTACCATCAAGGGAAAACACTGACTCTCAGGTTTTCTTGTTCACTCTCTGTTAATCCCATAGATATCACTGTAACCTCAGTCTTTTTCTTTCCTTCCCTTCTGAATGCTTTCTCTCTTTTTCACGCATTCTTAATTTCTGTTGTTCTTCCCCCTGTTTCTTCTTTCCTTTCTCCCAGCGATTCTTTTGTTTATTTGCCAGCCTTGATACCATCCTACAAGCCTGCACAAATAAGCTACTCCTGTGGTCAGCTGTAAAAGAAGTGACAGCAGAAGGAGGAAGTTATGCAGGTCTGAGATCTGTTCATTTCTATACTGACCAACAGAAGGCAGGAGATTCCATCGGGACCACTGCTCCCATTTACTCCCTCTCAGACTTTCTTCAATCACTGCCACCTTCCAGCTTTGGAAAAATTGGATTCACCTTCACAGTGGACATGCTTTCCAACACCCCCTGCATCTCACTAGCTCAGATGCATCCGGGGTCTCCCTAACCTCAGAACAGGAATGATGGCTCTGCAAACCTGTTGCCGTAACTCTCTTCCTGCTCAGTTCATTTCTCTTCTTGTTCTTCGTAACTGAATCGCAGCCTATCTGAAGTGTAGACTTCAAGCTCCCAAGGACCTTCCTTGCTTTCTGAAAAATGCCCAGACAAATATCTGAGTCCCTAGCATACATCAATGACAAGAAATCTGGGCAAATGCTGGCATCTTTTAATAACCAGAGGATGTGTCAAAGTGAAGATTAAATACGTACTCAGCCCTGTGAGTGGCTGCTCAGCCAATGTCAAAGCAAGTAAGCTCCACTTCAGCTGGCAAAGATACTGTGGATACAAAGTCCAGCTTACAAAGATCTTTCTGCTCTTTGTCAAGCCCATAAAATAAAAGCACTCCATAACATAAAGCAAAAGGAATTCAAAACCTCTCTTTCTCAAGCTGGTAATAAAAGCTCCATTTCAGTTCAGCATTCCATGCCAGCGCCAAACATGGCGAACCACCAAGAAGAAAGGAGATGAAATGTGCCCTCCCTCAAAACCTTTTATACTTGGGTCATTTTCATTGTTTCTTATTGCATAGCCTCATCACTGTATTCCCTCAACTTGCCTTATTCTGCCTGCACATCTGAAAGGTAGGCAGTAAGTTCCCATTCCTCAGGAAGATCTGACTTCACCCTGCTCAGCTCTGTGCTGAGTTCATCTCCCCCTTCATAGCTGCAATGCTGACTTCAGTTTAACATGGTGAACTCAGCTGCTTATTTTTTTGATACAAACTCCCCCACTCCCTCAACCACAAAATTTTCTCACTGACTTTAACTTGCTTTGGCTGGGCTATAAACAAATTATTCAAATAATTTGAAAAGGCAGTATCATAAAATCTTTTCCATTCATCATTCTAAACTGATCCGTTTGGACATAATCGAACCATTATGTCTTCATTTGAGGGAAGCGTTGCTTGGCTCTTCCTCTACGCAACTTCTTCCTCAGAATATTTGCCCTTAAATGGGTTAATTGTTTTCCTCTGCCCACATCGAGTCTGCCAGGAAGGTAAATGCACAGCTAACCTTAACACACATTTTCCCAGGAAAGAGAGTAATTTATCATTGCAAGAACTATAGCAGATCTAGGAGACATTAATTGTTTGCCAGCCAAGTGACCTACATATGGCAGGATAAAGCTACAATCAGCACAAGAAATCTTACATACACAAAAGAAGCATGACTCCATCTGGTTCGAGTTGCCATCTTGCTTTTATCTCCTTTTGCTGAAAGTTTTGACTGTTTCTTTGACTGAGCATCTCTTTATGTTAGATCCGAACAAGAGAGCAATTGTATGCAGCAACACAGTGTTCTCACACTGTTATGATTATGTGCTGGTGGGAAGGTCTGGAAAACCACTAAGGGTGTGTAAACAGCAATAAATTAGCTCCACCTTCCTTAAGTGGTAAGTGTAAAAGGAATAGTGCAAATGTGCACCATTGTGCCAACCTGCTCTTAAAAATATAGTGAAGACTTACAGGTCCTTTTGCACATCCACCATGCCAATAACCGATGTTCTTGTCATGGATCAACCATCACACATAACTAGAGGCTTCTTGATTTGCACAGGGTGCAGTAACACTTCAAACAGTGTGTACTCTAATGTGCTGTTTTGGACCTCTCCTGTCCCTGAGAAACACTCCCAATGGCAGCCATCACCAGGTGGCACTACTGCCCAGTCTTCCAAGCATTTTTCCCAGTGTGTGAGCAAATGTTCATTCTCTGGAAGACATGCTGATAATACAATTGCTGATTATGTTTTTGTTAGATAAAGTTTTGTCGTGTCAAAAGCAGGATAGTTAACTCTCTGCTTTGCTCTTTGATGGATACCAGTCCTTTCACATGAAATCACTCCCTGACAATGGTGGTCTGTAGGAGTAGGCGTCACCAATCTGCTATTTGTGACTGCTTCTGTTCCAGGACTGATGCACGTAACAAAACAAGTTACATTTAGAATACATTCACACTGTGGCTCTGACCTCTCCTCCACTGGGAATTCGACCCACAAAGTCCCATATATGTCTACCACCGTTCAACAAAAGGAAAACACTGTTCTGAGTCAAGGGTAAGATTTCAGCTAGACAAATATGACTTGGATGTAACTAGCACAACTGTGTCTACATGGAAAAACATACACAAGTTAACAAATTAGATACACAAAACTCACTTGGAGGTTCCAAGTTCATTTTTCTCAGTTCAAAATGGGGACAGTGAGAATTCACACTCGGTTTATGCATACGCCATTCATTTTACTTCAGTGTAGGTTGCTAAAAACCATGTTGTTAGAGACCCCTCCACTGGCAAGGCAAGTAAACACTAATGCTTTTGAAGAAGACAAATGAACTTCTTGTGTGTGTGTTGTTGAATGTATTTGTTTTAAAGACATACTGTTCTATGATCTCAAGTAACACTAACATGGCAATGCCACTACAGGTTGTGCAGCAGGTATCAACAACTACTACATGACTGCCTTTTCCATACAAGGAAGGAACGAATTTGTGAAACACAAGTCCAGATAATTCCCTGGAAATGCAGATCAGGGGCTGAACTAATAAACCTTACTAACTCCTCACGTTCAGGAAGCATAAGGCACACAACTGTCACCACTGAACAGGAAGAATTTCCCACCAGCTCTGACACAGAAGTGAGCTGCTAGAATGTTTGTTTTTTAAAAAATGTTTACTATGCTGTGCCTGCTGGCAACCGTTGACTTTTTAACTTTTGAAACAGCAAGTGGGATCAATGCTACCCATGGAAAAGGATCAAGGCACTTTTAAAAAACTGTTTGCATGGATAGCTGCAGTAGTCGTGTTCTCACACATTTGGTCAGATGAAACTCTGAATTTCTATGTAAAAACATATACATATAAGTCTTGTGCACTGTGAGCCTTAGACTTCCCTGAAGGTAACGCTGCTTAAAAGAAAACTACCTTCGGTAGTTTATACATCAGGCAATCACTATTCAACACCTATCAAACACTTCAAGCTGAATGCTTTGGAAAGAGGCCCCAAACTATTTTCCAAACAGCAAAGCATATAGCTAACTCGTAAGATTTTCTTCTGCTACCTTCCCTACTTCTCCATCCATCATCTTTGCATGTCTCCTGCCTATTCATCAGCAAACAGAGTATAAAATGCAGATATCTAACACTGTTAAGCACTGACCATTGTACAGTTTCCTGGCATTTTCTGATTACAATAAGAATTACAGTAAGCAGGCCAACTGTTAATGAAACCACTTGTCTTTGTGAATCAGAAATAAAAAAAAAAAGTCACAGTAGTGACCTATAAATATTCCTACTCATTTGTTGAAACTTAAACTGCCTTGTGCTTGTATGCAAGACTTCAAAAGCAAATGTGAAGTTTTGCAGGACATGTGCTTGCATTTCCTTCTCTCAAATACTCTGAAGTGGGAGTCCTAGTGGCCAATTGCATGAACTGAAAGATGGTCTACTAGCTAACTTTTGAACCAAGTGCATTAAATATGCAGACTATATTCATCCTCACCAGAAGCAGTTACCCATCAGGGACTCATTTGGTTCACTATTTGTTGTGACCTTCCAGTAATCTGATTTCGTCAATCGTTTCTGAATACAAACTATGTAACATAAATCATATAGCAGCTGATGGTCAGAGTACCTAGAAAGAGTGATTATGCCACTGTTTCTTTGCTTTTCTTGTTTTGATAATCATTTTGATACATTACTTTAGTTTTACACTTTATTTTCAAGCATAATTTAAAGTTTGTACTACTTGCTGAGATGTAATGAAACTAGCTTTTATATAGCATATCCTGTAATAGTATTCTATTACACAGAATTGAACATTATTGAACCAATGACTGTTTCTAGCCTGTTATCCCTGACGTGAGTGAGCATGTGAAAAGCAATATTTAAAAAATGAAACATGCTAAACCAACATACTCTCCCTTTACTCATGATACAGGCAGCCTGAGGCTTAAACATTCCCTGACCCTTAGCAGTATGCCTCACGTCTGACCTAGAGGTGGCTGGTTCAGCCTTCAGATTCCCTCAGTCCTTGACCTCCACACCGAGACTATCATTACAGTGCCAATTAGTGGCAAAACTGCTGGGGGTTCTGTGACCGACCTGAGCATGAAGGACTCTATATCCCATTACCACTTCCTGCCCAAACCACCTCCCTTTTTTCCCTCACTCCCAACTAATACTGCTCTAACGTGCTGTGGAGATTTAATTATCTTAACCAGCCCGTGTCTGTGCAGTAAAGTGACGGTTCTTCACCACACCATTGACCTGTTCATTTCTCTAAAGATCTACAAATGTAAGGCAGTGCTTAACTTCAGTCATATCAAAAAAGATAGCACCCGACTTTCGGAGAGGATTAGAAGAGTTACTCTCAGAAATATTCAAACTGGCCCTCACACCAACTTGACCCTGAGCTCTGGACTCCTATGATGAGTTGAAGCCATTAATGATTTTAAGATTACTATTGCAGCAACTATCATTTATAAACAGGCATCATGATGATGTCCTGCATCTTGTGTAGCAATTACTGACACAGATCTAGCTTTTGGAAGGTAATATTTTATATCATTTCACATAGGTATTTAAGGAACTTTCAGGGTAAGAACTAACAGTAAGCTACACCACTATATTTGTTAAAAAGTGAAGCAGCAGAGTCGCAGATGCTTAACTCATTATTTTATCTATGCTTCAGGTAGATGTCTTGTACAAGTGTGGATGCAACTGCTGTAACTACCATGTTTGAGAACACAGCACATGCATTTCAGAAGTATGCTACGCTGAATGCTGACTTTTCACATTGTTTCCAGTTGTTCATGATGATATGTTTTGGGGGGCTTTTTAAGACATTTCCTAGCCTCTTTGATTTGTGGTGGATTTTTTTTTTTCTTTGCTTTTCTTCTTAGGTTCCAGAAAGTCTATCTGCCTATGATCAAGCTATATTCTCAAAGCCCAGGATAAGCTATTTTAAAGAAAACATTTTAATTTCAACCTCATGTTTTCATGGATCACTAGGAATTATGAAAATGGTTAATTTACTCACAGGTAAATTAATGATAATTTATCTACTGAACATTTAAGGTGATGTTGGACTGGAAAATAACTTCAGAAAAATAGTTTGGTATTTGAATGAATCCAGATTAGAAGAACAGAAATGCTGTGTCAGACAAAACATTTCCTTGTGTCAAGTATATTACCTGCCCTTAGTTTACCACTCAGTAACGCAAAATCAATTATTTCTCATGAGGTACACTACCTCTATTCTGTGACACCATTCTGTTTCTCCAAGAGAATATATGGGAAACAGGCCGTGCTGATAATACCTACACATTCTTTGGTATAATAAATCATCTTTTGCCTTTTCCAGTGATCATAACTGCATTACTAATACATGCAGAAGAGCCTTATAAAGGCCTGGAGTGCTCAGAGGAAGTCAGGAAACTCCCTCTTCTGGTAAGGCTTCAACTCCAGCCTAGGTTATTCTTGCACGAAAGCCATTAACAGTGAATAGCTTTTCTCTGGCCTCTTGCCTTGGCAATTGGCAACGCTGCTGACTGGCCCATAGCCCATCTGCATTCATACTGTATCAGGCCCAGCAAAGCAAAGGCAGATTGAAAGGGCTTGAGGGCTGCAGCCTTCCAGATCAGTAATCAGGCTATTGGGTCTTAACTAAATAAGGATTAGAGCTCTGTATGAGCAATAAGCACTCTTGTTAATCCAAGCTTTCTGCAGTTGTTAAAAATATGAGATTTATGACTAAAACTATATAGTAAAATTGGTAATAGTATTATAGTACACAATACTGTACAACTAAATGTTAAGGTCAGCTTCATCCACAATGCTACAAGTTGTACAAGGACTCCCTTGACTGCTTGCAGTCACAGCACATGGAAGTGTTTCAGTGACAGGTGAACTGCACGTCTGCTTTTATCACATGCAAAAGCCAAAGGAGTTTGTTTGTCCTGAAAGGATAGCAATTCCCATACAAGATGCTGAACTGACAGTTAAAGCCATTAAATTCTTCATCCAGGAGAATCACTTCCATTAGCAAGTGCTTTTTTTTATGCTTCCAGCTGTCCTGAACACTGCAGAACGCTCTTTTGCAACCATAACCTGTGTGCTTTCACAGACAAGAAATAGGTTAGCACTAGAGTCACTGGGAACCCCGGCCAATTCGCACCTAAAAACCTTCTGCCTTCACTACTTGGTTTGAGTTATTCACTCACCTCCCCAGTTTAACAAGAAGACCAGGTGAATGGGGAGGAAGAGAGGGACACGGCACTCTGAAACACCACTAGAGTCCAGCAGAAAGACCTGAAAACCAGCACAGACTGGTTGAATAAGGAACTGATACCTTACGCTGAGCTGTGATCAGCTTCTAGCTGTTATCCAACTGTACAGCTAGCTGCACTACTGGAAATGATCAAGCTCCAGGTCATACTCCATGACAGGATGGATACTTTGAGTCTAATGCAGTATGCAATACAAGTAAGAAAAGTTTTTATGTTAGTGGGAGTTAGAACGGGATAACACCTGAGTTCAGCATTGCTGCAGTAAGGCCCCAGTACAGTCTGAAAAACTGCTATCCCATCGTTTCTGCCAACTCAAAAACCACCACCAACAAAAATTCGTTTATTTGGTGACTGTTTCTTATTTCTATCTGTAACCTTACTAGAGTTAGAAATTTTGAAAGTGACATTTACAGGGCAATATAAATACTTACAGCTTATTTCAAAAGGCCTGCCTTCAGTATTGAATTCACAAGAATTTTCTTTTTCTGTATTCCATTGTTAAATCATTTTCTATAAAAATCAACATCTTGTAGGCATATATCATTTTAAAAGTTTGTAAAAGTACCCAAAGAGGCTGTAGAGAGTTTGTAGTAGATCGTATGAAGGGTAGGAATAATCATATTTCGGGCTTGTATATCCTCCCAAATAATTCCTTGGAAGTTGAAAGGAACAGAATTATTTCTATGAATAGTGCTCAGTCTAAAATGTCTCTCTCACCCCATGAACCTTCCACGTGCAGCTGAATGCCAACGCACGGCTGCATCATTCTACATTCTACCTTATGGACAGTGTCCAGGTTTGTGACATCTTGAATATGAGACTATCAGGCCAAGCTTTCCGTTTCTTATAATGATGCCAAGTGGAAATTATCCCATCACAGAGAGCCCAAAGAATGCCTTAGGCATCATTAAGCCCTGAAACAGGGATTTAAAGTAGATTTAGGCCAATGTGGGCGTCCTCAGTTGTGGTGAATTACATTCACACTCATAGTCTCTCTTCCATTTGTTTCATTATCAGCAAAGCAATGTGTTACTGAATGGAATAATGTGTGAAGTTTAAAAACAAAATCTGAAATCTATTTTAATGATGAATTTTACTACAAATCCAAGGATTTCAGTATTGCCAGGTTCAGTTTTGAATTGGGGAATGGAGGAGATTTCCTTGATGCCTTTTGAAAAAGAATTGCAGAATATGTCTTTGCGCATGGATTTAGCTTTTGGGTTTCAAATAGCTCTGATTATGCAGCACAGACTCATATTTTATGCATATATGTGTGTATATATACATACATACATATATATGTGTGTATGTGTATGTCTGTGTGCACTGATCAAGAGTGCTTATATGTCTCTGGTAAGTAACCAGTGAAAACATTCTGGATATTCCTGTTTTATGCAACCTGCTGACAAGAAAATCCTCATGACAGTCTGTCTATCTTGGGCCGTGCTTACCACTGAACACTGAATTTAATTTCATTGCTTCTACAGGGGGAAAACAAAAACAGCAGAAAGAAAAAAAAAAAAGCTATATTGCAGCCTAAGCTTGAATTACATCATAAAAATAGAGCAAAGCTACTTGTTTGGTGTTCCAATTCTGACTGCAGCAATCCTGACACCTGAAAAAACAAAAGACTTCCCAAATGACAAGAAATAAGTATTACTGAAAGACTGAAGCATTTGTGCAGTCTGCCAGAATATTAACCATTAATAGATTTATTTTTTTTTACTCAAAAGAAGTCTCCAGTACATTCATTAAAAGCCAGCAGGTTAAAGGAAAATAACAAAGGTCAGGAGACAAAGGGAATTAATGGCAGCCTGGATCCTAAATTAGTTTTATTTTCATTTTAATGTGATAAGAACATTTCTTGACATTAGTAGATATTAATCAGAATCATCTGCTTCCTCTAATCTTACTGATTAGGGTGAAAGTCTCTGTTTTCATACTTAACAGAGTGTTGTTTACAGACATTAAAAATTCGCACTAGCTCATACTTGAACTAGTGAGAGAAGATTTGAGATCAGTCTTACCCAGTATAGCTCTGGCTCGTTTTTCACACAGCAGGGAAAACTCTTTGGGGAACTATCACTACAGAAAGCAGAATAATTATTGTATAGAAAATATTCCTACTTAGGTATCCTCATATTGTTTGTCTCTGTGATGAACACACTGACATGTATTCAGAAATCTGGTTAATTAGCTAAATAAAGAGGTTCATCGTATTAAAGATCAATGTGGAATGCTGCACTTCTTTTTTAACTCAGGCAAATTTCTATCCCAGCACAGATTTGTACCTACAGACTTAAAAACAGATTCTGGTGCAGATATGGCACATCTACACGATGAAGATTTAATTACACATGCTGTACCTAACTTTAAGCACTGCAGGAAGCTCAGCTGCTACAAGCATTGTAGCAATTGCTGCACACTCAGCAAAAGTCTTATGAGATGCTGGGTAAATTCTTAAGAATCATTGTATATAATCAGTACTCCTACCTAATCACTTTAAAACTGGATTGAGTAAGCCCTTGAGAGCTGCAGTTAGGTTTGGTTACTGCACAGGCGTAGCTTTACCCACACTAACAGTGTCTTACCCGGTAAGTAGTCTTAAGTAAAAGAATGAGACCATTTGTGAAGCGAAATGTGGTATGACCAGTGGCTCTTAATTACAGGAGAATAGCAAGAACTAGTGTAATAGTGGTAGAAAAAATATGCTGTAAAATTAAATTTTGGGAGATCTGGAGAATCAATGAACCATGAAAGCCTACAGGAATCACAAAGAAGGTCCTTACATGAAATGTATGAAAGGACAGAATAGAAAGTACAGCTGATAGGAACTGTAAAAGGCAACTACCGATGTGTCTATGAAATGATATGAAGCAAATCTACTGAGAAAGGAAAAGCAAAGCAGCAGATTTTGAACTAGGCACAAAAGCAATCCTCTTCCCTCCCTCCCATAAATCATAATTTTTAAATAGTAAATTTTAAACTTTGTAGGTTGAAAGGCAAGCTTCAACTAACAGTGGATTAAGTGATCCCTAGAATAAAAGAGAACATGGATAACTTCTTAGGCTTCAATGTTCTGGATAAAAACCTGTATCTGCTCATCTTCATAATAGTATGGAACCTTGCTACCTACACAAGGTTTGCTCCAACCACAATGAATTATGTTCTTGGTTAAAAGCTTCCTCATTACTGTTAAATTAGATTACACCGAGATTCTGAAGAGTTTTTGTTATTTCTCTTTTAGAAGTACACTTAATGTTTTTCTGTTTTTACTGTGCAAACATCAGAATAAAAGATATCAACATAGTATATTTAATAAACTGTATCTCTGAGAACATACTGTTAATTAGAGTACCAGCTGCATCCAGCTTCATCCTTTGAGTGTAATGAGCAAATCAGTTAGGCATTTAAAAATCCATTTAAACTTGATTTAAATGTTTTGATGGAGATAAGTGAAGCGTGAATTCCAAAATGTTAGTTTTGTTAAACAATTGGCTAAAACTTGAAAAGAATCACAGACTATTGTGTAACAACAAACAAATATCATACTGTGTTAGTGGGAGAAATAGCCAAATCCAAGGGAGCAGTAGGTGGCAAGAGAAGTTAATGACGACAAGGCAAGTTTCACCAGAGGTCAGTTTGGATTTATGCATTCATTTCTAAAAGAACTACTCTCCTGAAATCAGCAGAAATAATATATATGGCTTCTGTTTACTCTTGCTTAACCTTGAGACCTGGTCCCACGGTTGTCTTGGAACTGAGATGCCATAGATTGCTAGAACCAATAAAGTGTGATCTGTGTTTTCTTTGGGTCTTTGTAGCCATGAAAATAAGACAAGCTGAGAGTGTCTGCAGAAGTAATGGCCTCTCTGTAGGTCAGTTGTTCAAAATACATGTGTATCATTTGCTTCCTGGGAAGAGTGAAAATAAACCAAACAGTGGCTGGTGAATTTCAAAGGCCATTGTTTAGGTGACTGAACTGGCTAGAAGAATTACTTTCTTTTTGTGTTTAAATTTCAGCTGACTCTGTCCCTTCTCCCCTATTTCCTGATAACTTGTTCCCTATTAAATAAGAAAAACCTTGGTAGCAATGCCCTAGCCCCCCGCAAAAGTCATCTTTTGACAGCAGACAGTGGTAAACTCCTTAGTTAATGGTCAGAAAGAAAACCAAAAGGAGCGGCTAATATATTAAGAAGCCTGTCATTAACTGTGGTTATGTCCATTTCTGTGGCTGCAGAAGCAATAAGCCATAGTTCATGGATTTATAAACTCAGTGATCTACTAGAAAGCTAAGTGCTGTAAGGTGGGTGGTGAATGGAACTGCACAAAGTTTCATTTGGCGTCATACAGATAATGACCTATTTTCCTCTCTCAAGGTAAGATAAGATCTCTTCCTTCGTTAATAATTAAAGTACAGCTAGCTTAATTTTTTTTTTTTTTGTCAATAATTCTTTCAGTTTGTCCTCATTAATTGAACAGATTCTAATGGATTGAATAGTCACCTGGTATCTTGCCACAATGGAATTAAAAATAATCTAGGGAGAGGAGGACTGCATAAACCTTCACAACACAGGTTATATTCTTAAAAACTCCCAAAAGCTTTGCAGCATTTTAATATCCACTTAGACCTAAAATTCTTGTTGGCAAGTTGCAAAACCTGAGTCCATTAGAGAGGTCATATAAATTCCAAATACTGATTCATTTTGGATGGTAAAGGAGAATGAAGTTAGATGGCTGGAATCACATCTGTGATAACTTGTTAACAGGTTATAGAGAAAGGGACGGTTCCATCTTAAGTAAAAATATCATACAAGATGAAACACTTCTAGGGATTAACATATAAGAAAAACATATAAGTGCTTTCTGCCAAGTTTTCTAGTTAGCGGGTGTCCCTATGAGTTATGTATTAACATAAACCTGTACATTCTTACCTTCCAGTCTTAGCAATGAAAATATAACCACCAGCAGCTTCTTTCACTCTGTCAATTCAACATGTTTTCACCCATCTGTTTGCAAACAGCAGTGTAGTAAACAGAGACACAGCAGCCTAACTTAGCTATGAATATACAACAAAGTAAATCACCCACATCAATTTAAGTTAAATTGTTATGGCTGGCAACAAAAAATGGCATTTATTAGGCAACTGCTAGATTTGACTTGAACAACTCATCTTCCATAGCAGCATGAAAGCAATGTATGTCAGTCCCTGGAGTTCTAGACCTAACAGCATGACATCTGTAGTGATCTTCTTCTTGGGAATAGGAACAGATCACACAGCACTAACTGTGTCCTCAGCTGTGCAACGGGTGCTGGCACTTTGGAAATACTGTTCTCGGTAACAACCAATTTCAGCTCTAAGTAACTTACGTAAAAAGGAAGCTAAAAAGGAACCCCTTATAGCCTTCTGACCTGAGTGTGGGCCAGGTCTGGTGTCCAACAGGGTTGCCTAAGGCTGCTGTACCTTACACTGTCTAGTGCCTGGGTAACCACACTAACTCACACTGCTATCTTGGTGATAAGGTGGAATTGCCAACCACACCATATCCTTTGGAAAGACTTAGAAAAATGGACCTTTTCCCATTTTCAGATCACCTGACTCAGGACAGTTTTCAGATCCAAGAACCTCATTCACAATGAGAGGTTTCCCTCATGTTCAGAAAGAGCATAAAAGTCCTGATTCAGGAGCATGTATAACCTTCTTTCAGGCATCTCTTATTAACCAGAATTTTTTATTAATTAGGATGCTAGGCAGATGCTTAAGGCAGCCTAGCTAAGTATATGTCTGTAAAGCCTTTTGCAGACACAAGTGAGCAAATCCTACTTGCACTAGAGACCAACTAAACATGAACAGGCTCTGAAAAAGAAGCCATGCAGACATAACTGAAAGGGACCAAGCTTATTAATTAAAGCACCATGTTGCAGGACTGTGCAGCTCATGGTCTGAGCTAATTCCAACCTGGACAGCTTACATCACAGACAGAGTTAGGCAAATGGACACCCAAGATCTTGTTGCTGCAAAGCCTGGAGTTTTAGCACCCAATGTCTTTTTGTGATTTATCCTTGTTTTCCCCATCTCCCGTGTGTCCATCTGTTCAAATATGAAGATAATATTTACCTCCTATAGATATGGCTTTTAGGCTCACTGCCTTCAAACTTGCAAAGCATTTCAGAAGTTCTGTTTGCATTTCTCTCCATTTCCCCTCTCTCTATTCAATTAACACTGTGCCTTTCTTTGTAAAACTTCCCACTATGTTTGCTCTGCTTTTCTCTCTACTCAGTCTTTTCCAAAAACACTGAAGTCAAGAGCAGAACTTGCCAATCCCCAGTTTTTGGAATGGTTCATAATTAGGTAAAATGTGTTCACTGACGCCTCTAGCAATTGCTCATTATGAAGAAGCCGAGAAAATAAATGAAGGAAAAAGAATTAGGGAGGTCACTAACTGCTTAGCCATTTGAGACTTACAGGCATAATGAATAGCCTTCTGGAACAAGAGAACTCCGGCCACACAGACTGCCTTCTTTGGTGAACTGTTTAGACAGTTTATTTCTGTCGTTTCTCTTGACCAAAACCAGGTAAACTATGGGCTTTCAAAAGCTGGAAATATTTTACATGTTTCAGTTAAAATGACTATTTAAACATGAAATGGGTGGCCTGGGCAGACTGTCGAGATGGGCACAGTAAGGATTTACCTCTTGTAAACTTTCCTCTGACATGTTTCTACTTAGGGACGTAGGCTTTCATGTGGATTGTGTGGTTTGTTTTTTAAGGGCAGAGCCAAAGTTTGGAGTGCAGAAAAGTTTCAAATCCTGTTGTTAGGGAATCCTTTTGAGAGCAACACATGGCTTTCATTGGCTTCACATTTTCATAAAGAAAGCACACTGAGTCTAAGCAGAGGAGAATGGAGTGGAAAAACAGAGTGCAGAACCAGACTATAGCTACAGCAAACCTCGTAAAAGTTTACATACTGACAGTAAGCAAAATCTTGCATCAGAGCCAAGTTACGATAAAGCAATGCAAAACAAAATGACTGGAAGAAACACATTCCAGCATGTAGCAATTAATATCAGTATGTTACAAGGTGGGGTGTGGGTGCGGTGGGAGGAGGAGAGTAGAAGTATCTTCTTGTTGTATCTTATTCTCCCCCCCCCCAAAAAAAAAAAGCGCAAAACTTTATTTATGTCTTGTATTCTGTCAGGGCTCAGTCCTGACACTGCACAACCTCAGCTCTCAGACAAGCGCAGGGCTTTCAGCACCTTGCAGAACAAGCATGTACTATTGTATTGCATATACAAACACACTTGCTTTTCAAATCAATGAATCAACACAGCGGATTTTTGGGTGAGGTGTGAAACGTGCAGCCTGTGGAAGCTGAATCTGATCCAAAGTCAATTGAACGATTCCTATCAGTTTCCCTGGGATTTAGATCAGGCCCTTATGTGTTTTGAAAGATGCTGGATTGACAGCCCTGGAGACCCCCAGTTCTGTTTATCCACATAACAAGCACAGCACAGGCAGGAGCATGTGATCTTGACCCATACTGATTGAGGCCCCACAGTGGGCCCCAAGCGTTCACTGGAAGAATGGCTTTTTCAGGCGAAAAGGGAATGTACTCTGGCTAGCCCATTTAGCCCTTCGCCTTTCTGCTGAAGCTGCCAATTACAGTGAAATGTTGGCAGCTTATTTCTCCTTCCCAAAGCTATTGTCACCTCTGGTGGTGCAGATTTAATTGAAACACTTCTGCAGCAGGTTGAAAAGAGGATTTGTAACTTACTCCAGCCACAGCTGCAGCTAACTAGCCCAACTGGCTTTGCGGAATTATTTACAGTGTTATCTTACGAAACCAGCCAGAAGTGTCAACAAACTTGAGAAAGCCCTGACCTTGAAGAGAACATAGGTCCCACTCCTTAAGTTTGCATTCAGCTGTATGGACAGTGTGACAGTGAGAACAGTCATCACTGACATCTCTGACGAGGCGACTGGCTCTTGTGCAAAGGGCCAGCACAAGCACCAACGAATTCCTCAGCAGAGGGGTACCTCACAGTCCTGCGCGGTCTGCTGCTCACTGACAAATTTCACCCACGTTAAATTTGTCTTCTTAAAGGAAATGGATGAAATAATGCATTTCAAACATCAACATAAAAATGATCTCTTCTAATCTGGTATATTTTTCCATCTAGAAATTATTTCACTTTCTGATGCATGTATATTTTCCACCCTGTGAATTTCAGGCAAGACTTCCATTATGGAAAAAATCTAAATAAACCAGGCTTTACTGAAAGTTTATAGCTATACAGATGTACCTCCAAGAATCTGCAGAAAATTGATTGGAGAGCATTCTGCATTATTTTTTTTTTTCAAGAACAAACCTTTACTATATTGAACTCTCCAAACTAGTAGCATTGTTTAACTCAATTCTACAGCATTTCCTAAAAGGGAAAGTTGCTCGTGTAACTTTCTTTCAGCTTTTTCATCATCTAAGTAAGTGTTTCAAACAATACCCTTCCTGCTGAAAACCAAGTCCCTTCCATTTCCTCCTTTATCCACCCCCACCCTCAGCCAGCTTCCACCTGCCCTGTCCCACAGCTCGGAGGTGAGGAATGTGGGCCCTGTCCACGTAACCCACAACGGAGCTGACAGAGCTCACACGAGCTGTATGAGAGTCATGTTCCCCAGCTCTGCGAGGGGCATTTGGATAACTGACATGAAAATCAGCCCTGCACAAGGGTGTAAGTGGTTTCAAGAGAGGGTCTCTGGTACTTTTCAGAATGTCAACTAGCTCTCTAAACACTTACCTCACGCTATCCAGCCTTTTACCACCTAGCCTTGACACAATGCACACACACACAGAGCAAACTTTGCAGCTCAGGAAACTCTTCAGCACATACAGATGAAGTCAGTCTGAATAGTTTTCTCCCTTCCTGACTCTATACTGGGGCCAAATTGCTCTCTACTTTAAGAAAGTTACAGAAGGGAGAAGTGCCCATTTAGAAAGTAAGGGAGATGCAAAAAAGTTTCAGTCTATCCTCCCCTCAGATTACAGTCATGTCAAGCTCTTGAGAACAAAGGCCAGGAGAATTTCACAGCATGCAAGGGTCTGGTTCAGATCAGGAGCCCTCCAGAAGCTTCCCCTGATCACACTGCTCCACTGTTAGCAGCATTGCCACTTTGCACTTTCCATTCCTTCTTTCCACACTGGCTGCCAGCAGAGGAGGCAGAAGAGAACTTAACTCTGTCTAAAGCAGACTTGACACCTGAGCATAATACTGTTGGCAAAATTGTCAGAGTACATGCTAAAATTTTTGATACTGCAAAGGTCATAGTCATCACTTCGGGCCTTATACCAGACGAACATGATCCCTTTCACAGCAGAGCACAAAATCCTAACAGCCTTCGTTATGTTTATCCCCAATGCCTCTGCATGGCAGGACAGTGCTTCCACCCTACTTTTACAGAAAGGAAGCAGAACACAGAGCTTTGTGCTCAGCCCAGACAAAACTGCTCATGTGTCTGACTCCAGCTGGAATCACAGGCATGTGAATCAGGGGCACTGAACATTTAGGTCTAAAGTTACTTGCATTAACTCTCATGGGAGGTCTGCAGCAGGCTCATAACAACTTTCGTTCTCTTTCATTCCTTGCTTCAGCCCCTACTTGCCTGCCCCTTGCTTTAACAACTATTTTACAACCTGGGCCAGAATCATCTGTGTGGTTTTGAAAGCAAATGATACCATTAAAAAAAGAGATTTCCTACCTCTTTCACTTCTTTCCATTCCCCACATCTGCTTTTGTTGCCTTCCTCTGGGAGACAGAGCTCTGCCTCCGTCATCTCTATGGAAAATGCATCATATTAATATAGCCTTTTTATTATTATTTACTTTTAAAATGTGGAATGAATTTCCTAGCAAAGCAAAATTTCCAAGCTAGCAAAAACTAGGTCTGCAAATACTCGCTGAAATCCAAACTTAGTTTTCTTTGCTTGTCTGCACCACTGTGAAATTGGAATTACCATGCCACAGGAGCACCCAACTGAAATCCAAATAGATTCCCACTCTCCTCTCAGGATACTCAAATTTTCCAGTATCCTGACTAATTTAAGGATTAACAGATCTTTGGGATTGTGGCCCAGTATACAGAGGGGGCCCAACATCCAAGCCAGGCACAGCAGGCAGCTGTGAGTCAGAACCTAGAAGAGGGCCAAAGCTCTGGCTGGCATAGCTCAGAGCTGATAGCTGCTGGCTGGCTGCAGCTCTGATGTTAAGGAACTGTAATTAGGGCTCGAGGGAGGAGACTTATACCAGCAACCCAGAGTCTGCACCACTTTGACCTGAGGGAAAGGCAGAGGCTGAAAATCATCCCACTTGAGGGTTGCTAGCTGGCTAGCTCTACAGAAGAGCCAAAGAAACAGAGCCAAAACCAGCACCTTTGTGCTCCCAATGCCAAGTCACGCACAGCTTGTGAAGGACTGAAAGCAATAAGCTGGGACTTTAGGTGAGTATCGCATGCCTGTCACCAGGCTGAAACCCCCATACCTCTGCAATCTCATGTACTAGCATGCAGACCAGACGTAACGTCTTCAAAATCAATGACATTATATTCTCATAAAACACAGGAGTATCAGAATAAGGCTCAGCCCTTCTGAGGAAGAATGGGTTCACTCTGAGATGACTGGCCTTCAACACAAGCACGTTATTAGTATCAGACAGTGAAAGAAGAAATATTCCTACTTGCAGTTCACCCCCTGTTTGATAACTGCTAGTGGAGGAAAAAAAGGTGTCCTTCTGATTTAGATAGGATGAATAGACAGGTCAGGCCCCTCTCGATGTGGTGAACATATGCAGGTTGCCACTGAATTGCATTTGGCATGATTACAGAATTCAGTGATTTTTATAGGTTTCTATAATCTCTGTTCCATGTTCTGGGAGTACCATAATAAAATGTCCTGTTCTCACATCACCTCCTTTCTACATATAATGGCCTTCTGATCCCAACACCATTTAAAATTTGGTCTATTTTGTCTAACACAGTTTAGCTTAAAGTCTTAAGGGGACATGACCTGGTTACCAATGCAAAAGCAAGCATTTGCAAACTCCCTCCAAAACAAGTGCACCTGTACAGACTTGAACATTCACAGTCAGTCCTCAGTCTCTTGCTTTTCTAAAGAGTCTGAACATGACCACTGCAAACCTTCAGACAGACCTTGATTTTCAATCTTCAGCTGGATGTCATTCAATCACTTCTTCTCCAATGGGAAACACTCTGCTACAGCATAGATCCATACAACACGGCTGGCAGTAAACTACATCACAGGACAGAAAATGTGACACAGAAGTGACCTTTTGGTTCAATGAAATCCCTTTAAGCTCAGTCAGCTGAGAGGATTTAGACAAACATGCAGAAGCCTGATACCTTCCATCCAATAGAGACCTACAAATGCAAGCACAAGTCAAAACATTGCAATGACATGGCTGCCTTGGCACAAGAGTGAATTCCAAGTATTTCTGCATTGCCTCAGGATACAGCTCCATTAATACTCTGTCACTATCTTTCTGTTTTTTGGCAACTGATTTTTTTACTGCTTCAAGTGTTCTTAAAGCTGCAGTGAGTCCCAGCACATATACCTGGTTGTCTCCTCAAAACAACAGATGAAATCACAAAAGTTGAAGTATGCCTTTCATACCAGAAAGAATATTTGGATTGCACTTCAACCTCAGGTCACTGGACTAAACAGTAGTCTTTACATATGTTAGTCATCATGAGCAAAAGACAAAATAAATTAAAAACAACTCTTTTCATCAGAGAATAAATTATGCAGGGCTCTAGATTTGGTCTGACCCTTGGTTTTGAACCTTGGCTTTCATCTCTCTCCCCAGAATCACTGTCACTGGAATCAGTGTCAAATACAGTAGAACAGCTCACCAATGCCAATGGTATTTTAATTATCTGAAATCTGTATCATTTACTCAATGCGAAGACAGAATATGTGAGCTTAGCACAGCAAAAAAGCTCCTGGGTCAGGATACCTGTTCTAAAGTGAACCATCAGCACGGGCTGTATTGTTCTCTTTCCTGGCACAGTCGCTGCTCTTCAGTACAATACAGGACACCAAGTTCTAACCACTTGGTCTGCAGATCATCAGAATGGTGCTGGCTCAGGATTCTCTCTCGTCATTATCTCCTTGTTCTATGTAAGCCTGAGAAAATTCTGCAACAGCAATTCCCAAGTCTACAGGAAACTGCGTTGCTCTCTTCCTCATTGCCTTAGAAGACATTGGAAAGGAAGAAGACACACCGGCTTACTTCTTACAACATAATAAGATGAGGAGATGAACCAGCTGGAAGCTTCCCCTAGAGATTAAGCAAGAAATGAAAGTAATCCAGTAAGCACTGCTTGAGGCCTAACGCTGTCGGCCATAAATATGAAGCAACAGCCTTCAAGTGAAGAAAGAAACACAACAGCCAAGTGGCCAACCATCAGGGCAGAGAGCAGAGAGAATAAAGTGAAGTAATGGAGGACAAACACACAGTTTATTTCCTCACTTCAGAGGTCTGACTGTACAGAAATGAACCTATGACCCTCCACAATGGCTGGAGGCATGTTCACAATGAAAGGTACAGTGGTGTCCACATGGCATATAAGAATGGCTCCCCCAGAAATCACTGGATTGAGCTTTAGAACAAAGGTTGAAGAAGAGATAAGTAAAATTACAGTGATTATAGGAATGAGAAAATACAACATGGATTTAGCAACAGTAGGTCATGCCAGACTGATGCAGTACCTTTTTCCTAATGTAGCAGATGTTCTAAGGCAATACAGCAGAAAAATACAGCAGACTTAATTTAGCAAAACTTCAAGAGAGCACTTGATAAAATGCCATATCAGAAATTATTTTTACTAAGGATAGTGAAGATAGAGATTAATTAGACTGGTGAGGAGCTTCCTATAAAGCTTGATTTGTGTTCACAGAAGCGCCAGTTTTGGACTGGCCATTTAATATTTTCATTAACATTCAGAGCACAAGAGTGAGGAATCAAACAATGGAACCTGCTGATGACAAAAATTTGAAATGCCTCATTAATAAGATGACTGGGCTAACGTACACGAAGAAGTGGGTAAGTTGTGACTGGAATGACAGAAATAGGGTATCATGAATTTGTTATTTATTAAATCTGCCATGAGTTTTTGTCTAAACAAGTTTCAAGTGGTGGATCTAAAAGAATGAAAAATGACAAGGCTAGTTTTTTACTTTTGCAGTTTCCCTGCCAGCTCAGTGCAGACCCAGTGAATAAAAACATCTAAAGCTTTAGTTTAAATCTTGTGATGCAACACACAAAATCTTTGCAGAGATTCAACTTAGGTGATAGCACAAGATCACAAACTTGATTTTACAGAACAGAGTATAAGCAACAAGGCTTTGCATTTTCCTCCACACGACATAAATGTAGCCATTCTGAAGCTCTACACTGCAAAACTAAATTCTAATAGGTATGTATTGCCCCTGTACATGCTAGTCTTGCGTTAGCCCTGAAACATGGAGAATTGCCTTGAAAATGAACCTAGCATGAGCTAGAAACCAGCTTGTGAAGCAGCTAAGTTTAGGCAATAGATCCACTCTGGCTTCCACCCTTGAGGCACAACTGTAAAATCCAACGTGCAGCAATATAATATTGCAATAGCATTAAAAGATGTTCAAAGTATGGGGTAGGGTGAGGGAGAAGAGAAGTGACCGTGAAGGCAGACAGGGACATAATTCTAAGCACTGTTGGTAACGAAACCATGGGTAGTTCTTACTTTGTTTAAGAGGTTTCTTTGAGCTTCACCTTTTTTGTGTCTGTGGAAACATCACAGGAATTGGCAGCAGAAATCATACCACCCACACAAGATTTTCAATTTTACCAGGTGCAGAAGTGCCAAGATATCGTTCAGTAGTTTCATATCAACTCCAAGAAGATTTTCTTTAGTCTAGCAATGAGATTAAAAGTAACTGCTCCACTACTAAACTTCAGTTTGATTTTCAACATAAAAAAAACTTACTATTTTAAATTCAAGATATTGTAGTGTAGATCTGATAAGCAATCTCCTGTCACCAACAAAAAGGTAAAGATGAAAAAATGTTCTATAAAACTGCTCTTCAAAATGCTGTACTTCAAGAATTAAACAATAAAAACAATCTCCATATGGCCTCATTATCCTCTGTGGATCTGACCTTGTTCCAGACTATGTTTACTATATTGCATCTGTCATCCCTCTGACTGAGCTTGCATGTGCATCACAGGCAGCCCAGGAAATCACATACCATAGGAAACCAAGTCCAGTTGTAGTTCTCTGGTTCACAGAGGTGACTGGAACATTTAATATTGAAATTATAATTTGTGGAAGAAACCGTAGTGGAAATGAAAACCAAATTTATGGAAATATCTGGTGATCTTTGACAAAAAAGCCAAAAGTATAAGTAAAAGGTAGATCTTTTGATCAGTCAGAAAAACAATTTCCTGGCAAACAGTTGATGGCAAATTTTTAAGAAAGAAACCTTTTCAATTCCGGGTTTAGAGACTGCTTATGAATATTTTTTTCTGAGTACTTCTCAAAGAGAAGACTTAATGTATACGGTGTTTAAGGCCTTGATTCTGTAAATACTTATGCACAGGAATAACTTTATGCATACAAATAGCAGCCCCTTGTTAAATGGGATATTCACTTGCATGAAGTTACTTATTTAGCGCTTACATATTGTGACTGAAGCTAAGCTAAAACTACAATGAGACCTGGAGGAATAATGTGTATTTAACAACTTGAGCATGTTATGCTTCTTTCTTTAAAAAATTATTCATTCATGTCATGTTCTACACAGAATTCTCTGAAATACACTTTTTGTTGAACTCACACCTGCTTCTGGATTCTTCCCCCACCATCTGCCATTCACTTTCACTATGAGATTGCTCATCCAAGTCAGTGCTTTTGCTGTTTAATTGAATGATTGGTGTTTTAAAACAACAAATATTTAGTAAAAAAAACCAAAACTTTATTACATGATTTGTCCCCAGAAAATTAATTTGAAGATATCACAGAACTGTTTCTCTCTTTATGGTTTAATTTTAACTTATTTTTAAATGTAATTACATGTAAATGTAATTTAAATGTAAACAAAGCTCTTTGTCTATTAGGCGACAGTTTTTGAAACTAGCTTTACTTTAGGGAATATTTTCCTAACTGATAGCTTGAATGGACACATATGAGCTGTACAAACTTCTTCGGCAACTGAATAAGCTGAACCTGAGTATCTGTGAATGCTCATACTTTGCTCTTTGTTACACAGTATTTATTTTTAAAACTGCATTACTTTATAAGGACATATATATTCAGTTCTGAGTCACGTGTAAACAAATCATGGTCTCCAGAGAAAGAGCAGAAAAGGGAAGAGGCTCCTCCCTTTCCCAGTGGCTATCAGCCTCAAAACATTCATGCTGAACTCTGTCATAAGCATGGTATGGCCAAACTGCAGTTGCTCTGAGAAACACAGTGGTGGACTGCAAAGATTCATGAAAACAGACAAGTGCAAAGGGATAAAAAATATGATAGAAAAATATTTTCCAACTAATGTCTAAGGAAACCTAGTCAGTGATCTTCCAATGAAGGAGCAGAAGGAATGTCCTATGGTTCCATTCCACCTCCTGAATGTTCCCAACTAATTACATAATAAGCTGAAATGACCAGTATGTTTGAGACAAGGAGGGAAGTATTTGTAGTGAATTACCTGTTTGTTGTTGCTTAAAATGTTAATAAATGTTAATAAAATTAGAACATTTTAAAGCCTTACTGAATTTCTGTTAAAACTACAAACATCTGTCACAGCATTCAGGAACCTTCGCTGAAGGATCACACAAAGAACCCTTTGCTGAAAAGACAAGGGGGAAAAACAGTCTCTAGAGAATTCTGTCTAGTTTGTTTCAAATATTCTCCCTCTAATTCTCCATCCCTGGAAGACAAAGGAGGGGGAATCTTCTCCCTGACGCTAGGGTGGATTTAGCCTGTGTCTTTCTGTCTCCATGGAGACAATGTCAACACATCTGTTTCCTTTTTGCACTTGTGATGGAAGCATTCTACACAAAATTCATCATTGTGGGGAACAAAACCATTATCTCAGGGCAGAAACAGGGAGAATTCTTTACCGCAATGACCAAAGCAGTCCTGGGTTAGTTCATTTCCAGTGGTGATAAGTGTCACCAGAAGAAAAGACCAGGGAGCATAAAGTCATAGCTTAAACCTCAGAACTTGTGTCTCTTGATACTTTACTGTTTAATTAAAGTCAGAGTAATAGATATTAAGCCCTTGCAAGGGGAGAAGAAGAAATACAGATCTAGGATATTCAAGGCCATCAGGTAAATTGCAACTTTCTAGAAATCTGAAATGTTAACAGGATATTATAATGTGCCTACAGCTGTTATACATTCTTGCCCCTTTGTATAGCCACTACAAATGAATACCTCCCAAGACCTCACTACAAAGCACCATTGTAGCAACTATTTTGTATATACATTATTTCTAACTTTACCTTACATTTCCCCCCACATTTATTCATTGCAGGCTAACGGAAGAGGAAAATGCATTGCAATGTTAACTGTGTCAAAGTTATTTGTTTATCTCATTAAACATATTTCAACTCCAGAACTGGCAAAGGAAAGGAAAAGTTTAAACCAGCATTGTTTCAGTAGCTGCATATTCATTCAGTGCCTGAAGCATGTTAAACTGGGTTGTACCAGTCATAAGAATGTCCCATGGTCCTGGTTAACTTATGAATAGAAGGGTACGCCACTCCAAGCTTCACTGCCTGCAAAAGGCGATATGAAATCAAGATATCCTACCACAATTTTAGTATTTTTAACAAAACTAAACCACTGGTTTCAGAAAATGCACCACATTTACCACAACCACGGTACATTTAATATGCATTCCTAGTATTCCAATATTTTTATCATTCCCGCTTGTGAAATCTTTGGCCTTCAATATGAAGTAGTCCCCTGGTACACTAGCAAGTTTTTGGCTGAGACTGCAAGCCCAGAAATAAGAAGTTCTTTCTGTAAAGTACCTTCTCTTAAGTAGAACTGATTACTCTTTGCCACACAAAGTCCTCACAATAGTAAAGAAACAGAAATGCTGTTTTAAAGATATACTGGAAACCACGAATACCAAACCTGTCCATTTTGGACTAGTAAAGTTCTAGTCACTTGCTTTAAAAAAATGCTCACTGAATATGCTTTGTAAGGGGAAAGTATTAAGAATACTTAAAATATGGAAAGCAGTCTGTATATTTAAAAGCTTATCATTTTAATGGCCCTTGACAGGTCTATGCAATAACCAATCTAATGTTATTCTTCTAACACTCATGACCCAGTACTCAGAGCTTCAGGTTCTGATAACTACTGTACCTTGGGCTTCTCCAAAACACTGAGCGAAGATAGGATTTTCCATATCTTTGCTTTGTGCTACTAAAGCACTACCATTTCCCAGACCTTTGGGGTTGAAAGAAATGTATTTGTGCAGCCCCTGTGTATAACTGTATAATCACTCATGTATAAAAGCTTTAGGCCCTTACATTAAAAGCATGAGTATATTTAAATAAATCATATTCGTCTATAAATAAATACTTGCTTCTCAGATAAACACAGCACCAAAAAACAGACCAGGCATCCATCTATTCTGTGTGAGCCTCTAAATGAATGACACTACCTGGTCATGTTTTGTAACTCTTAACATTTCAGTTGTTATTTTCTTCCCTACTAAAGAAAGATATAAAATTATGAAGACAAAATTATCCAAAATTACCTTTATAGCACCAAAATGACAGAAATAAGCCCCCTATATCGGAAGTCTCTTTGCTTTACAAGACAAGTGGCAGAGTTAGACATGCAAAAAGGAATAAATCATTCAAACCCTTGGAGCCCCTCCCCTCACTTTTCTCCACCCCAAGCTTATTTCTGTTTGTGTCATATAATAAAGATAAAAAAACTTGTCACATGACAGAGATGAAAGGGTGATAAAAATAAAAAAGCAAAAAATTTAGAAAATAATACTAGGTAGCTACTCTAGGTTAGTTATCTACGGTACATAAGTCACTTCCCTAGAGAGCTTCCACCTGCAGCTTAAGCTCTTGCAGTTCTCAGGGTGTATGCATTTGTTTGTATGTTAACGTAAGTTTGAAAGAAAGTGCTTGACATTATCATTCATCAAGGA
Source organism: Anseranas semipalmata (assembly GCA_013399115.1). Classification (NCBI taxonomy): domain Eukaryota; kingdom Metazoa; phylum Chordata; class Aves; order Anseriformes; family Anseranatidae; genus Anseranas; species Anseranas semipalmata. Next base: position 134,343 of record VXAA01005571.1, on the reverse strand, counting down.
AGGTAAATACAGAAAACCTGGATGTAGAGATGTATAGTTGGACAACACCCTCTAGTTGAACAGGACAATGTTCAGCTGGACCTGTTCTGCTCTTGTGTTAAACCAACTGGCAACATCTCTATTGACTTCAATGGAACAATACACTTTGCACCTGCAAAAGGACTGATTCTTGGAATTTGATTTATTTTGTTAGCATCCTCTTCAAAAACCACTGTAGGAATGTAAAATCTATTTCCTAAATCTAATCAAAATTTGATGAAAATGAAAGAAACTTTTCCACTAACTTTGATGGATTTTGAATCCGACTCCGAACCATTAGCACAAACACCTGCAAACCTAATAATTAAATATTTATTGCTCTCCATTTTAATTTTTGAACAATGTTAATCTGTTATACACAGATTACTCCAATTCTTCTTTCCTCAGAATTATGTTGTACTGTATTCATTTCATGTTTTTTCTCCTCTTAGTGACAGCATTTATTAAACGATGTATTCTGATTTATATCTACCTCCATTTCCTACTAAGCTTGTTACATGCTTCATTCAATGAACTGTATAGCCAATTCCCTAAAAAAAACATGTTTACTTCTGAGATGTCACCTTAATGGATTTAAATTTATCCAGCAGAGAAGAAAAGAGGTAATTGTAGATAAGAGCCCAAACTTAGGTTTTGTCCCTTTCAATCTCCATGCTTCAAATTGTCCAGAAACTCACTCAAACTGTCCAAACTCCGGGCACAAGAGACATTTCACTGACTTTCGTGCACAGCCAGTACCGAATAGATATGCATTCTTGGGAAGGATTATGCCTTCCTGGCAAAAATAACTACCAACATTGTTAGGGAGAGTTAAAGTAATCAAATGAAAGAAAAGAAGCCTAAGCATAAACTTATTTTACAATGATAATAAAAACAGTAATACTTACAGCTGTCTGCAAAACACCAAATCAGTTTAAAACACATAGTCTGAAACCACTTTGGTGACAGGCACAAATGAAGAGAAGGCATGAAGCAGTAAACTGAAGTGCAGTGTCCTTACATGCACAAAGAAACATCCTTTTATATGTTTTTGGTTCTAGCAAAAATCCCTCTTTACTTCTGCCCTACCCACAAACCAGACTCACCTAAGTCTAATTTTCTTTCGTGAGTCACAGGTAGAACACACACCCTGGCTTCCTAGTTTGAAGGTAAAACTATTCATATCATGAACATTTATGTTTTTAATGAACAGCACTTTATTTTTCAGTTTTATGTAAAATCTATTGCAATTAAAAGGAAAAGTTCTTTTGCATCAGGGGACTTTGAATCAGTCTTCAACCTCTAAGCCCAGCATGGAAGTGATGTGGGAGCAGAATAAAGACCTTAAAACCAGCGGCAGGCAACCAGAAAATCAAATGTCTAGAATTAGACAGCACTGAGGCTAATGAGGATTACCCCTTCTGTTCAGATAGGAAAGCAGCATCAGATTCATTGTTTGCTATTTTTCTGATATTCAGACAGGTTTCTAAAAAGAAGCTGTTGCTTCAATTTGCTTTCAATTTCCTTAAGAGAAGAATTTTAAAGCATATTACCAAGCTTTGGAAAGAAGCTTGTGTGAGCAGCAGAAGCCTCAACAGCATCCAGCTTCTTTCTAATTAGCTGAGGGAAAAACGGGAAGGTGAGATTTTGCTAGTCCAACCTTAACATCGCCTTTCTAGGACAATGAAAGGCATGTGGTGAAGAGTTCATACCTTTGTTTCAGTGTGGGGCTTATCCATTCAAATGTTTCGCTTTCAATAGCTTTGCTGCTGCCAGTTTTGTGCTAGTTAAACATCTCAACTCAATATTTGCTTTAGAAAGGAATAGAAACCTCCAGGTTCTACAGTAAGAACCTCCAAGGCAGGCAAGGATGTTAGTATTCGAATGTTGTAATTTAAACGTTTAATTAGACGTGCTAACCAGATATGCATATGTCTCATAAACTGCCAGAGACATGTCACAGAAAAGACACACACCAAGTCATGTTCCCTTAAAGGATAGGGCAGATGATGAAAGCTGAAGCCATTAGTCATTTCACAGCTTGTTTGGGTTGGCCTTGGTTTTTTTATGCCTTTCAGAATACTTAGCTAAGGAATTTCATGACATGGCAATACTTAAAGTGAAAAGGGCACAGTAATTAGTTCAAGGCATGAAAGGAATTTGATTTTATAATGTTGAATTTTGAATGCATAATGTATATTAAAAAGAGCCTGTAACTTTTTGTTTGACAAAAACACAAAATTATCCTTGGAGGTGGCAAGAAAAGTTTCTCCTAACTTTTTGTAGAGTAAGACAGAAGTCAGAATGTCTGAGCTACTTTTCAATACAACAAATGCTTTTCATTCTTAAAGATAAGGCTTTGGATTCTCATCCCAGGGTAGGAGCCATTAGTCAGTATTTACTAATGATTTTTTTCTTCAGCTATGGCTGACCAGCCTGGGTGTGACAAAGTCCAGCTCTGGGCACACACCCAGCTGGCATTCTTGGATCACAGTAGCTCTTGTCCCCTTTTCAACTTTGCTGGCAAAGTGTCAGCACAGATCCTAGGGATGAATTAATCTACTGTATAAATATATACTGTGGAATCTTCCCTTGGGAAAAGGATCCAAGTTCACAAAGAATTGACATTCTAATCAAAAGTTTCATTGACACAGGAAGTGGTATTTAATTACATTTTAAGACATTTATCTGAATTTATTCCACACCTTTTCCAGAAGGAAGTTCACTAGAAATGACTTCCAAATAAGAATAAAAAAGAATACTGAATGTATTTTGTCTTGAAATACTTATAACATATTTCAAGATTTCAATATTTTTATATTTCATTCTTTCAAAAGGTCAAAATAATATTAATTTGGAGGAAATCCTAGAATTAAAAAAAAAGAGGTAAAAGGATCAGAAAAACTTTTGTGCAGTTTAACTTCTTCCTTTTTACCTCCACTCCCTGATTTTCAAATGGACATGGAACTAACAAGATGTTTACTACTTACAGATTTTTAAAATACCAAACAAGCAAACCAAAACACAGAAAGACTTTACTCTCCTCCTCCCTACCCAGCCAACTTTAATTTTCAAAGTATCAGTACATTTTCATTTATAAATAGGGAAATAGAGATAGAAGGTGGAAATAGAGTAAGTCTAGAAAAGGAACTCAGTATTCTTAACCACTGTAGCTCAAAACTGTTAGACTAAGTGAGACTCCTGCTCATTATTTTCAGGCACAATGAATGGAAAAATTCCGATTGGGCAATGAAAGTTCATCTTATTTACAAGATGAGTGTTTTGTTGGGCAGCACTATGCAATTACTTACGACAATGGCAACAATCTGAAGAGTCTGTTCGTGTACTATGTAATAATTCTGACTGGTGTCATGAACTATTTTTCTTTCTTAACTACAGTGAAAAATGATGAAACACATATGTGACATGTGAAATCCATGATCTCCTAACAGATTTGTCACAACTGCTGTTCTCCCAGTCAGAAATACAGAATAGCCACATATTTTTCATCTCCCTCCTGCAAATGGGAGCTTTTTAAAACAATAGGATGGACCTACTTGGGAAGCTTGATTTCTCTTGACTCACCACAGAGGACAGGCAGCAGAACACAAAAACCATTTTGACAGAGATAAAACTAACCAAGTATTAATGCTAGGTGTCCAAAGCCACAGAACAAAAGGGGAAGTGCTCTGAGACACGATCAAGGAAAGGAAGCTCGGTGTCAGGGCCCTGAGCACATCCTCCCCACGCCTGCAGGTTTGGCTGCCTGGGCTGAGGGCCAAAGCAGAGTGAGTGCAGCTGAGGGCTGCTTGTGTCTCTGAAGATGCGTGCCATAAATTCAACACTCAGAGCAGGAGATTCAACACTACGTAGGACTTTTCAGCCTATGAAGCCAGCTTCCTTGGAGCAAGATCAGATGTTCTCAATTGAAGAGGTATGCCAGAGAGTGTAGAATCAGAGTAATTTACAAGACTGCTGAGATTCAAGTGAGAAAAACTGTAAATTTTAGACAGAACAACTGGTGGTGTCCTGCCATGGACGATTTTTATCAGATCCGTGTCACAGCATTCTTGTCTATTTCAAAATATCTTGTCACTGCAATAAAAGCATGTGCATCAAATCATAAGGCCAGTAAGTCAAATGAAATATCAGTCTTTCCATGTGTTTCCTGTATGGTAAGTGGATATGTATTATGGATTTTCAGAAAACAAATAGCCACCTTATTTAAGATGGTTTCCATCACCTTGTAATGCTAACAGAAATATATCATATCTTCTGTTAGAGTACAGTGATACTTAAAATGCCCAATCCTCTCTTCAGAGAAGGCTAGCCTCTGCCCCCCAAACCCACATGCTATAGTTAAACAACATACAGGAATCTGTTGCTGAGCAAGAATATTATGTTTTAAAAGCAAGACTTGCCTTTTCTTCCAAATAGGTCCTGCACAAAATCAGCATCCAGTTAACAAAATATGGTAAATATTTCTGCTCCATGTGGAATATGCATTAGTTTTGCACTGAGAGAGCTGAACAGTGTGTGTACTCTTCTGCAAAACCGACTGCACAGCTGATGTCTGTATGAAACCTTCCCAATGTGACTGTCTAGCAAACACTGAGATTTGCTATCTATCTGGCAGGCTGCGCTATATTGATGTCAATTCTTTCTTCTCTGAGAGTTTTCTCTTTGAAGTCAAAGGCAGCACTGTAGTATCATTAACTTGAAAAACATGAATCTCCAAGCCTCTGGAGAAAAGGCTCAAGTAATTTTTGTCTGTAACAGGTCTCTGCTGAGCTTCATTCAAACAGTTGGGTATGGTTTCTCTGCTTGGAACAGAAGTCAGGGCAATGAAACAGTGTGTTCCATTAATGTAAATCAGCACAGTGATTTAGATTGTCGTGGACTTGGCCACTATACTTATCGCTTATACTAAATCTAAGATTTGATGATGAACATAACCTAGAGTCTAAGCAATCAAATGCAACATACAATTCCTGTGAACAAATAACCAATGTTAATTCAGACATTTAGTTGCATGTGCAAACATATTTTACATCCAATTAGCTTACTGTGCAGTAAAAGCCTATTCATCATACAATTAACCAAGCACTTCAGAAATATGAGAATGATAAACAGCTCTCATACAGCAGTTGTCTGAACCTCAAGCTTTCAGAAATCATGAACTACTGCTCTAGTGGTTGGCAACCCTGCCCAGAGCATGGGGGTTGAAACTAGATGATCTTTAAGGTCATTTACAACCCAGGCCATTCTGTGATTCTATGATTCTTTTGGATAAAAAAGTACAAGCAAACTTTAGAATGGCTTTTTAAATCTGTTGATCAGTTTTAGATTCCTTATTCTTGAAGTTTAGAGCCTTTAGGATTCACATTCGAGTTTTTTTCATCCCAACCCCACCCAACAATCATAATATTTAAAACATTTTTCTAGGGAGGCTCACAATTCTGTGTAAATAACTGTTTCCAACAGCTAAGAGCATAAGTAAAACTCCATGTGTCCCAAGAGCAAGCCAGGGAATGATATATATAATCATATAAAAAGGAGGGCTTACCACTAGGAAATGTCAGCTAGAACAAGCAACGGGGATATCAATATACAGTTACTGTTATCAACTCTGCAAGCCATCGTTTACTCCTTGCATTATTCACATATAAAATAAGTAAAATAATAATAACACAGAATGTAATGGAACTAGTAGTTGCTGTAAAGCCCTGTAGAATTTATTTCCAAAAGAAACTTTATAAAAAGCAGGATATCATTACTGATGTGAGAGTGTACATATAAAATCAGTTACTGCTGCATTTTCTTTAGATCATTTTCTTGGTCATCAATCCTTATCATAACATTTGGAGTTCTGCATACTCTATAAGGAGCCCTACCTCCTCAATATATATCAAGATCACGATGTAAATTCTTCGGCCATCTAATTTTCCAGATTTTCACAAAGGGGGAGAGAAGAGGATAGCATACTGCATTTTGCAGTGACCTACCTTTCGTCTCCCCTGCCATCTCCCTGTGCAACAACATTGTTTTTGCAGCTGTTAACCTCCCCCACCCCTCTTCTTAAATGACTATTGAATTTCTTAAAGGAAATTGGGAAGTCCTAATGAGTCTGAGGTACAGCAAAACTGTCCCATGGACACAGATTCTGTTCATCTAATTCATGATCTTTTGTCTCAAGTACACATATAAATCAGGTAAGCGCAAATGTAACTAGTTAACTGCTGAAACACAAACCTGATTAATATCTTCAGCCAGAATTAACTGCTTATGTAACCTGCACAACAGGCAATTTATAGAGGAAAGAGCCCCCTGTCCATTTTTCTCAGAGTCTTTAGTCAACATTCCAAAATACTCTTGCTCTTTAAGGAACAGTTTTTATCACAGTCACAGAAGCAGTGGGGAGTGAGGGGAGAAATGATAATCAAGCTAAACAATTATCTCAGAATTCAGGCTTCAACCTTAAGCGCATGATACCAGACCTGCTAAACTCTGGCAGAAGTGCCAGTATGGAAAATAAACTGAAGAAACAGATGGGTCTACTCACTAACAGAGTAAGCTTTCCAAAGGGAGACCAGCTGCAACACACGTAACGTGAGCCGTGCTCCTGCATCTGTACTTCATGCTACTTAGAGAACCAAACTGGAGGTGTGAAACAAAGGATACTGATTCTGACATACCACACAGATCTCTCTCTATCCAAATTAACACTGACCAAAACATGTTACTGGTCAGTAGAGACTGCGTTGTGCTAAGGACAAATTTCTTCTACCCCAATGAACTGATGCACTGTGAACTAGACTGAGAAGCCATGACCTTGCTCTAAGTGATAGCAGTAGCTCAGAGGATTGGATGAGTATGGGGTAGTGAAAAAGCCACACACTCAAATATGGGAATTCAGTCCTTTTCCTCAGTTTGTAATGGTGACCAGCTCTGAAATCAAAGCTCTTTCTGGTTAGCAGAGAGACCTGGGTAAAAAGGGAATTGTATACACTGATAAGCATCTTTTCATAGCAGAAAAATAGATTGTTGCTGTTCCACTGCAAGTGGATTATTAATCTTCCTGTGAATTTATGATATTCAAACAATGACCAAAGAAATACTGTAGATATTTATGAGCATATAACTCCAGGGAAAAATGTGCTCTATTTCATTGCTTGGACCCAGAATACACTCCTTTGCAATGATTCAGTATTAGAAAGAAGTTCCTGTATCTTCCTTTCACTCTGTGATACATCCACCCATTTCCATATTGTGTGTTTGGCATTTGGGTTTTAATTTTCCAGTGTCTTCTAGTGCATTTGTGACACTGAATGATGATATAGCAGAAATATGATATTCACAGTATCATACATAGGAGGCAAACGTTTCTCTCCTCTCACACCACCCATGATCGACTATGCTGCCACTATGTATACTATAATGTGAAAACAAAATGATGAAGAATCAGTCAAAAACAATTTGTAAGGGTATTGTGTCACCGGACCCTTTTCACCTTCCAGCCACTCACTTCTCATTCTGTCCCCTGGAAATAATAATAAATTAAAAAAAAAAAAAAAACAACTACTAAAAGCTGAAGGGATTCTCTCAGGTAATAGGGATGGATTTGATATTAGCTTCTTTAGACTGCTTTGATTTTCTCTTCAACAATGATGGAGAAGATTAAAATTAACTTCAGTATTTACAAATATTACTGCTGTGATTCTCCTGGGAGGAGCACACAAAACATCCCTGAAAACTGCACTCCCCAAAATCAAGATTTAATTCATAGCACAATGCCTACCTCGGGACAAAATGCCACACTCCTAAAAGCTTCAGCATCCTCTCAGCTCTGCTGCTGAAGGATTGCTATTCCTGGAAGAATTCAGCTCTGTAAGATAAAGTGTTAATACATTATTTCTGTAGGTCTCTGGGGCCTGAAGTTTGAATTTAATGTGAACTGAATAAAATCACTTGCTTTTTATCATGGTCCATGAACCATGGTTTGAGGCCAATATGTGACTCTAAGGAAAATGAGTTTAGCTGCAACTCCCTAATCCCTGGATAAGATCATAAAATCACCACACATCACTCAGTGCTGTTTAGCAAGAAATGACTGCCTCCATAGTAATAATAATAATAATAAACGAATTACAGTCACTGGCTCCTCAAAGATGATGGCTTTTGCAGGTTCAGGTGAGGTACACGACTGTGTATGGAGAAGATGCAGTGTAGCCAATACAGAACAATAATCTCCATTTCACATTGATGTTTGATTTCTGGAAACCTGCTCAGAAATCTACATGCAAAAAAGCAGAAACATCCTCTTGCACATTCTTTCTCTCTTAAACACACACATAAAGATGTATGTTTATGTCTAACAATTCCAGGTCAAACTCATGCTCTGCTGTAATTGTAATTCTGGAATAAACATGGGAGTTACTCCTGATTTAGACTGTTGTAATAACAAATTTAGTTATGATTTATTCATTTTATTTCCATGCAAATATGGAAACTCAAATGTAGAAACAGTTGCTGAAACAATTAGTGTTTTCCATGAAATTCATAGAATTACATATGCTAGAGAAGGAAAAGAGCTAAAGACATTATAGCCATGCTATACTAGTTCATATGAATGGACTCTGTTATTTTAAATATTCATTCCACCTCTCTTGATTACATGCAAATGAATTTCACTAAAATAAAGAAGTATATCTAGACTTCAGCTCTGTAGCACGCACAAATACTGAACATTCACTGGCAGAAACCTGATGGTACGTGTGTGCTGGAAGGGAGCAGAAACAAACAAACCAATGCAACTGATCACAACTAAGCCTCCCATTTAATAGATAAAACCTAACCGAATGAAACACTTCTGACAATTTAATGGAATAATCTTGCATGACAAATACCCCTGAGAGAAAATGCAGAGGGAAAATACTCCAAGAACATTATTTCTTACAATTTCTTCTCAGAAGCCTGTGAGCTCCCATAAGATTCTCCACACAGTAAGTAGGAATTTAGTAGAACATTCTCAATTTCTTTCTCTGAAGCAATTGAATATTTTTTATTCCATCCTATAAGCTTTTAACGCCCTTTTCCTTTGATCTTAATAGACTGTGCACCAAACCACAGTTAAAAGGGTGATAAGAGTTTAAAAAACAGCAAATAAATAGACATAAGGCAAAAATATTGATGGACCCCACCACTGCTCAGATTTTATTTTGTAGAATTCAAGCAACTACAATCAAGCAAATTCTACCCTGTGCAGTTCTCAAGTGCAATTCCTAAATTCTGCAGAACAATTCCAGTATTTAGACATCAGCAGAATAACTCCAGATTTAGCACAAGCAGAGAAGAATTTATTTTTGTTTACATACAGTTTACAAGCTTAATTTAAGATTCAGCTTAGCACTAGTGTTTTTCAAACAAGGGGGCAGGACTTCTTAGTTTGACCACAGTCCAATGTTAACCTGCACAAACAACAAACTAGGTTGGAGTGTGAACAGAGATACAACTGTCCACATCAGATATGTACATTTAATGCAAACTTAGTTAGAAACATATTTAAAGTAAGCCTGTTAATCAATGAAACCTGAAATAAGAGTAGCTATAAAAAAAGTCATACTGTTTAAACTAAACCAGTACAAGTATGTGTAGATTAGGTCTAGCAGTTTCTGCAACTACCATTTGAACTCAAATGCAGTGAATTATCCAATTCCACCTCTCATTTAAAAAAACAAACAAACATAAAGTTCTCATTTGGCACAGAGCTTTTAGCTAAGGGTGCCAGATCCTCACAGGGATATGTTGGGGCCATCTGTACCTGCATACCTTTTTTTAAACAGCACTAAATAAAATATCAATCTTTCTTTAATCTTTCTTTAAAAAAAAAAAAAAAAGACAGAGTGATGTTCAGTAAGGAACTTCAGAGTTAGACAGTGATATTTTGTAGAATATATTATTTTACACCCTGGATTAAACTGAATAAGTCATCTGAAAGGTGTCCATGCTCAATAATTCATTAATAAGTATATGATATTATCATACTATTAAAATTTATCATTTGGTGCAGATATGCTGCAGCATTTTCTTCCTGAAGGGTTCACACAGAGTCCAGTTCAGAGATTTTCAATGTTCTTTTTTCCAGTTCCCTTCTGACAAACGAGAACATGATCGTCATTGCCTTACACTTTGTTTCAAGCCAAATCTCTTGATTCAGTTTCCATCCTCATACTTGATCACCCCACTTCCTTTCTAGACCTCTTTCTGGATAAGTGTTGAGTCTAGTTCTTTTTCACCTTTCAACTTCTTGCTGAAATAAGGAGCTGTCATGGCAGGCAAGAAACAAGGCTAAAGTAACCAGAGTCTGCAGAGCATATGGACAACTGTATTAGAGATCTCTCTGATGATGGGAGGAAAATCCTTTTAAATCCAATTTTTTCTTAGACAGAGGAAAAATCCTTGTTAACACAAAATATATTGACTGACTTAGATGTACCCATCAGTGAACAAGCATAGATAAGGAAATAGTGATGCATGGTCCTAAGCATGAACAAAGCCTCAAAAATGTGGAAATTTTTTGCATATTCATTTGAAAATTATAGCTAACCTCTTTAAGGTATATTCCAGATCAAAAATAAAACATTTGTAATACCCAGCAGAAGTTAAATTAACTGTACCGGAATAGTTTCTTCTACATTTGTTTTTGGGAACAGGAAGAGATGGTGGGAATTTTTATTTGCTTGTTTTTTATATAGCAAGAGTTATCTTGATCCTGGCTAAAATTTCTGCCCTACTGAAATTGTGTGAGGGATATATTTGGATCCCAAAGACATCGAATCTCAAGCAACAAGAAATAACTCTACAGCATTCATCGCAGGCATAGCAACAGAAGACAAATTCAGGCGAATAAGGAATATTTTCTTTCAAATGCAAATCTACCTGCAGCAGGTAGAATTTTGTCGTCTGATGAGAGACCTCTCCTTTCATTCAGTGCACACGTCCAGTAGTAAATAGGTATTTTTCCTGCATTGCCTTTTGGGACATTTGAGTTTATTTTCGTAGGGATCAGCAGAGAACGTACCTTTGCTGGCTAACAAGGGTGGAAATAGCAGCAAAGGAACCATTAATTCCCAGTTGTTTTCAATGGGACCCAAACAATAACAGGCAAACACACATAAATGCTTCCAGAGCCAGTCAGCAATCAGAAACTGTGGACTGAATCCCATCAGTAAGTGGATACATCTCAAGCTCATCTTTAACTGAATAGAAATGGAGCCCTCATAAACCTTGGCAGCCTCTTTGTAAATGCCTCTTACAAAATATACATCAGGCTATGAGCTGGAAGACATGACTGAACTGAATGTTATTTTTCAGTGCCCAGAGGCAGCTCTTTCCTTGTTTTCCCATATTACTGATCCTGTTGCTGCCTGATAAGCAAATTAATTTTCTCACAATTGCTAAGTAAAACATGTAATTAGCATTCCCGTACACTAAAATGCTACCAGCCCACTACACTGGTTTGAGAGCTAGGAATACTCAACAAATAAATCATGCTTTTGATACTGACTTTGGACCATCCAAGTATTTGGACGGTGATGGTATAAAAGCTGGGTCATAATTTGCAAGACAGAACCCATGTAAACCATACCTGTGATAGTAAAAAAGTTGCAAGCCAGCAACCTGGCTAAATTGTATTTTGTTCATTACACCTAGGATTTTCTTTCTTATTATGTCTCTTTGTCTTTTTGTTTAAATCTTGGTTTTGAGTCCTATTTGAGAAGCTATGATGATAATGATGACGTTGTGACACATTTTGAAATTCGATTTTGACTATTTAGTAGTTGCACTTTGGCCACATCTACTAGCCTGAAATCTCAAAGGTATGAAGAGCACTTTGACCACTTCCAAGCTCTGCTTTTTTCTGAGCTACGTTACTCCCTGAGAGTGAGTTTTTGCTTTTACTATACTAAAAAACAGAATTTTGCACTTGCTTTTGTTCATGAGAATAACATTCCTGTCAACCTCCCGCAACTCCTGTTAGTTTTCCCATTGCAATTGCAACTGACATTTGTGTTTTGGATGACAACACCAAGAAATGTAAACATTACAGGCAAAAAGAGAGGGTTAGCAGTTACTTACACAGTGTATGTTAAGAAGTAGTAGTAGAGAGATTGATGTCAGTAATTTATTTGTATTGTTTCATTTGAGCATTGATGAAAGTTTATGGAATTCTTTCCCAGCTGACCATTGTGGGGTACTTAATTCACCTGATGGCATTGTAAAAAAAAAAAAAAAAAGTCTAAAGTAGCCAATCAGATACTATTCTCTTTATTAATATGTATTAAAGAAGATGAGTCTGTCCTAAAGCTTGACAAGAGATTTAGCAATCCTTGCATTAACAGTTACATTGTTGGTATTCTCTTCGATCCCTATTACATCAGTTTAACAATTATTAACAATTCCCATTCTCACGTAAGGGAAAATGATTTACTTATTCTTGTTAAGGTCAGGGTGTAATCAAAAACAACTTGTTACCCTTTAGGGTGAGGAACAAAAAGGTCCAAATTGCAAACACATAGATTACCAGTAAAAAGAAGGAATTAATACCCTCTTTTAATTGCATATGCTTGCTTTAAATAGGGAGAAGCATTTTCTTTGAAAAGAAATGAAGTACTGGATACAGCCATGCTAATGGTGGAACAAGTTGATCTTAGTTCAATCAGCTAAGAACCCCCCTGACCAAGTCATACCTTTTATAAAGTATTGCAAGAATACTTTAAAACACTGGGGAGTTCAGAAAAATAGCATATACCCTATCAGTTCTAGTCTTTGGACATACTAGTGCTTGTTAATTGGACAATTAAAACTAGCAATTAAATGTTATGGGAGCTAGCAAATGCTAATGGATTTATTAGCTCCCTCTATTTTAGCAGCACTGTGGGCCTCTAGCTGCTTCCATGAAGGAAGCTATCTTTTATTATATGTTTATAAATAGGACTGAAAGACATCAATCATATCATAGAGGGAATAAGGGAGGAGTCTGATGAAATGATTTTTCCAATTATTCGGGAAATTTAAGTGTTAGCTAGAAGGAAAAATTGTCATTTAGGACATGCATGAAAAAGCCCACTTGTTTAATGAAATCCAGAATAAGATAAATGGATTAAGTACAACAATTACTCAATAATGAGCAGGCAAAAGAAAGAAGTGTAGGAAAAGAAGTAATTTGTTTAGCCTGTGGTGAATACATGATGAATATTGTGAAAAGGTATTAAGATTCCAAGCCTGAATGAAGATACACAGTGTACTTATTTGTATTGCTCTGACTGTTTCTCTAATGGACAGAAACCAGAAGACAAATATTCTCTATCATGTCTTAAACTTCCTTAAGAACCAGTTAGATGAGTAGGAACTATAACACCTCATCCAAGACACAGTTTTGTTTTCTTAACAGAATTTGTTCTAGGTTAGCACCCTGAATGTCTTTCGCTCACTGTATTCCTATCGCTGTTTGATCCAGATATAGATGTTTTTACACAGACACCTGCCACAGATGGAAAGAGGAAGTACTAGCCAGAAAACCTCTTACATGAAAGGAAGAAACCAAAAATATGCTTTCCCTCAGGCTGAATAGTAGTTGTAAGGTCACATGCAGTAATGGTACACAGCCATAGTTCATATGTAATATGTTGCCCACAACATTATTCACAGCCAAATGAAATTCAAAAGTTACAACTAAGCCCAGCTAGCACAGTGAAGTATGACAGTGTTTGCAGAATGTTATACACTCAGCACTGTTTGCTAGAAGGTGGTTAATGTCCCCCAGTAGGGTTCTGAAAGTTTCTTAACTCAGCAACAGTGTGGTGTGAATGTATAGACAACTCAGTCTCGTGCTGTGCCTGAGCTGGAATATCTTTGCAGGATCCAGAACCTGTGGAAACACAATGCCTCTACATGTCAGCACAGAGCTAAAAGAGGAAGCACTCAAGGTGGTTCCATGCCATAAGGCACATTTACCTTGCATTCCCCTGTATGTTCTGTAGCAGCTGCACTCTCCAGACTTGTCCATAACTGGGGGGATCCTGTTCTCCTAATACTCAGCAGGTAAGAAGTTAATCGTGTACAGAACAGAACAGATTTAAGTGCCAAACTTAAATCTGTTTTTAACAGATTTTAGTCTGTATTAAACTACAGACTGATCCAAAGGCTTCTGAGGCTGAATGGATCTCTTCTTACTTTACATTAGTAACATTTAATGTTTCTTCAGCTCCCACTGAATGGAGTGATGGACAAAATGTAGGTGACACTTCCAAAATTACCTCCAACTTAGATAGGGCAAAAACAACTTGGTAACTGCAACATACCAGTTTGACAGCTTAGGCCCCTGCTGCTCCATAACAATATGTTAAAAGCAAATTACCAGACGTACCACAGTGACAAACGTCTGCTCATTAGCAAAGGTTACTGTTTTGCCAGGGAAGACAACCACTCAATTAAAAAGAAGCATTCTTCATGCTAGAAGACTGAGAACCACAGCAGCACTGTGCTTTTTCAGATCTTCAAATTAGTACACATTTTTGTTATGTCAGGGCTCTACATCTGTTTAAATATTGCAAACATTTATGAATATTAATTACAATTTGTTCCAGAAGAGCTGTAAATCAGTTAATTAGGAACCTGTCATCATGTTTATATTGTCTAAAGGAAAATCCAAGTCACAGCAGAATATGAAATTAAGCTAAGATTTAGTCTACAATTACCATTTTATAAATACAGAACTTGGTGCACTCATATTAGACTTCACAAAACACGAGGTGATCTACATTTTTTTCTGCTGGTCATATTTTGGTCTCACAAATATATACAAGAGTTGAAAGATCTACTGTGATGACATTTCATTAACAAATTCCATTAGGCAAAGCACAGATCAAATGGGCCAGTTTTAGACTCTCACCTCAAAGAGGCCAGCAACTTCAGGAGGTGCTGAATACAAAAACCTGAGAATGAATGCCTGAAATCAGCACTAAAAATTATTTACCCATAAATAAACGATATATTGACAAACAATAAAAGCTCAACTGGCAAATATTTAACATTGGAACTTGCCTTCCTATATGTCTTCTTCCAATATTTATTAAGCTAATCACTTCAGTGTTTTATGAATGCAAATTGCTTTTTCTCCATGCTCAGTTAATTTTGCCTCTTAAACAATGAAGCTTCTTCACTGATTCACATCACTTATGCTCTGGATCATTTATATACTCCAGCCAGCAATACTTATGACTTACATTCTTTCCTCACAATTTTGGAAAAATATAACATATATAAATTGGTAGCATGAGTGTAACAAAGAGTCCTCTGAACTATTTGCCTGGCTTTGACCCTTCTGTATGCAGCATGCATTATAAAGAA
This sequence comes from Anseranas semipalmata, assembly GCA_013399115.1. Classification (NCBI taxonomy): domain Eukaryota; kingdom Metazoa; phylum Chordata; class Aves; order Anseriformes; family Anseranatidae; genus Anseranas; species Anseranas semipalmata. The sequence goes on along the minus strand of VXAA01005571.1, from coordinate 118,914 downwards.
GCTCTGCAGAAAGGTTCAGCTATAACCAAATGTTATTTTCGTCAACGTTCTAAGATCCAGAACTTCTAACCATGCACCAGATTCTGCCTAGGTTTTAAGATTTCTCACTGAAGAAGCACACAATTTTAATCTGTTAATCAATATATGCAAAGAAATTAACAGTGCCTTTAGTGAATAACAGACTCAGACTGTTACCACAGACTCCGTAATGTTATTTCAGTGCACAGAAGAAAATGACTTGTGTAAGGGACATACTTGTATCTGTCTAACATTTCAAAGCAAAACTCTCCAATATGGAGAGCAGTTAAGGAGACAAAGTAAGCAACCTAGAGGAAGTATATTCCACTGCACATTCTTCCCAATGTAGGTGGCCTTCTGACTTTAAATGACTCTTGATGGATTATCATTCATTCAATTTCTATAAATTTTCAATTAAAACTTACATGCTTTCAATTTCAACATTATCAGAAAAGTCTGAAAGCACTTCCAAAGCTTCCACACAGCTGACAGCTGACACTGAAATGCCTAAAATTTTAGGCATTCCTGAGAATTATCTCCATATAAATTTTACATCATTTTCCCACTTTTGTGCAAATGAAATAAAGTAGGGCATGTAAGTAAAAATACGATTTTTCTCTCATACATTACCACTTTTATGACTATTGTGACTTACGTACAACAGAATACAATGTACAGGCTGTTTCCCCATGAGGTAAAGACCAGTTGAAGTTAATGACTGCTATCTCTTTTTTTGGGCCATCAAGTCTGCTCACTGGTCATCAATCCCCAGGAAATGCCTGGTTCCTGAAATCTTTATTGCCTAATTGAAAGGATAGCAACGAACACAGTAGAAAACATGCAGCCTTCTACTGGGAATGTATGAAGTACAGGCTCACATTGAGGAACTCTTTTCTTCCATACCCTCAGATCAGGGGCTGAGAACAACCTGGGAGGGGACATAAATCTGAGGATACAAAGAGCTTCAGCAACAAACCAGCAGGTTATAAATAAAATCCCCCCACAAATGCCAAACGGTTTTGTTTTTTCTTTCTCTCTCTCTCTTTTTTAATCATTTCCTACCCTGACATGAATCCTAATTAAAATTTTACACAGTGTGTCTTTTAATTAGCCATGGCTGGAGTGGTGAAAGCTATCAATATTTAGCAGGATAATTGTATGAAATGACTTTTCAAAAATGAACAGCAGGCATGAATCCACTCAACAGCAGGGGGTTATTCAGACACACACTGTGCAAGATGGGGTGCCTCAGATAATGTGTGAGAGATAATAATGCACACAGGGAGTGACACATGCTGCCATATTTTGTGCTTCATCGGTTTTCTGCAAACAGCATTTGGCTCTTGTTGCACTCAGGACATCAGGGTTCACACAAGCTACAAGCTGGTGATTTTTATCTTTATGTTGTTGATTTATTTTATCTTAAATAGAAGGATGTGTTTAATAACAAATCACACAAACACAAGACGGAGACACAGCTCCATGTATGACCTACTTTGATTATACCTTGCAGAGGCTAGCAATGAGCCGATCAAGAACAGAGATTTTCTTTCTTCCTCTTCTTTATCAAGAAGAAAAGAAAAAGCTTTGCCCATCCTGGCAGACTACAAAGCAGTAAATTGATTTCTGTTTTTTGAACGTGTGTAGTAAATGTACTCAGCTTTATTTTTAAATAGCTTTGTAACAGTTCAGTTCTCACATAATCTTTCTCTCCTTTCTTTCACAAAAGAGCTAGGCCAGGCAAGTTACAATATAAAGGGGTTGCTATGGCACAGTAAAAAAAAGTGGGAAATGCCTGCAAATGTTTCCCCCTTGCACCAAGGAAATGTTCAGTAAGACCATGTAAAATGGGGTTCCAAGGCTGTTATTCACAGTGCAAGCAGTTTGTGTGACGAAGTCCTTGAGGAACTATGTATTCCAGAGTAAGAACGCAAATCCCAACACACAAATTCCCGCCACAGAGAGCCAGATGTAAAGCCCAAATGAGAACAGCAGTGTGGACATCCTCGTTAGAGGTATGCAAGAACAAATATATGAGTCAGCTGTTTAGATTTAGAAGATGTGAATGAGCATGTTTCTACCAGTTGCCTGCAGAAAATCTCTTGCTTTCCCATCATGGGAAAGGGGATTCCCTCAGCTCCAGGAGTTTCCCTGCAGCTAGGTAGGTAGAGAAGAACACCAGTATATGTCCAAGGCTCTTAATGATACTAGAATTAAATGCAAAAGGCCAAACTGGTACTGAAATGTCTGCTCGTCAGTAAGGCAGCAGATTGATGACTGAAAACTGCATGGATTCTGTACAAAATGATCGTACATACCTGTATGATTTCAGCACAACAAAACAGTGGGACAGACCCCTGAAATGCACAAAAGGCTCAGAATACCTTGGCCTCCTTTCTTTCTTTCTTTCTTTGATAGTACGAGATAACTGGAAATTGCCTGAGCCCTCAATGCAGCATTTCAGCAGAAACATTAACTGTATCTTCGCTATGGCATATAATGCAGCATCAACTGTATCCAAATATTTCTCATAATTCTTTACAGCCAAATTAGCTATAAAACTCGGAGACCAAGACACATAGCTGCATTGTCTATCATCTCAATGCACTGCATACCAGCAACATAATAATTATAAAGCTGCTAATGGAATTAGATAGACAGAAACACGAGAGGTTTACAAAGCAAGACCAGTAGGAAAGACTTTTTTTCACAACTTAACAGAGGTGTAAAGCACTAAGGTTTACAGCCTAACAGCCATTTGCAGTACTATACCACTGATGAATTACCCCCTCACAGGCTCTGATCTAAAACCATGTGAAGCTGCAGGAATCCCTCCACTGAGTTAAATGACTACTGGAATGGGCTCCCAAATTAAGTTTGTATGTAAGCCTGGGAATCCAAAATTTTGTTCTTAATGCTGCAAGAGATTTGTTGAGTGACTTTAGACAGTTCATTTCACCCTTTCGTGCCTCAGTTTCAATTTAAACTGAGAATCACAGCGGTTTTTACAACCTCCATTGAGTAACAGTTATAAATCTCTCTAAAATTCCTGGGAGGTGGTATGCTGGTGCTAAGTATTTTTAACACTAAACACATTACCATGTACAAAGTTGGCACTTAACAGTTAACCAGGAAAGACAAGAGGCACAAAACACCCAAAGCAGAAGCAACATATCAAAGTATCCTAAAGTTAAGAAAAAATCAAATAAAGCTAAAACCCAAGACAACTAATTCACCTAACTATTTTAAAACAGCTTTTTGTAAATACCAGAATTTATCTTTCTCCAAACACAAGTTGGATCATAATCAGAATTTGTTTTGTCAAAAAGGAGGGAGACTAAATATGAACTTTGGGAATTTTAGTTAATTTTCCAAGGTGTGTTATGTAGCATAATATTTCAATGAAAGCTCTTTCTTTTATTTTTACAAGAGCTGAATTGATTCTTATTTTTAAACAAAGGGCTAAATTTGGGTGTTTATTATATGCTGGTTCTATTACTTTCAGAAAAAAACAGAACCTCTCAAAGCAAGATTGAATTACTACATTCTGTTTGAAAGACAATCTAACCTAAATCCACAAATCCATAGATAGGAAGGAAAATAATCCACTTAGAATCATAGAATGGTTTGGGTTGAAAGGAACCTTAAAGATCAATTAGTTCCAAACTCCCTGCCACGGGCTGCAATATCTGCCACTAGACCAGGTTGGCCAAAGCCCCATCCAACCTGGCCT
>VXAA01005571.1:72863-115133 GCA_013399115.1 Anseranas semipalmata | reverse complement strand
CTGGAAGGCCGCTATAAGGTCTCCCCGGAGCCTTCTCTTCTCCAGGCTGAGCATCCCCAGCTCTCTCAGCCTCTCCTCACAGGAGAGGTGCTCCAGCCCTCTGAGCATCCCATGGCCTCCTCTGGACCTGCTCCTACAGGTCCATGCCCTTCTTATGCTGGGGGCCCCAGAGCTGAACGCAGCACTGCAGGTGGGGTCTCACAGAGCGGAGGGGAGGGGAGAATCGCCTCCCTCGACCTGCTGGCTGCACTTCTTTTGATACAGCCCAGGACACGACTTGCTTTCTGGGCTGTCAGTGCACACTCCTGGCTCATGCCAAATTTTTCACCAATACCACTTCTTTAACTAACTTTTGCTGACTGATCTAACAAAACCCTCATTTGAAAATTTATATTCTATATGAAATACACATATAGCAGCAGCTAATTGCATACTGTGTAATATAGCAGATAAAAAACAAGATGTCTCTTCAATCAATAGTGATTCCAGGATGGGGAAAAAAAAAAGGTATCAAGGTGGATGAAGAAGAGAAGCAGCATATTTTTAATCCATTTCACATAAATGAAATATTCATCCATTTTAGATCACGTAAGGGGAGGTAAAAAGTTGTGGAGGCAAAAGAAACAGGCTTTCAGATGAATATGATGTATACAATGAATTTAAAATTTAATAGTGAAATGGTGTTGGCTAGGGTAATTGCACTAAAATGACAACTGATTTTGGCTTTCAGGTAACAGTAGAACATCAGTTTATATGCACTAATTCTTATGGTAACACACAATGAAATGCAACTGACAGGAGTGTAGTAACAAGACAGTCAAAAAGCACAGGAAGACTGACTGAGTGGTACAGCAGCTATAAGAGAACCACTTGAACGGTTATATACAGCATCGGCATTGAGGAATGACCAAGGTTAGTATCATCAGTAGGCTGATGGTTGTGAAGTGTTTTGAAGGTGTGAAGTGCTGGCTGAGAACAGGAGTTGTGGTTGGGGTACTGGTATCAGAAACCTGCTCGTTTAGTAAACGTAAATCAGCAAAGGAATGAAGTTCTCTGCCAGTGTCCGTCACCTACCTCAAGGGGCATAGCCCAGCCTTCAGCACTGGTTGCAAGCTCTTGTCCCCCTGGAGCTCGTACAAGCCATCACCCTGACTCTTCCATCTCCCACAAAAATAAATTAGAAAAATAACTACATGCAATAATCTATCTAGAGCCAGCAGCAGCTGGATTGGGTGAGTAACCCCAGAGATACCGTTACACGTTCACATCATTCACAATACATTAATCTTGCTGCCAGTAAAAGTAATTGCTTAAGAATTAACTTGGGTATTTATAAAGGCACCTTACCCTTCATATAAATGAAAGCTATGTCATTTAGCAAGTCTTACAAAAGATACAGTAACTGAAGGGACATTTGAATTAAACATGAAAATAGTGTTGCACCCTAAGGGAATGGAATCTGCCATAAGTAAAAAAAAAGAGATCTAAATACAAAGTACTATGGTAATTTATAAACTGAGTGGTTGTCTCTCTACAATGTTAATAGGCAATGAACACCCAAACCTCTCAGATGTTTTGAAAAAAAATTACTAAATAATAAGGCCTACATTTCAGACAAATTAAGTATGTAGCTCTGGTAACCCATGCCCGGAATAGAGGGTTTATTAAGTAGAGATACCTCAATAGAAGAAAAGTGGAGTCTATTTTTCTGAGAAGGACAATGCATGGCTTAAATGCTGGAATAAAATAGTCATTTAGTTGGTTATAACAGCTGTCTGAAACATTGGCAAGTTTGCTGTGCATTGTATAACGCAGGACTTTCTATTTAGCTTTGCTTCCATCCAAAACTGGTGAATGGTGTTGATGTTATAAATGAACTGAACACAGATTTATTTCTCTCTTTTTTTTTTTTTTAAATACCAACATGCGTCATCATCCCAGTAACAGGCACCAACATTTTGTGCTATGATATGTACCCTTGGTCTTTTAATAAGAAGCAAATGTGTCTCAAAATATTCCATGAGCAATTTACAGACCTTTAGTCTAGGAAGCAAGAAAGAGAAGGGGAGGGAAGTGAATGAACATCTATGTCAGTTCTGCTTCCCACCTGTTTGCATAAATGCTCAGGGGCAACTGCAGGACAGATTTCAAGGGGAAAGATAGTAGGACAGGCTGGCAGTTGTCTGTTAAATGCAAACACAAGAGAGGGATGGGAAAACCATCCACAGGGAATAGAAAGGAGAGGGTGTGTAAGTAACCTAGGGCACCCGTTGGGGAACCAGGAACCACCATGGGCAAGCTGAAAACTATAAAGCACTGAAGAAAACAGGATAATCTTAACCAAAAAAAGGATGAAAAGCTTGGAAAGTTTGGAAAACTTGGAAAAGAAAACCAGCTTGCCCTGGAGCTTTTGTTGTATCTAGAATAAGTTCATAAGCCTCTTATTGCATTGATGCAGCTGTTTCAGATCCTTAAGAAGAAAGCAGCTAGAGGCAGTGGTAGCACCTGGCCCTTGCCAGTCTAGCGAACAAAAGGCACTATAGTCCATCAGCAATAGTGCAGCTGCCATTTAAGGAGAACATATAGGACTTACGGATTTGAAAGACTTATGGATTTGAAAGACGCTTGCCAAATGATGCTATCCATTCTGACTCACATAGCTCATTTTCATTTGGGTACATCCATTAAAGACTCACAGTGATGTGGACAGAGCCCCTACCATATTTCACACACATTTCACTTCTATCAATCGTACTAAGCCAAGCTTTTCGTGTTTGTAATTTCAACACTATAGGGCAATTGTCTATGTCAATAACCTCACATATAGTGACTCAGAGACAAAATGATAGTATGGTGGTATAGGTTGCCATGCATTTGCAGAGCTGCAGTAATGAACCTATACATGCTTTTAACCCAGAACAAATGCGGGGCAATTTAGACTTGGTTTAGCATGAAATGAAAGAGAATTAAGGTAACCTGTGTGACTTTGAGGATGCTGTTGGCTAAGAGAATGCAAGTGGATGGTCACAGCAACTCAGCTGATGCTATAGAGCTGCATCTTGCAGTTTTAGACCTCAGCCAAACCACTTCTACCTTCAATACCACACAATCATAGCACTGTATGCTATTGCCAGCCCAGCTAAATCATCTTTCTGAAGCTCTCAAATTGCTGTCAAATTATCAAAGACACAAATTACAATGTAAACCTGACAGAAAAGGGGTGTACACCTGCGTGCTCATGTGTTCAAAGAGAGGGAAAAAAGCACAGAAGGAAAGAGGAAGTGCTGCTGATAGCCGTGCAGTGTGCCAGTCGGACCCGCCAGCTTTTGCTGAGTCCCAGCCAGGTTTCAGTTATCATCAATGACCTGTTTCTGCCACACACATTTTGTTAGGACAAACCAACTCATGCTAACAGCCACTGGATTTTCTAGAGGGGAAGCATGAACAGTGTGTTAGGAGACACTGAGAATGAAATCCTGAAAATGGACATCTCACTTTTACAGATAAATAGTATCTTTCAATCAAATGCCATCAAGAGCTTCTATGTCAAATATAGACAAAGGGAGCACGTACACATTCATGAAACAGAAGAGCACACGAGGTGCTTCTTGTAACAAACTTCACAAAACCAAGACACTCTCGGGACAGGCCTCCTGATAGCTGTGAACAGGCCAGCCCTACAGGCAGGAGGCACTCTACCTCCTTGCCATATTCTTGTAGCAGGCATGCTGTCTGCTCTGGTTAGGTCCTAGAGGATGGATAATATTTGACCTTCTGCTGGATGAGGCCAGTGGTGTTCCATTTCCACCAGCCATACAGTGACTGCACAGCCCACTCACTGCCAGATGCTGTTTAAATTGCTTGTTGTCAAAAGGCTGTCTGTATGTTACCCAAACTGATTCTGTAAATCAAGGAAGCTTGTGATACTTTTTCTAGAAAATTCTTAAATGTTTGTTTGCTTTTGCTATGGTTTGTTGTTCTGAATACGCCCAGGGCACAAAAAAAGCCCTGAAACATAAAAATGCCCCTGGTCTCTTCTTTTGAATTAACCTGTAGCTTTAAAGTGTTTTTCTGAAAGTTTTTCAGTTTGCATTACAGCCATGTATTAGTAGCTGGACTACAATTTCTTTTTCTTTTTACAACATGTTCAAACCACATGCTCTTTCAAGCTCTCTGCTCATTTCTTGTCTGCAACATTTTCAAAAAAAAGTGGAAACAGAGCAGTCACAGCTACTCAAAGCAATAAACAAATGCATTAATCTTACTGCGCTCATCAGAGAATTTAGCATATGGACCAAGAGCCAACTAACTTCAATATGATTAAACAGTGCAGTTCAGTCACTCCTCTATTTCCTCCCCTTATACCGTTGGGTCACCTAAAACTGAGTGATCATTTCTAAAACTTTCTTTTCCAAATCCCTGTCATCAGGCCCTCACTCCTAGATCAGGCAACATTAAGCTCAGATGCCACAATACAGGTGTCACATGCATACACAAGTTGCAACAGAGGAAATTTCAGTTAGATATTGAAAAAACAAAAACTGACAATGAAGGTAGCTGAACACTGCAAGAGGGACCCTGAGAGTGCATGGAATGTCTATTCCTGGACATACCGAGAGTCAGATAAAAATGACATACAGTATCTGAACACATCACAGCACATTCTGAATAAAATTTGCAATAGAGACAAGCATAGATAAGAATGAGCAGTAGCATGCCAAGTCATGGCATGTGGTCAGCACATTCTGCAAGCACACTTACAGATGCTCCTGTCTAGCTGCTTCAGGTGCAACTGCCTTATCGACATACTTAATGCTTGGCATGCAAACTGTTGAAAATGCTGCTTGCTAACTACAGCCAAATATATGACTCCACTTTTTTTTCTTAAAATTAAACCTTATGGTAAAATGTTTCACAACATAAGCATCCCTCTCAAAATCCTCAAAAGAATCAATAAGGATCGTTATTGCTGTCATTGTTTGTAGCTTGACACCTGAGAAATTTCAAGTGCATCTGTTTTACTCTTGGATTAACTAAGGCACAGAGAAGCAGTTAATATTAAATCAAAGTAAGTCAATGGAAGACTCCTAAGTGACTCCCTGATGACCTAAGGGCTGTAACAAGCCATTAGTCCTCATTCCCTCCCCAGCAGTAAATGATTCCTCAAAGGGTAAAAAGTTAACTTTAAGCTATGGTGTCCCTGAGAAGGGTAAAATCCTTTATGTAACCTCTTCAATTTGCTTCTCTGTAACAAAAGTGCTGTGCGCATCACTGAAGCCTTTAAAGAACAGGAATCCACAAAAGGTCAAGACCCAAATGACATATATTTCCCTTCAGCCTGCAGAGAAGTGAGAGCAAGTTTTCTCAACACAGGCTTAACAGTGAGCCCTTTAACATTTGTCCTTCATATCAAATCAATAACAATTTATATCTGGGACACAAAGATGAAAGCAAATGAAAAAACATTTCAAGCATCTCCAGAAAAGAAGTTCTTCTTTCAGAGTGATTGCTATATCAAACAACTGCCATCAAAAGTCATGGAGGAAAAACATGAAATTATTGTAAGGAGAAGTACGTTAAAAAAAAGATTATGCAAGTGCAATATTTGACCAGGTGTTTAACACTTTAATCAGAGCTTCAACCACTTTCTAAGGATCACACAGAATAAACTTGAAAATGTACCTTAAACTGAGCAAGCTGTGACAACTTGAATTTACAAAGTATTTTTAGTACCTCCAGAATTATTTGTACATTGGTCCTGAATTTCCATGCCAAAAGTCCTGAGAGAGCAGAACTTTCATGTTTTCACAGACATGTTTTCACTTTTAAAAAAGTATTCTGCACTGATAAACAACATGAAGAATGTTTTCTTTATAATAATTTTCACTATAATGTTACTAGTTATTCTGTTGCAGAGAAGCTCCAATAAATATGAGCGTTTTGTGATTTAAAGTTAAGAATAGCTTTTTTTTTTTTCTTCTGAATTAATATTGGAGCTTTAAGGAAAACTCTACATTAACTTCTTTTTATTTGAAAGCTTTGCCATGGTTTAACCAAAAACAGGATCAGAACTACAGTCCCTGCTCAAAGAATTTTATACATATTAACACTAGGCTGTCTGTGTAGCACAGTTAGTTGGAAGGACTACATAAAAATTATATTATTTCAGTTATATCAGGTGAAACTCACTCTAGAAGACTTGAATGGCACCAGCCCTCTAGGCAGAAGTGACTTTTACCCGCTTACAGAGTCCCAGATAATTTGCAGCATTGTACATTTCAAATTTTATTTCATTTTTTATGTAGTGCTAGACACCTTCTAGGTGATTGCTTAAAGCTTCCTACTTCATGAACCAAGAATACTGTGGAGAGGTAGCTGAGGAACGTCTTGAGAGCCCACTCAGCAAAACATGTATCAATTCCAATGATTTCACTGGAGTTAAGCATGTGCTCCTGTGCTTACCTGAAATGCGCATGGAAAGAGGACATATGGTGGACTTGACAGCAAGAGAAGAACACAAAGAGTGTATTCTCCTCTTTCTTCTTTGCAAAGAGCCTAAAATCTGACCACATTAACATTATAGGTAAGTCAATAAATGTTTTCTCTCCTTATATTTACCAGAAAACATAAAGAACATGTTTACACTGGAATTATTTGTCCCAAACAGCAGAGAGCAAACCTGTCACATATAATCTGTGGTGTTGCCATGTGTTGCTGTCAAATGGTGTCACTTTTAACATCACAGTATCATTACATTTAAAATAAACGTAGTATCAAGACACAATTGTGGGTCCCAGATGAAAAAATCCCTAAAACTGAGAAATCACAGATCAATTTCCAGAACACGGCTTTTATACACTCTAATTTTCTTTTCTTCTATGTATCAGAAAAACAGCAAGTGAGGTAATAACAACTTTGGACCAACTTCCAGTGTAAAACTGCTGCATCCACTGAAGCTAGTGGTAATTTTCCTTTGGACTTTAAGAGAAATAGAACTTACACCAGACGTACTTGTCAGACGGAAATGAAGAAAGGGTTCAAAACAAATTGATAGAACAATAAGCAATCTCTGAAAGCCCAAAATGAATCTTTTTCCGTGTTAAGCTTCTTCCACATCATTTTTATTCTAAAATTTCTTATATATCCTTCAATTATACTCTTCATTAACAAACAGAAGTGATGTAAACCAGTTAGGAGGTTGACATAAGAGAAAATTCTTCTTTTGAAACTCGACAGAAAACTGGGAGAAAAAGAGAGGCTGCTCCTAATAACAGGAATTGCAGGAGAGAAGCTCTCTGGTAAAAGAATCATACTGAACTTCAGTGCACGGTGTACTTTCTCTCAGCTGATGTAAGCGTGTGTCCCTCTTTGACAGTCAGCTCTAGTAGCGTCATTGCGACCTACTACGGCTAATAAACAAAGGAGTTTATTTTTTTATCCAGAAGAAAAAAGGCTCAATGCTTTTGGTGCATTTCTATCACATTTTGCTAACAAGAGGCAGGGGAGAAAGCTAATATGCAAGACAAAGTTGAAGAACAATTTTATGTAACCTTCTGGTGAAGAGAAATCCTATCACCCCCCATCTATGGAGATATGTATTGTTGATTCCAACACTGAATACAACCTCGCCTCGACTCATACATCTTCTTTTACTGCAGATATCTGTATAATCTTGTTAAATTACATTAGAAGGCACACATATATTTATGAAGTAGCACCCTTTCTGTTGTACCACAGCAGTATTTAATCAAACGCTCAGGAAATAAAACCCCACAGGTCAAAAAACAAATGATAATATTCCAACAGACAGTATTTTTGTAAAGATTTAACTCATCCATGTTTCACTTCTACTGTTTTATGCACCACTTGTTTGCTGTTAAATGAGGTAACCGAATTAATTTCAACTCTTTCCCAAACTGAATGAAAAAAGAGACAATAATTGTCCATCTCTGAAGAACAAAATTAAAAAAGGAAAAATGGCTGTCAGGCTTTAAAGAGGGTATAGAAAACAATACCAAGCCTATAAAGAGGGGAAAAAAAACTATAAAATATGTCTTTAAAATAGCTTTGGGAAAAAAAAAAAAAAACTCTTCAAACTCATTTTTTCTAAAGTAAAAGCTTATTCAGCACATTACCCCTGTAAACAATACAACAGCCATGGTATTGTACTTACTTCCCTGTATGATGTTCCTTTCAATGTGATTTGCCAGAACTCTTAAAATGTGTTTGACGGTTTTACTGTCAAATTGTCCTTTGTTGTCAATTGTTCTCTTTGCAATGGTTCACATATTCAGCAGTCTTAAGATTTATTTTGCCAGTGAGACAAAACAGCAGCAGAACTCTGCCTGTTGAACAAAAAGAACTGCTTGATCCCATAACACATGGGCTTATGTACAGGGACAGTAAGACTAGATATTCTGGATCTATAGTTGAAATGAAGCAAACATTAATATTGAAAGGACAGTATATGGGATCTGATTTTGGGTAAGCCCCTGTAGCTAATGAGATGAGACAGATGAATTCTGAAACAGAACCAAAGGTCCAAATCCCCAACTCAATGTGAAATGAATGCTCTCAGCATCTGTCAGGAGTACTCGGTGCATCACAGAATGGGCTGGCGCTATCTGAAAAGCTAAAAATAAAATAACTTGAAAACTTCAAGTTACGTTCTAAAGAGATACCACAGTCAATGTTTTGTGAACCATCTGATAAAGAAATGAATCTTACAACCCTTGCCTTCTGCAAAATGCGAGAAATGGCATTCCCATCGTGTTTTTTCACTTCAGTTGTGAGGTAATTTTGGAGGTCAGCTCCAGAATCATTATACTTGACACTATGCAAAAGCTATGCAAAGTGCATGTTCAGGAAAGCAATATCTACCAGGATAAGAAAGACTCAAACAAAACAGCACAATATTTTTTCAGATTAGTACATTTTCCTTATACAGTGCTCCTTGCAATTATTTTAAGTACAAACAATACATCTTATCCTTCACCCAGTGCCAGTTTTTTGGGGTTATACACCACTCAGGGGTTGATTCAGTAAATAAGATTCCCAGTTTTATTTTATGAGGATTTTTCTAATAACTTTTGTACATTTTGAATTAGCTCTTTAAAAATGGAATATACAGTTAGAATAAAAGAAGCAGCGGATTAGAGTAGCTGCTACGCTTTGAAATTATTATTTTTTCAAACTGGGGACGTTTCAATGATAGGCAAAGGTTCTCATAATTAAACTTTTTTTTTAAAGACACTGACAATTTACACTTGGAAAGCTTTGATGATCACACCTAATCATGAGTAGAGAGCACACCTGTAGCCTAGTCTAGGATTTGGGACTTCACTGGCAAGCTTTTCCTGCAAACACAGTAACCACTATAGCTGCATATGTCACTAACAAATAGTAGAGCATCTGTTAATGCTTTTGAAGTTAACAGATCAGCGTTGTTGAAATCTGTATTACTAAATATATACAATTTGCATAAAGGAAAAAGAAATAGCAGAGGAAGAAGCTCCTTCATAACATGCAAAGTATCAAGGACTCTTTCAAACTCCACTCTAATTTTAAATATTTCCTGTTACCGTTGTTCATGAGGACGACTTATTGTGCAAGTTATATCCAGCCATTTACACAAGCTGCCGTAATAAAAAATGAAAACAAAGACAAACAAACAAACAAACAACAGGCATTTCTACATCTATGTTGGCAGCAGAAACCTAGAAGATACAAAACATTTGTTCCTTCTAAGGCTGATTAGTTTTAGTGCCGCTAACATGCATTCCCAGCCTCTGGTTTGAGGTGGTCAGCCCATAACCTGCTATTCCAGAATACAGTGTTTAGCCTTGGGCAAAATAAAGAGCAAATATGGAATTCATCATGGACATAATAAAACAGCAGGGAATCGCAGTCTTCTGCTTCTGAAGGCTCCTGGCATACTTCAGAATTACCCAGAGAGAGTGTAGATTCCTCTCCAAGAATATCTTCTGAGAATCTGGAACCCGGATGAATTCCTAAGCCAAGTGTCTTTAATGAAAATAGCAGAAATCCCCCCTAACTTATACTAACCCTTGCTTGCCCTCCTCTAGCTGGGCAAACAACTGCTAATAGTGTAGTTGTGGCAGAACAAAGCTTCAATGCTAACTGCTAAAGCAGTGAGCCCAAGCTGAACTACTCTAGCACTCTCACACCTCTACTGGTTTCACCACCAGGCACTGACCAACTGACAATGACACCAGTGTAAATGCAATGTCAACGGCAAACTTTGCCACTAACTTCAAAAGAAACTTTCTCAGACTTCATAGGATTTTACCAAGGACTCATATCTTCTGCCATCTGCTTGAGTTATTCATTGTAAGATTAATATATGCCCTAATTTTTCAGGGTTGAAACATGCTGAAAGCATGAACTTTGCTTTAAAGTGCTAGTTACAACTTACCCCAAAAGTATTAAGGGTTGGTCATTGCTTTTTATTTCAGAGTAAATGTTCACTTAAGCAAGAAACAAGGCAGGAGCAAAAGGAGCAAGAGAAGACAGTAACTAGGGACTGGCTATTTCAGAATTCTGAAACAGGCTGATCACAGGCTAACAAGGGATCTGAACTAAATCAGACAGGTTTTACCATCTGTGCATAAGTACAGATGAACTGTCATTCTAACTGCTGGAGATTTTATTTCCTAAATTAGCTTCTCAAATGGAAACACTTAAAATCCACTTTGAATGCACAGCTGAGTCATAAATGTGTTTATTCTTATCATTTTTGTCATAATGCACCTGAAATGCGAAAAAATGCTTGTTGAACTATTTTTACTTGGATAGAAATAAAGAAACTGCATTAAATTTGTTGTTCTTCCTATACCCTACGGTGACCATTGTATCCCACTTTGCCCTGAAGTCCCTTCTGCTAGTTTATCAGCATTGTTTTTCCTAAATGAAACTTGTTACTCATCTTCCTGGGAGCAATTAATTTTTTTTCTAGTTTCATTTGTGTTTAAATAAGCTATTGATTTTATTTTCAAGGTAATTTAAGATGGGAATACAGTTCTTATTTGATAACTACCAGCCTAAAGTGCTTTGAGTAAACAAATTTTATGGTTCCAATTTGTTGTTTTTGTCATCAAAATCAACGAAGCAGCAACTACAACTCATGTGGTTGGATTTGTGGACTAAATGTCGTGTGAAGCAAGAAGTAACATTAATAATTCAGTAAAGTGTTACCCACGGCTAAGCGATTACAAGAGATGGGGCACAACACTCGATACTGGTACAAGAAGCTTGTCATTAAGATATACCCTAAAGGGGGTGACAATAGGGTAGCTGCATAAAGAAAATTAAATGCCTTACATTTTTAGAGGCCATACTTTTATTACATGAGATTCATTTCTGCTACAGGTGCTGTCTGGGGTAGTCCACCTGAATGACATGGTAACATTGCCATCAGCTGCTGGATTGCTCAGAAATCAAAAATAGTTTGGCCAGGCTGTCCTATCAGCTGCTGAGGTTAGTCATACCCAAGTAATGGGTACAGGCAGACAGAGTTTAACTATCACTATGCACATTTTTAACTTCTATCTTTTCTACAAGTTTAAAGGTCTAAAATATTCATATTTTTTCTAGTAAGTACTCCTAATATCTGTCTGTCTGTAAAGCACATTTTAAAAATACATTACCAATTCTAGGATAGGTCTCTTAAACTGCCTGAAGCTTTTACATGTCATGGAATGAAAATTAACCCCCTAATCCCCAGCCCAGACTTTCATTTTAAAAAAAAGTAATAGATCTTTCGTCCATCTTTAACACAATGCTCAGTTTTCGAAGCGAGAACAGTATATTCCCGTATTTCTTGACACTAAAGCCTGGACTAAAACAAATCCAACTAGTAAGTATTTTCAGATGCTATACTCATATTTTAAATATCCTCTCATAAAAATATTCTGAATATTCATAATTTAGAACTAAAGCATCCACAGTAATGATATATATTTCATAATATTGTTTATATTTTTTCAGTAAAAAATGTTGAAAGTCCTATGAAGAGCCCATAAATAATAAATAATATATTGACTACAAAGGACTGGGCATATGGTTAAGACAGAGAACCAGTTTCATGGTTAAGAAGCAGGTAGAGGGATAACTTTAAGGAAGACTTAACAGGTTTCAATAGGAAATATCAACAGGAAAAATGTATCTTTGACAAAAAGAAATACAAACAAATTGTGATCAGAGCCATCTATTAACAGCAATAATGAATTAGTACTTACTTTACAGGCATACTACCAAGTTTTCTTTAAAGATCAACATGCCACTGCATATCCCTTTAAGCCAATTGCTTTCATATTCTGTTTTACAAAAAAGAAAAGGACCTTGAGAATAGAAATCTTAAACAAAACCAATTAGATCTTGAAAATAATATTGCAATGCATTAATACTACATGATTCCCTTCCTGTTTTGAAGCACACAATCAACTGTCTGCATTATCTAAATCTAAAAACAAAAACTACCAGGGACCGACAGCAAAAGAAAGGAAGAGCTAAGGCTTGTTTTCAATGCTGAATGCAATTGAGCTTCTATCACTAAAAAGAAGGTTGTTTGGCAGATACGTGTGTGCGGAGGAAAGGTAAACAGATCAATCTGCCCATGGGGTTTTCTAAAAACTGCAGTGAAAATATTGGTCTGTTGCCTAAATTATAAACATTTGAATTGTATAGGACCTAGAAAATGCCACAGGATTCAAATCCTGCTTCAAATGCCAGCTACCAGAAATAACTGTCCTTGTGATTTTTGTAGCTCTTACTAACAAAACATCAATTAATTTGTCCAGATTTAAACACCATACTAGTTCAAAAGCCACCATAGACCCTGGAACGATGGGGCCTACCACTTATTGCTCTCATATTTTCAGTCAGGCCTCAAGCCCTACAACTGCCTAAAAGCCTGCATGGTATTGCTCAGCTAATGGCTATTGCATTGAAAGCCTGGAAGGAAAAGTTGTACGAACAGTTCCCTTTCCCTTCTCCTCATGCCTTTAAATGACATTACCAACACAGGCTAGATTCCTCCGCCCAGCTGCTAGATGTTCACCCACAGTGTTGTCTGCTCATTACACTGTGGCAGGTTAATACCATACTTGCGAGTGTTACTGAAAGTCTCAGGCTTTTAAAAATTTTGCTTCCTATAGAGTTGAAAAAAAAAAAAAGCTTATGCAAAAAGCATAAGGGAGATCCCGAATATTTAATTCCTAAAGAACGAATGAAAAATTCTAGCTTTGCTTGCTTTTTAAATCTCATAGCTTTGGGGAAAGAATGAGTGGGCACTTTCACCCTACTCACTGTTTCATGCTAAACTCCTCACTACATTTATAAAATGAAAAAACTGTTTGAAAAGAGAAAATAATATCCTTTGCAGAAAACTACCAAACTTTTGACATCAAAAAAGGACATTATTTTGTAAACTACTGCATTCTGATATTGCAATCTGACTAGTTAGCACCCTAAAAAACGACAGCAAGTAAATGCATAAAAATGTCAACTGAGAAACACAGCTGGCTACAAATCTGAAAGTGGTAATGAAAACGAAATGAAAAATGATGCAACATAACAGGGAGGAATTTGGAGATTAGGCAAAAATCTAAAGGTACATTAAAATTCACCCTACCAACAAGCTGAGATGAAAGTGACCTCCAAGGATTATAACATTTCTCCCCTCAGCTGCCTGACATTCATCATGAGGTGAGCGAGTTTCATACTGAAAATAAAAGAATATAGTCATTATGGCTGCTTTCTAAAAGAAAAAGGGAAGGAGTTTGCCACCTTATGGGGAAGAGAAAATGTAAATAAGTTGCAAAGCATAAGAACAATGCAAACTCTTCAGATGAAGGACAGAGTTTCAATAAAAAAGAAATACCCATGATATGTTATATGTCAGGTCACTGAAACTCTAAATTGAGACACTCAGATAAGCTAGCTCAGCTGACTGTGTCTGAACTGGAGGCAACTGGTCCCACAGTGCAGTTTGTAAAACTGTGAGCTTTGTAAAAAAATTTTTCAGATGAAAACATAATTCTTTGTCTGGACAAAGAGACCTGCCTTTTCACTCAGATGTTGCCCCCCAGTTTATGGGTCCAGATAAGTCACAGAAGCTGGTAGCAGGGACAGGCTGAGAGACATCAACCACTGCATTTACAGAGATGTAGTGTTTCCAATATAGTAAAAACAAGCTGCACCTCAGCCAGAGTACGCAGCATTTATTAAATATGCAGAAAAGAAAAAAGAAAGAAAAACCTTTCTAAACTAGTTGTTCATCGTGTTGTCCTTTGATAAAAAACCACTGAGATGGCAATATCTTTGCTGTCATGGAGATTGATCTTGTCATCTTCATATCGCTATCTGACACTTGTCCAGAAGAGTAAAATACATAAGTAAGTCTGTACTTAAGTGTGCCTCCTTTCAGGAGAAAATTCTCACTCCTAACATTTCTCCTCATATTTGGTAACAAAAAAGCAGTAGAATTTTATAATCATACATTAAAATTTTAGAACCATTTCAATAACTATCTTTGCATTAAAAAAAAATAAAAGAAACCTTCAGTAGGGTCACTGACATTTAATGAATTATGAAGTGGTTCTTTCAGAGCATCCCAATCTGCTTATCTTGCTGGCCTCATTAAGATTTTTCTATCTAGAATACCAACCCTTTGATAATATCTACTTAGTCTTGTTTTCCATCCGACAGCTGTCACAGAGGAATGAACGGAATATTTTAAGATTTTTACTGGAGAGGATTTTCTGCACATAATTTTGGTGACATTACACAATATGTTGGGTAAATCCTATGCTCACTAGGTTCTTTAAGAAATACCCTCACTAATGTAGTCACAGTGAGCATGCCATGACTAAGCCAATGTAATCACTCTGCAGTGTTTTTGAAGAGCAGACCTTTTGCCTAACACCATATACTGTGTACTGTTCATCATAAAGCAGAAAACTGGAAGAGCTCTTCTGTGTACTAAGTTGCAAGAAGACTGTAGTTAGTCACCCAGAGCATTTTATTTATTGAGTTTGACTTATTCATTGTCCTTATATTTAAATATAATATCAAAGTTAGAATATAGATGGTAGCTGAGTTCACAGTACATGGCAAGGATATTGAAACATCCTCCTTACAAAGACATCTACAGCCATCAAATAGGTTGCTGTAATTACCACTCAATCCCCACCAGTTCTAGGCACAGAGATCTATGCAACAGTGTTTCAAGAAAATAACTGCAAAACTACTAAAAGCAGGACCATCAGGAATCACAGTTACATCTTCTTCTGAAGTCTGGACTCCAAATGTTTGTAACAATTTTGTAAATTTCATCAATATCAAAGGATTCAGCTTTGTACACATACATACATACAGGCATTGCATACTTTCACACATCCAAAACTCACACTTTCTAGCTAAAGTGTAGCTGTCCTATCTGAAAACTGACAGTCCAAATCAGTTCACAGTAAAACTGCAAGAACTATACATCTCCACATTTATTTTGCAGCTCATATGCTAAATAGTTGAATGATGTCATCATGCCTCAGAGAAACAGGGGAAAGCACTGTGTCAACCTGGAAAGCAGTGGGGAAGAAAATCAAGACACCTGTAGATGGTGGTTTGCTTCCAGGACGTAGGTTTCAACAGCAGAAAAGGGCTTGTTTTAGAATGCAGTTTGCTGGGAATTCTGCTTAAATAAGAAACAAAGACATAGGGTGAAGTTTACCTATCGTGGAATTGATAAACACTGCATGGCATCAGAAATCCAGTTCCTTCAAATAATTTCAAAGAAATAATTAACTATTAATGAGTGGAATGTTGTAAGGGCACTTCTTTTAAAAAGCTATACTTTGAAAGGAAGACTTTCAGAATTCTTCAGCACTGGCCTACCATTGATTTTACAAATTATCAGCTCAGTTCAGATGAAATAAAGCTAACTGACCACTTCTGAAGATTTCAGACTGCATTTCTTAGAACAGACATTTTTTTTCTGTTGATTGTCAAATAGATTTCATATAGTTCTAACATTAATAGTATGTTCTTCATAATTTTCTGGAATTTTATGTGTATGCTTTTGAGGGTTCTCTGATATGCAAGTGCATATTCTTTCATTTACTATTTGTAGATTTTAAACAATCACAGAGCAAGAGGTTTGGAAAGACCACAACCTATAGCTGATTATTTTACTAAGGAATGTCCTGGTTGTGGAGTACCTGAGATAAAATTACAGTTATACTGTGAATGAGGCAGTCTTGAAAAGGTTGTTCAGACAGTAGCCATTCTTAGCCAGGAGACTTCCAAACATAGTTATTAAAGTCACTGCAAAGACAACTAACAGCAGCAGGAAGTTCTGCCTATGTCTGTATCATTCACCTAAAATACTTCAGTAGAGAGGAGGTGTAAGCAAAGGACAAAGAGCAAACTAACTGTAGAAAGTCTAGGTAGGCATATTTCTTCAGTTATCCAAAACCATAAGCTCCCTCTACTGGTATAGCTGAATTACTAGATACTGATGATGGTCCTCGATTGTGTAGTTTTAGCCCTAACATATAAAACTATTGCTTCTGCATTGTTACAGACACCACTGACTTCCCACTTCTACAGTATTTGTTTAGTCCTAGCAGTAAAAAAGAAGTAGATGCAAGGTCATACAAATTTTAATCTATTTCCTAAAAAGATCCATAAATTTTCAACATTTGGGCTAGCTATCATTATTTTTATATATATTTGTTTGTTTGTTTGTTTTTAAATAATATTTATTCAAGATTCTCTACAATGCTTTCTCAAACACTAGTTCCAAGTTTGGCAAAAATACAGTAACACTTGCCAATGACAGAACAGGTGTTTGTTAGTAACACTACTATTGAAAAACAGAATCTCATCTAAATGTGTACAAGAAGCTGATAAAGGGCAGCATATGGGATTAATTCACTTCACCAAAGTTGGTGAAGCATTAGTTAAGCCAAAGGGCAAAAGTACCAATTAAAATAATCTGTAAAAACTCTCACAGTATCTTATATACATAAATGTATGTTGCACAACAATCAACCAACCAGAAATCAAGTTTTTCTCCAAATTTTGCCCCCTACGGCCAGTCAAGCAATTCAATCACATGGAGGGGAAAAAAAAAAAAAAAAAAAAAAAAAACTTTCTTTTTTGTAACTTCCTGCAGTACTTTTTGCTAAATACTCTGCATTTTTACCTGTAACTGAAGTAGTCTGGTCCGTTCTCGTTAGCCTCACATTTTCAAAATCATTTATAAACTTATCTTTTACTCCATAAAATAAGAGATGCAAAGGGTATAGGACATTTGATCCTCAAAATTTATGCCTGGACTGTTTTGGGAACTAACATGAAGAAAAAAGAAATATGTCCACATTCTATAGGATAGCCATGCTCATTTGATCTGTCCAGAAGACAGAAATAAATGTCTTGGATCAGCAAGAAATCACGTGAAAAATCAAGAACAGCCATCCTAAAAGTAGCTATTGAAATTCAATTTCAAAATACTAACAATATCAACAAGACAAATTCCAGATGGCAGCCAGACCACAGCCTCTGGGAAGTGCATACAATATGCATTTTCAGTTGCAGCAGTCTGAAGGAAATACACAGTGTGATACAATCCCTGTCTGTAGTGCCAACAGGCTCATCTTATTAAAATAGCATTTGATATGTAGAACCTCAATCAAAATAGGTCCATAGGGTAATAATGATACAGTATTGCTAGCACATGCAGGAGTTCACAATTTAGTGTGGACACTAACAAGACACAGAAGAACATACAAATATTAGCCCTCCAATTTTAAAATACATCATTTATTTTTCCCTGCAAAAAGAGAACTTACAAATAGAATGAAGTCAGTTTCATCAGTCAGATCAATCCCATGCATCAGACTTTCTAAAAATGTTTCCATACTTCCGTGCCTATCACAATTCTTGGCCTGTCACAGTTCTCGATTATGAGTAGTTTTACCTTCAAGGCTGTCTACAGCTACAACAAAAATCTCAACCAAAAACCCATGTTTTGTTTACTAAAAGGGCTGTTTCACTCAAAATCCAGGAGCAACTAACACTGCAGTTTTAACAGTAATATCTCCAAACAGAAACACCCTGGAAAAGTTGCTCATTTTTCCCTTGTTTTTGTAGACACGGATCAGTGTCTAGGGTTGGTTTTTTTATTATTATTATTATTATTATTTTATTTTTTTAACTATGTTTTGACGTGCCAGAGCTGTGTCCATTCTGAGTAGATTTCATTTCTATAAACTCTCAGGCAATGTCATTTTGACTTCACTGTGATCTCTGCACAGCTCCTGTCTGGGAGCCCGTTAAATGGAGGGGAGTTCAATAATCCATTCTCAAACTAGCAAAAGCACAATTAAGTGTTTAACCTCAGGATGTGAAAGGCAAGGCTCCTACCTAGTAGTATGTGATGAAATGCAAGTCTGGAAACACCAGAAGATATTTATTGAGATCTAAATAGGATCATCTTAACAGGCTTCATTCAAGTGAAATTTGCCGGTGGGAATTTTTCCAAGCAATGCAATTTTATCTGTTCAAAATGCCCTTTGGGTATCCCCTGTACAGCACAGACCCAACGCATGAGCATCAGGAGTACCGCAGCACAGGAAGTGGTAAGAACATTGCCATTTTATATATCAATGAAAACTAATTCTGCAAGATCTTAAAGGTCTTAAAGTTTTAAACTAAAATAGGGTAGATTTAGATTAGATATAAGGAAGAAATCCTTTACTATGAGGGTGGTGAGGCACTGGAACAGGTTGCCCAGAGAAGCTGTGGATGCCCCATCCCTGGAATTGTTCAAGGCCAGGTTGGATGGGGCTTTGAGCAACCTGGTCTGGTGGGAGGTGTCCCTGCCCATGGCAAGGGGGTTGGAACTAGGTGATCTTTAAGGTCCCTTCCAAGCCAAACCATTCTATGATTCTATGAAGATCTTCACTACCTGAAAAGCACTACTCATAGACGAAATGTGAACAAGAAAGGAATTAAGCTTTTGTATAACCAGAGGCAAGTGAAAAAATATAAGGAATTACAAAGAGTTTTTGGCACCAAATGAAGATTTACAGCTCTTTCAAACCTCTCCTAAGCAGCACACCTGGCATCTAAAGGCCCTACTTAACAACCCAACAGATTAAAAAAATAAATAAATAAAAAAATTAATCAACTAGAAAATCAGGAGACAGCAACAAGTTTAGGTGGAGGATTTAATAGTCACTCCAGATACAGCAGGACAGGACTTTCTATCAGTGCTGAGAAAACGTTCCACAGACCACAAACAAGGAAAAACTGAAATAAAGCAAAGCTTTTCCTAGGAAAGCATAAAGGAAGCATCCAGGTCCGCCAGCATGCACACACATATTGTTTCTTGTAGCTTTACCACACAGCTGGGCTATAGGACTTTGGCAATGAGCAGTTCCTTGCAACAGTGTTCTCTGCAGAGGTGGTTTTCACCCAAAGTGAGTTATTTCCTGTGTTCCCTAAAGAATGGCTAGGAAGGGCTTGCCTGACATTACAGCAATATTTAATGTCACGTTGAAGAACGCTAAATGCCTTACCCATGTGTAAAGCTGTTATGTTTTGAACAGTTATTTTATTCCCTAGAGAAATAAATTTATGAGATTTAGGTCGTGTTAAAAGTGGTTTCCTAAATACTAAAGATTTGCACAAAATCTTTGCCACCCTTAACTGGATTCCTTTGTGACATGCTATTTAGAGGTTATGGTCATCTCCTGAGATTTCATCTGAAAGAGAGATGAAGTCCAATTCTTTTCTTAAAGATAATGACAAGTAGCACTTGCACATGTTTAATCATTGGTTACAAGCATTTATTTACAAAGAATATTTGCCCAGTTTGGGCATCACAGTAACAAAAGACCCACACCATACTTTGCTTCAGAATGTAGTATGGAAATGATAAGGAGTGCTTACCAGTGCCTTTGTGATAATAAATTCTATTTTAGTATGGAAAAGCAAAGCATTTAAAGGTGAAATGACTTTTCCAAGATTACACAGCTGGTTAGTAGCGTAACCAGAATTAAGACTGAGAAGAATTTTTTCACTCCTAACCCTCTGGACCAGGCTCTTTTGTGGTAAATGGTGTGACTCTACAGCTGCATAGCTCACTGGTAATGTAACAATCTTCATTTACACTCAATATTATTGGTAGAAGGAGGCAGAACTTATGCATTTGCAGCTCATTTCAGTGGCCTTTGCAGATAGGCAAATAAAAATATGGTAATTTTATCAGTATTGTGAATTAAATTCTTAGGCAATTAGTATTCATGTATTTTGAGTCTGACAGTAAACTTTTAACCAATTCCAACTAATGTTAAGATTATTACTTCAGCTGTCCTGCCTATAATTTACTAAAATTTGCATTTAAAATTAAGTAAAACAACCGCAAACAAACTTTCAGGCCAATATGAATTTAGCAGCCTTTCTACTCTCAAGCAACTGTACTTCAATCATATTGGAATAGCTGCACATGCAGTGGCATTAACTGTCAGGTAATCTATCCATTTATACCGTGCTAGAATAAATATTTCCAGACAGACAAAAAAATGAAAAGAGAGAGAGAGAGAGAGAGAGAGAGAGAAGGAAAGCATGTGACTGAATGAAATGAATGAATTAAAGCACGCAAGCAAGGAAGGAAAGAAAAGGAGACAGAAATCATAAAATCTTGAAGCCTGCACATTAAAGTTTCCTAAGTGTTCTGTACATCCCGCTCTGTGCTTTAGAGTTCAGAATGTTATAATTTAGAGCATTATATCATGAATAGACAGTGTTTGCTATATATGTTGATATTCCTTCAAGAAATGTTACACCAAAAATCTTTTCTCCATTTTTCTTCCCTAAAGGAAACATGCCATGGGACTTGACTGCAATATGATACAGTTTGCTATCTTATAGGAAGGCACTTCTTTCCTTTTCTCAGAGATAACTGAATTCTTAGGTTTCCTATTGATAATGACAAACATCACAAAATCTTATGTCTAATTATCAGTCTGAGTTTAACATGCTTTTTCACTCATTTTTCTTCTCCCTTTAGAAACAACAAAGGTTTCTTTTGTTTTTGAAATGAGTGGGTTTGAAAAGGTATCTTAGCACATTTGAATCTGCAAAAAAAAATTGTAAAAGAAAAAATCCCTAAGCCAATTTGTTTTCCAAATTCCAAGTCTTCCATATCATAGAATCATAGAATCATAGAATGGTTTGGGTTGGAAGGGACCTTAAAGATCACCTAATTCCAACTCCCCTGCCATGGGCAGGGATGCTACCCACTAGACCAGATTGCTCAAAGCCCCATCCAACCTGGCCTTGAACACTTCCAGGGATGGGGCATCCACAGCTTCTCTAAGCAACCTGTTCCAGTGCCTCACCAGCCTCTGAGAAAAGAATTTCTTCCTTATATCTAATCTAAATCTTCCCTTTTTTTAGTTTAAAGCCACTACTACTTGTCCTATCACTACACTCCCTGATAAAAAGTCCCTTTCCAGCTTAAGATCAAGATCACTGTTAATTCTATGTCAAATACAGCTTCATTTGTAAAATTATAATTGCTCAATTGCAGAACTGCATAAAGCTGAAGTGTTTTGTGGTTGCACAATTTCTAGGAATCTTACCTGCTTTGAGCTACAGTTTTACTCTTACTCCCCATGTCTTTTCCCCAGTATTCCCTTCACAGGATTAAAAATGCCTGGAAACTCAGGTGTTGATGTTTTTTATGTTGTTGTTTTTTTTTTTTTTTTAATTTCTATTTAACAGGTAAAACTAATTTTGCTGTTAAACTAGTGATTTTTATAAGAGTTTTCAGAGATCTACCATACTTCATATCCAAAGTCTTCCTTCCACTGTGTATGAAATCCAAGGATAAAAATACAGTTTAGCAGGAGTTTCTCCTAAAGCCATCCATTCTGGCCAAAAGGCAGGACTATGTGGAAATTTTACAGTTTTAATAGGCCATAACTTCAGGTAGCATATCCTACCTTCATTCCACTGGCTGTAGTACAATGTTATCAACTTATACCTGCAAAGACTGTAGCCTAGTATTTTAACTACTGGCAAATGGAGGGTGCAAGGAAACAAGACTGAAGAACTAGTGCTTCACTAAGGAGTCAAACACATCTAAAAAAAATCAATCACTTTTGCATGTTCTATCTTTAGGACACTTTTCTTTCATGTATGGATGGCCTCTATGCTATTCAAAGTGAGTAGTGATTTATTTTGGGGAAAAAAAAATGAAATCTGATTTAAAGTTGTTGTCATCAGTCAGCACCAGAAGGAAATGGCACCAAATGTCTACCTAATGAGTAATTGTGAAAACCAGGCTTTTTGCATAATTGGAATGATAGCTGCTGATCAAAAGAAAAAAAAAAAAAAAAAGACTTCACATAAACCTCCAGTATGAAACAGCTGCTGGTACCAATCAGTATCTCTTGGCATCCTCCCCATCTCACCGTATGTGTGTTGTTGCCTTTGGACAAATGACTTCTCATGTCTGGCAACAGACGACCTTCATTAAATTAGAAAGAAAAAAGGACTAAGTGTGCATGAATCCTTTATGTCATTTAAGATGGACCTCAGGAAAACAAAAAAGTGTGCAGCATTAAATATCCTTTTCCCATCTTTCAACCTCGTTCACTTGACTTTCCATAGCTCAGCAGTCTCTAGAGGTGATTCTAAATATCTGTGACACACCCCTCTCTTAGTAAATGCTGACTCAGGAACCTGAGAGCAGACACACCGTGCAGCTACAAAGAACTGCACCGTTTACCTTTAAAGTCCCTGGCCATAGCCATTTCATAACGGGTTTCACTTATACCCAAACTAATCAAAACGCCTCTCTAATAAGAGCCAGGCTTTGTTTTTCCTGTCAACATGTGATATGTTGAAACTTTAGAAAAATAAAACATGGAACAATAAAGACAGTATTCAGTTCTAGTCTCTGACAAAGATGTGATCTGCTGCTGGCCAACTCACTTGAATTACATGATATATTATTTCACGTATCCTGATTTTTGTTGGCTTCATTTACTGAGATAACACGTTAATTTGTGTAGGACCTTCCCTCACCATCTGTGTATGCAGAGTCTAGCACAACAAAGCCATAGCGTTCTGAGGTTCCACCTACTATTATACTGTGCTTTGTATTAAAAGTTACCTCATAATGCATTTCCTGTGTGGAAGACCATAAATGCTACCACACATACTAGTTTAAAGCTAGTATGTGCAACTCAACAAGCCATTTATCAGGCTTTTATGCACCTTGATTACTATATTTTCCAGTCACTTTGATACCCTGCAGGTACCTTTTTAATTTCCTTTCTCTTTTTTTTTTATTACTATTAGGCAGAACTTACAGGCTTAGCTGGATACAGCAATTATATCCAATCGCTTCCACCTGTAGAAAAGTGTGTTTTGGTTAAAAATGCAAATCTTCCTAACTACAGTAGCAATCACCTTTTCTTACTCTCTAAAACATAGACCAAATCATCACCCCAAGTAAATGGGGTATCTTTCTAGATACTTTTTAGATACCACAACTAGAGCCACAGCTGAAGCAAGTCCTTAGAGCCAACAGATAGATTTGCTCAGATGTTAATTAAGGCTCTGTGGCTCAATGACACAATTCATTTTAAAATTCAGACTGCATATCTGAAACTGGCTCTTGACACACAATAATTGCAAGAGTTTCTATAGTTTCTCTGTTCCTCTCAAACACTAAAAATGTCAGACAAATGGAGAGTGAATGCTATGGTTATGAATAGAAATCTGAAAGAAAAAGGCAGATAATAAGCAGTCCTAATGATGACAACTATACCCTTTGGGAATCAAAATCAGAGCTCCTATACATATCCTTGTCACTTTTCCAACCAAGACAATGAGTCTGTGGTTTAAACAACAACATTCCCTAAAGGATACTTGTGTGAAACAGAGATCACTGGCATCCTATAGGGAAAATAATGCATTCTCTCCTTGATAATCACACCCAGACTGATGCAGCAAATAGATGCTGCTTACTCATACTTCACAGAGTAAAGGGTACTTGGGAGCAATAGGATAATGCAAGAATCTTGGCATTATTTGCAAGACAGATCAGATTGCTATTAATCTACTAACTACTGGCTGTTCTAGCTTCGAATTTGAGATATTCTGACACTTGGCTGGCCCAAATCTGGACCTTATTATCTTTGAGTTACCAGTCTCCAGTTATATCTTCTTTTCAATGTCCGAAGAGATTTAACAAAGAAAGTAATCCTCAGAGAAACATTCACAAATGAGTTCTCAAGACAAAGAAATGAGGATGTAATTATATACTGCCCAGTGTATAGCCTATAATACGTGTTCACTGCCTACGTGACACTTCTGACTAACACTTCAGCTTTTCCCAATAGAGAAGGGAACAAGTATTCTCAAATGTGTAATGTTCAGTTCAAAAAGTCTCGCCATAATTCCCTTATAACTATTAGATACCCTAGAACAGGAGGGCAAGCTCAGCTGCTGCTGATACTGAAGTATCTGGAGGAAGGAGATTGCTGCTTTCTGTAGCCAAGTATGGATGTGGAAAAGGGACGAAAAGATTCTCAAGTGCAGCCCTGGCTCAAACAACTGCTCAAGCTGGATCAACGTGATCCTTTGGGATACTGAAGCAGAGACGGGGACCTTTAATACAGGCAGACAGCCAAGACATAACTCAGAAAGTATCTAATAACCTGATGCTTTTTTAGATATGCATATACACATATATACATACACATACATAAAAATAAGTATATATATCATAGAACAGTTTGAGATGGAAGGGGCTTTCAAAAATCATCTAGTCCAACTCCCCTGCCATGGGCAGGGACACCTCCCACTAAATGAATGGGTTATAATATACAAATATGTAATATATATGTATGTATGGGTGTATATATAAATGAACCAAGTAATCATTCCTGAATATTTCTGAATTTCTTTGTGATAGCCTGAAGGCTTCTTTAAGGTGCACTCAATTTTAGAATCAAATGTTTTTTTCTCTGAAAGACACGGTGAAGTAACATACTCGGGCACACAAATTCTGTTATTTGGAAAAGATGACAGCATACTGCCTTCATTTGTAATAAGGGTTATGAGGTTCATGCCTGCAGTTTTCCTCCAATGAAGTAACTCATGGACCTTGAAACAGAGACATCAGTTAAGGGAATTTTTAGCAGCTCTTTCAAATGAAACCAAACATGTTTGGTCACAGAAAACACGGTGTGGGGCTGTAATTTAAACTTGTTTATAACATTTTTATTTTGCCATCTGGATTTAATAAAAATCCACCATAAGCTGTATAAGTTTCCCATCTACTAAAATGTATGACAACGTTGTACCAGTTGCCCACTTTTCTAACTTGGAAATCAATTCATATGGCCAGCTTTGTTATACTTGCATATGTTATATTTATTTCAGTAATATCTTAGATTTGTTAATATAATGGAGAAAGTTGTGACCTCGTTATATTACACAATATAAAGGGCAAAAAATAGCACGTGTCAGAATTTTCACAACACTGTACATCAATTCCCTCACCTTCCTTAAATCATGACTGAGAACTTCACTTGGATTCTGCCAGGGAAATTGTTTTCACTTTTACAATAAAGTGCCTTCCTGAATGTATGTGCAAAGCACTTCTCTCCAAAGATGGTTGAATGAGCTCAGGTGCTAAAGCTAGCAACATTGCACTATATCCAGATTAATTACCTCTGCTGAAAAGCTGGAAAAACATCTGATTTGTCCAATATCAGTCAAATATGACAGCAGTCTATTATTTTAACTATTTCCAGGCATAACAAGTGAAAAATCCAGGCACTGAGTAGGAAGAATACCATAAGTTACATAGATTACATCACTTTATTACAATGAAGAAGCCAATGATGTATGCAAAATGTGAACTAAATTATATTTTAGAAGTACCATAAATTTCTCCAGAGTTTGAGCTGTGCTGTATAAGCCTATAGAGCAAATCTAGTGTCCAGTACAGCAGCTTAAGGAGGAGACCAGAAAAGAGCCTGCTACTTCAGAACACATTTTGAAACCCCTTAAGACTATAAACCAGAAGTAAAAATCTTTAAGGAAAAGAAAAAGGAACATAACCCTTTTGACAGCACTGCTGACTGTACCAGCTGAAGCTCTACCCAAAAAAAGTTATGCAAGACTTTCAGATGTCACACATTTTAACATTACAATATAATGTCACTGATAGGGTGAAAATACATTAAGGTAGTAAGAAAAGAGTTACTACTATTTCTTAAACTTAAACTTATAAAAGCAAATAATATATAAGAGATAGAACTTCTATTGTTTTCCAAACTTTTTAGCAGAAAGCAAAGACAAAGAATTCAGGTGAGACAGCTACATCTCAGCTGCTGAAACAGTAAGAGGCAGAAATACCAGCATTTGATTCTCTAAGCAGGACAAAATATTAAACTGCATTGGCTAATATTTATCAGCTAACAACTGCAAAAAACAAGCAGTTCTTCAAAGCTTACTCTTCTGATCATCTGCCAGAACAAACAAAGCTGCAGTATGAAGTATAGCTTGATTAATGTAAATGTTAAAGACACTAAAACCCTAGCTGTAGATGGAATAGACCTACATTTTCATTACTTCTTTTTTTTTACTACAGGTTTCAATGTGATGCAACAGCATACAATAGAGTAAGACAAAGCTCAGCACTCACAAGGAGCGTTCCAGTGAGGTGAGAAACATCAATCAACAAAAACTGACCTGGATGGCACTCGGTTTTGTGGGAGGCACCTGCCAGTAGGCAACAGAGAAACTCTGAAATAGGTAAACTGGTGGAAGTTTCACTTCCTTCGAAATAAAAAATTAAAGTAATAAGGTAGGAGCTGAACTGGAAGAGCACCAGTATCCTACTGGGAACGTATCCTACAAACAAATGTAGCACCTTGCAGTCACTCATAGATTTTTTGAAAGGCAGCAGAAACATCAGCAAAGTGACGTTGGGAGTAGGAGAACGGGGTGGAGAGAGGCTACCCATTGATTGAAGTGCAAGAAGCAATATTACTCAGATTTTTAGCAAAGCTACAGCTTAGTGTGTCAGGTCCTTTGTGTTATAGTCTTCAGCCAACATCCTGTTTCTTCTTGCCTTAAACTAGACTATTGCAATCTTGACTTCTATGCTCTGGGCCATTTAAAGTTATAAACAATATACCTCTGTTGAGTTTTCTTTTTTTTTTTTGCTGGGAGATACAGGTTATGATCCATGTTTCCACTTTTCACACAGAAAAAGATGAACAGATAAAATAAATCAAATTCATCAGATTAATTAAAACATTATCTGAGCGGAATGGTATGTAGCCAGTATTATGCTGGTTATTATACAGGCATCTATCAAGACAGGATTCTCCACCTAACAAGATAACAACCAAGTAGAAAAATTAACAAGATGGTTTGAATATGTAGTAACATACTCAGGTGTTGGGGCCAAACTGGAATATCCAATCATGCAGTTCTCATGTTTGCTTTGTTTTCAAAATTATGAAGAATCACCTTCCTAAGGTCTGCCATTATTTTGTGGCAACAATCCAAAATGTTATACCTCAGATTTTAAATACCACAAACATTTGGGATGATTGCTGGAACATATTGTCGTGACTTTGGGGAGGATGGGAGATAAAGAGGTTAGTTTTGAGGGATTTGGTTTAAAGGTTACTGAAAGGAATATGGGGTAAACAACAGAGAAGTTAAACAAAATGTGATCAGGATAATAATTTATGTTTCTTTACAACACTGCTTAAACTTTTTATTTTATAAACTATAATTTTAGTCATAGTATTTATGTTCATGCCAGTAAAGTGTTAAATTGTAATTTAATGTTATAAACTGAAGTAGATCAGCTGGCACCAAAAATCCCTCCGAAAATAATCTTACAGAAAATGGAGCCTTTGAAATAAATTCCAGAAGAGTTTCATGTTGCATAACATCATATCTGGCAATTTCTTTCTAGACATTTAGCCATCTTCCCAATATGATTCAGATCCTAACATTACTTTTATGTTAGAAAATATGCTTACAGGCTCGTTTTCCCTCGGTTAAACTGTCTTTTTTGGATTTTGAAGTTAATTTCAAACCTTAGATTGATAAATGTTTCTGCACTAAGTCAGTAGAATGGGAACAACAAAGCCTACAATTAAACTACGGTCTTAAACTGCTAGCAAAAACAGCAAAACTCAGCATTTTTTTAAAAGGAATTTGAAAAAGTCACAAATATAATCAAATAAACCTGAAACCTGTTCAGCATTTATCATCTTCTCTATCCTTTGATGTTTTCACACAAAGGTATAGAAGTCCCATTTCTCAAAGTCTTTTCCAGCACAATGATGTCATCTACTCCTCTTATAGCTCTTGCACTATATTAGCTGTTTTTCAAAACTTGTAAAGAATTTTTGACAAAAGGATATACACATATGCAGTACATACAAGACAAACAAGACACAATGTTTTTTATCATTATTGCTATGAAGATGGCGGAAAATTTGCAAAAAATATAAATAAATATATATATATATATATATATTTGGAGAAACTGGAAATCTACCTTGGATCTGTTTGGGACAAACACTTACATCAAAGTAATTACACTAATATTTGCTCTGCAAACAAATATTCCCGCACTCCTCCTTACCAAGCATACCAAATATATACTTTCATTATGGCTTTTTTAAATGAATATTTCTATAAAGGAGCCTTCCCTCCTCCTGCCCTACAGTTCTGCTAGAAAATTATTCTAGACTGATACCTCTAAATGATTTTTATCTACCGCAACATCCAGATTTGGTCCTTGGCACTTTGGGATTCACTTAATATGTCATTAAGTATAAGGTGCCTCAGGGACTGGTAGGATGCAAGGAAATTTGTCACCTCTGTTACCAGAACATGTCAAAGCCCAAAACATATGTAGTAACGTCACAAACATTTTAAGTTTGGAGAGCTTAATGACTTATAGTAGGGATGAAGCAACATCAACAAAAATAGCTACTTGGAGGTAATCAAAAATCATTGCAGGACAAGAAACTCCTTCTCCATTTTGAAATGCTGCACTGTGGTAAATCAGAATTAAAATAGTATTGAAAATTTTCACAAATGGATAACCTGCACAGATTGTGATGGATTAAAGTTACTTTTTAACTTTTGCTGGAAAGTTTACTTAACTTATATTAAACTAAAAAAAAAAAGTTAAAAAACAAACTTTTACATAAAAATGCTTGCAAATTTTTAAACTTAAAAAAAAAAAAGTTAAGGTATTTGTTGACAAAAACCCTTTCTTCAATGAAAATTCCAGTTTCAGTGAAGATTTCTGGAATGCTCTGTCTAAAGTTACTCTCGTTAAATCAACAAACTTGCTAAGACTGCATCTTTCAAAGAAAACTTTAAAAGTTTTGTAATAGAGCCACCTAATAAAACATTTTTGCCACAAGACTCCTGAGGAAATTATTAATCCCTCAAGATTTAAGGTGGAATAGAAAAAAATACTACACAGATCAGGAGAAGGTATGTTGTGTAAGTGGAATTACATTGCCATTCAGGAGCTAAGAATCTGGCCCAAAGGTCTCATGATATGCCACAACCTTTCTCCCTTTCACAGTAAATACACCTACAGAACAATTAGTTTATCCATGTTACAATGTAGTAACTTCATTAGGTATTTATAGAACGTAACACACTAAAATGTGAGTCCATTCTCAACAGTCTGGCCAGACTGGCCATCAGGGATGACACAGAAGTGTAATTAAATGGCTCAGCTGGGGATACTGAAAGATTAGTGGTAAACCACTAACCTACAAGCTAGCATGGAGTACAGTAGTGCCACGGGCTCAACCTTGAAGGAAAAAGCTGACAATCCCTAGTTAAATTATTTTAACTGATATTTCTCTCTAACATTTCCGCAGTGATCAAATTTAGCTCTAGTGCTACTACAGTGCCAATGCTGCACTGTCCGGAAAAGTCTCAGCGTGGTTCTAACACATTGATGCAGTCATGGCTGAACAGCCCCGTGGAGGTGAAGTAACTACTGATACGACACCAGGATGGTGAGTGAAATCTGGAGGCTATTTAAAATGTTTTGGTTTGTTTGTCTGTTTCAAGGAATGTATTAGTCTAGTAAATAAGTGGGGTTTAGGAAACTGTCTTAGGGAACTCTCATTTGGTGGTCACCGAAAATTGTGAATTCTCTCCGGTGCTATCTCCTTGCTGGAGGGACACAGGATTACACTTATGAAGGAGACATCTTTCCAAGATCTGGTACTTGAAAATGCCACCTTCTAAATGTCTTCTGAACCACAATGACAAATACATACAAACACTTGAAAGTCTCAAACTTGTTACCAGCAGTCATGTAACAGTTTGCCTGTACATACTCAGGTCCACTGCCTTTGGAAAAATAAAAGTGCTCAATGTTTGTCAAATTCAAAATATCAAAGAAGCTTTAAAACAAAACCATATGTATTGCAAGAGAACAAATGATTAAGTTCTTTACGTCAAAACAGGAAACAATTATAAAAGAGAAATGATGCTATTATGTGAATGGTTCTTGCAATGTTTTACACATTTTCTGTTGTATCGATGAATCCCTTTACACATATAGTAATAAACTCACAAACTCTAATGTGCTTTTAGCTTCTTATATTAATAATACAGGTGAAAGCTTTGATGTTTATATTTTTCAAACAAAGCCCTTTGTTTTCCATCAGTTTTATGTGCTTCTGGAACATGTACCTAACCTAAGGATGTTAAGATTGGTATTTTGCATCTTTGTTGGCTCAAATACAATATCATGGGTTGAAAATAAAGAAATTTGAATTTATTATTAAATCCCTACCTCAAAAAAAAAATAAAAATCTACTTACTCTTCATTATGTCTGGATCAACACTTTGTATCTACAGTTATCATGGTAAAATATTAAGACAAATAGTGCTTAGAAAAGGAACTGTAAACAAGATTCTACCTGGAATCAGCAGGAGTTTTCTGAAGGGAAATGCACCCAGTTTCTTCATAGTAATAGTCAAATATTTGGGTTAAGGGAGAAACAACTCTTCACAAAAAGAGAAGATAAACAAGCTAAAGAAATTTAACCTCTTAAATGCTGTGAATTCACAATACGGCTGAAAGAGGCCTTTTATATGCATAGCATATAAATAAATGCATAGGACACACACAGAGGGAGAAGATGAGCCGTACTGATTCCGACTTAGTTTTAAAAAAATAATAGTGAAAGTCTCTGTGTGTCTATGGGAGGTTCAATTTTAAAAGCCAATATTCCAGATCTTCTCTTTCTTTATACCAGTTGGCACAGGCAGAAGCCAAGGTGGCTGTAAGCCAGCTCTACCTCAGCCAGGGATTCCCTCTTGCAGGAGAAATCTCAGCTGCCAACACAGGAAAGCTTTATAGATCATTTTAGTGCAAAGGAGACAGCACGCAGTCCAGGATATGGCTTAATATTTCTTTCCCTACTAAAGTGAATTTTATGGCAGTTAGTACATCTGGAAGACCCTTGCCAAAAAACAGGCTAGTGAAAGATGGAGGTCCGTATTCAGCA
This sequence comes from Anseranas semipalmata, assembly GCA_013399115.1. Lineage (NCBI taxonomy): Eukaryota > Metazoa > Chordata > Aves > Anseriformes > Anseranatidae > Anseranas > Anseranas semipalmata. The sequence continues at coordinate 83,499 of VXAA01005571.1, read as the reverse complement.
ATGTATCTGGAGCTTAATTTTCCACTACCAATTCAAAGTAAGTAGAAATGTTACAATTTTAATTAGCTCTTTGCTTACAGTTGGCACTGGCTTTGCATAAATATAAAGACATTACATGGTGGGCAAGGAATAAGCAAGTTTAAAGATTTTATTTCTTTTAACAGACTTTTTTTTTTTTTTAAACCTCCCCCCTCTTTAAGTTTAGCCTTTTTTTTTTTTTTTATTTCCTCCTATGTCAGATTAGAATGAATAAGTGAAATGGAACGTGCAATGTCCAGGTAAATCCACTGCAAATTAGATCTTCCCTACTCCAGAAGAAAATGTTCCTAAACTGTTTTAAAGACATCAGAAAGTGATGTCTTCAGGGAAGTCCTAAAGGAGACTGATGATGATTTTTAGAGATAACAAATAAAACATATATGAATTTCTCTGATTATGATTTTAGCCTATGTGTTTATTGTTTATATAGCCGCATAAATCTGTGAACAAAAGGAACCTGTTGCATACTAAGGATAAACAAAATCTTGGGGAGGCAAGAAATGAAAGTCCTACACACAGAATTTTATTTTCTAAAATAGCAGAATATACACAAGTTCTCCAGAAAAAGATCATTTTTCCTTAGTCCAATTGTGATTTCTCCTTCAACCTTATCTAGGATATAAAGAACACGACTTTATTTTAAGGAATAAACAAGATGGAAATGAAAAAAAAAAAAAGAAACTTGCCTTGAACTGACCAAGTCTTAAATATCATGTCAACATTGAAGAAAAGTGCATAAGAGATATTTCGCAGTTACTTATATTGAGACTTTGTTACTATCAAAAGACTATATTCAGAAAAATACATAAATCATAAAGCAGTGCATAACTGAGTAACTGGGAGATAAGACATATGAACTTTAGATTGAAGTGGACTTAAAACCAACAAACAGTCAGTACATCTATCTTTGCTGCTCTTTTCCAAAAAATCTGAAATGTCCTCTATCAAAACTTTTAGATTATACTTCAGATATATTACTCTGTATTACTCAACGTTAAAAGGGCACAACATGTATTGCACAGAAAACAGAGGGACTAACTTTTACTTTCAACCTTCAAACAATAAAAGCCTGTCATCTAAAAATGCACGTTATCAGACATAATCCATGTTTTCAGGTTTTACAGTTAGGTCAGCTGACCATAGTTCTTAGAAACCCTCACTGCAACCTCACTTAAATTGTAGTTGATAAAAGTGGAGGGTTGACTTTTGAGTTTTACAGTCAAGCAGAAAGAAATATAGGTGATTTCTTTATATGTGCCTATTCTTTTTTGTCCACAGTAATTTTTGCCTGTTGCAATCACAAAGTGAGAAAGACAACAGATGCAACTAAAAAGAATGTAGTACAGTTTATAGGCAATTCTCCTTAATATTCAGTTCTCTGATGCCTTGTGCTAAGAAATAGGTTAAATAAACATATAACCAGTTTGCTCAGGCAATGGGGATGAAAGTTCAAATGATAACTACCTCTCAGCAGGAATAAAATACAAAATGGATAGGGAATTTCATTTTTAATGATATTACCTACATGCAATTTTCCTACAAAAGTACCTGTCACAAATTAAACTGTTTCATTTAGGGAGTATTATGACTTATTGTTTATGCTAAAAAAAATCAAGAAAGCATCACAAATACATCAGAACTCAGAAAATTCAAAACCAGAAATAAATCCACTTGACCAATGGCAGGAATTAATTTGAATTTCCTTTCTAAATCCTTACTGTTCTAGATAGTGTTACTATCTACTATCCCTTTGCACACCATGTGCTCATGGTTTTCTGTTTCAGTAGCCAGAACACCGTGATTTACCTATTTTAGGGCCAAACTTGAATGTGTCAAAGCTCTTGTCTTGCAAGGGTTCAGTTCCCAAGCACATTTAAGCTACTCAGTTGCAAACGCCATGTGACAATTTTATATTTTTCTGCAGTTTGTTCTACTATCACAGCACAGCAATAAATATTAGAAATAATTACACGTTTAAGTTTACATTCTACCTGAAACAAAAAAGACAGGTTTTAGCTAAATCATGATCCTTACAGCTGCTGTGCTAGGCATATGAAATTAACTTTTACTATGTAACACTTGGGGATATAAGAATAGTATTTGGTATACTGTATGACATCATATATTAAAAAAAAGGACCCTGTCTGGTATAAACTGATTAATAAAAAAGCTTTCTGCTCCAATGGATTTTCCAGACAAAACTCTGATCCTTTACAAAAACCAAAACAAATGCAAATCATGCTTTTTCACTCTGGGAAATTTCAATTTTCACTCTGGGATTTCACTTCAGTGAGGAGTGGGTTAAAAACCAAACAATGGCCTGGGCATTTATCCCACAATGTAGTTTCTTTCATAACAACCATATAATAGAAACTTCTGGGTGGGTTTCTCATTTGCTGCTCCTGTTTCCTAGAAGCTGCACAGCTCAGTCCCTTCCCCCTCCACATACTTATTCACACTTGTCTACTCTGCCACTACAAAGTTAAAAGGCAAAACCTTAGAAATCATAAAATTAAGAGCTGTAGCATGTGATGGCACTGTAGCGGGAGCAGAAATTTCTTCCTTCATAATTTCTTTATATAAGAAGAAATCTAATTTTTTTTATTATTTCTGATGCTTTATAGCAATATGGCAAGCAGCAAGAAGAGCACAGTGTGGGACTGTACACTTGCTTTCTGCCTAAAGAAAGGGTATGTACAAAAAGGATGTGACATTGTGACATCTCATTTGTGCAAGATACCTGTTTTACACTTGGAAATCCAACTTATATCTAAAGCTGTTTGACTCTAGACCAACACTTGTCCACACTTGAAAAAAGACATGATTATACAGACGTATATAGTCCGAGGAAAATTGTTACCTATATACACATTTACAACATAAAGACAGTATGTATAGATACATATTCAGTACATATATTTGAGAATATTAAAATGCAGAAGAAGTTCTGCTTTTGGACATAACCTCTGGTCCCTTCAAGTCAAGCACTCTTGAGACCCTGGAGATTCCAAACGTGGTTTCATACATATTGAGATGTAGCTCACTTTGCAGGTCTGGTTTGAGTCCAGATATTAAGTGAAAAACAGAAAATGGCATCTCTGTTGTCAATTTTTTAATGGTAAAAGACTAGCAGCTAAATTCAGGTGTGACTGTGGTTCAGATAGCATGCCCCAAAGGTCAGGGAGTGTTTTATTTTAAGTCTCAATATATAAAAACACACATAGCATATATAAGTAAGATACTGCCTAACAATATGTGAGATATTGAACAGTTATCATGGTACAGCCAGTAATAATCAGTGAAGCTTGAAAGATATGCTGTATAACCAGAAATCCTAGATGCCAGAAGATCTAGTAAAGCTGTCACAACAGTTCCTGCTTTTCTTAATGTCTATGAACCTATGCTTGTGTGGCCTAGCCTATAGCTACACTGTTTACTTTATTATGTCTTAGATCTCTAATAGGAAGCATGAGGAAAAGATTTAAATCCAGCTTGTGAATTAACCTGTGTGATTGAAGACAGTAGCAGACCAATGCTTGCTTCTGGTGAAGAGTTAAACCCAGAGCTGACTTAAGGAGTACATACTTTTCTGTTCTTCATCTACAAAGTACAAATCTACCAATTAACATCAAGTGTACCTGCAGTAGCACTGTACATGTGAAACACAACTTTCCAGATACTGTAAGAAAAAAATCTGTGATAACTGTGTTCAATTCCTCAAGATTTTTTTAAGCAAAGAATTCTCATAGAATCCTGCAGAAACTGAATTTTTGTTGATCTGTGTTATTTTAGAAACATACAAATAATAGGAAAGATCCATATGCCTGTAACCAGAAAAGATGCCACATGGACCTTCAACGCACACCAAACAAAAGTATTAGATCTATGCATAAATCTATATATGCAACAGTGAGTAATTTCATAGTTATTGCAAGAAACTGTACTCTTAGTTTCATTTTTAATTTGCCCGGTTCAAAATGAAATCATCAATCATGAGACCTATAGCATATTTCATGGAATTACTTGATCTTTCTCATTAAAAATACAATTAAAGCATGTCATTCCTCTATACACATTGCATATGTATGTACAGGCATGATCTATTGATACAATCACAACTTTCTGACTTTGGTGAAATTGCAAAGGTTCATTAGAAGGGAAGAGACAGAGAGCCCTGGCAGTTTTTAGATCTTAGGGGGTCATTTATTGTTGTAATAAATTTCATTTTTCTATCTGAAGGGTAGAGTCTAAACACTGTAATAGAGCAATATTGAGGTATTTATTTTACCTCATTTTTTCTTCAGCTGAAATGCTAGCAAGGGAGTGTTTTTCAGGTTGGCAGGCAGCCAGTCATTTCTCAGTAAATAATGTGAACCCTGTCCTGCAGCGTAAAGCTGTACATCTTTTCACAAAATGTTCAGTCCCCTGCTAGAGTCCAAGGAATCTTTGCTTACAAAGTGTGTCTGCAGAAACTTCTATAGCAAGCAATTTGGCACAGACTTCTCAGTTACATAAAGTTCTTTCTTCCTCTGCCTCTTTTTCCCCACTCAAATGACTCCTTTTACCCCTCCTCCGTGAGGTGCTTTTCCTCAACATAACAGAGATAGAAAAAAAAAAATCTTCTATAGCCTAGCTATGGTGCCTCAGACTGTCTTCTACACAAACCCTGAAAAATTCTGCTCTGTAACTTCCAGTGCCAGATGCACTGCTGTATCAAAGCAGACATGCAATATATGCAATTGCTCAGACAGCATAATTGGCAGGGCTCCATTATAATGTATGTGTACTTGTAGTACATAATGAGTGTTCTGTGCATTTCAAATTGAGAAATTTGGTTTAGTTGCCAGTAGCTGATGTTGTAAATAGGCTCTAGAAGGGTAACTTTTGGATACATATCATTCAGATCATTCAGGCTACTAGATGGCAAAGGCAGGATCGGTGTCCTTAGAAGCTGTAGAAAGTACAAAGCTGAGGAGTAAGAGTAATCACATTCCTGAGATGAAGGCAGTCGGTGCAAGTGAACACATCCAGACAGGTGTACTTGATAAATTGGACTGAAAAGGGAAATTCCACATTACAAAGGGAGTGTGATTAAAATTCAGTCCTTTTTATGTAATGTAGAAACCAATACAATAAGTTTTGGAAAGCTGGAAAGTCAGAAGAAAGAAGTAATGTCTGAGCATGTGTGGGTTGCAGAAGGAACTTGATGACTGCGATCCTTGTGTCAGCATAGTAACTTGCCTTTACGTGTAATACATCAAAGAGAAAGCCTAACTTGTGGAAAGAGATGTTGAGGCTTTTTAAAAACAAAACAAAATAAAACACACACACACACAGAAAAAAAAAAAAACACCAAACCTCTGTGTATCACTTGGCACCTCAAGAAAAGAAAAGATTTACAGCCACTGTTAAACATGTTCCTTGCAGCTACCCAAATGGTGTGCCTTAAGCAGATATTGCTCCAGTATTGCCCCTCTGCACGTGCTCACTCACCCAACCCCACAGCACAGTTCAGCCTTTAAAATCCACAACAAAGCTCAACTGTTTAGTAGAAGGATTGCTTGCTTCCCCAGAATTGCACACAGAACAGATTAATTAATCAATGTTTGCAAAGCCCTTTGAAATGGAAAAGTGCTCTAGAAGCTACAGATTGTTATTACTGAACACTTCCCTGTTAGCACTGGAGTTATAATCCATTTCCCTTAATGTGTTATGAGTAAGAGGATAGGAAACATGAGATTGCAGATACCAATTACCACAATTATCAAAGGACATGTGAAAACTCAAAGTTTTGATAGCTGTCTTCACACAGAAAGACTAATCTTGAGTCAAATAGACAATTGCCTTATCTTCTGAAGTTCAGACAGCTGTTTCTTTATGTAATTGTGGTACCTTTTATTGATATTGTTGTTTTTCTTTTTTTCCTTTCCTATAATGGATAGAGTGAGTTGTTGATAGCCAGCAGAAGACGTGGCCCTGTGGGGTAGGAACATATCATTTCACTTACCATCTGCTGGCATTTTCAGTGGTTAACACCGTCCATCAATGTTTTCGTTTTCTCAGTAGTGTCAGCAGCTAAATGACATTCCAAGTGGTTTCATTTCTGCAGCTTCTGAGATGAATTTGCTTGCTTAGGTAGATTTGCTACACTACCTAAATCTAGGCTAGGTCTTGTAACATTTAAAACAACACATTCATTTTCCTAACAGTTCCTGAGTCATGACTGGCACATAACCAAATTAAAAAAAAACACCAGCTTTCGACAGCTTATAAAAAGCGGCAACATTCCCACAAATCTGCTTTGTCTTTATAACAAAGCAGCTTCTTTCTGAGTAAGGCTGTAAGGTATGTTTCTGATTAGTTTACTCAATCCTGAGTTTTTTTTTTTTGTTGTTGTTGTTGTTGTTGTTGTTTTTCCACTGGGAACTTAGGATATATCACATGAAAAAAAAAAAAAACAGGGCTTTAAAATTCAAACTTAATCTTTGCATTTACATGCTGAGTTTCACTCACATGTTTTTGGCCGGTTCACTTCAGAGATTAGCCTGCTGCAAGATCCAGAACTGAATCAGTGGCCCAAGTTTGCACTATTTGATTCTTTGGGTTTGTTTTTGAGTTCCCGCTAGTATTTAATTACTGATGCTATTAATGTAATTTGATATATCTTTATTTGGAAAAAAGCAGATGGCAAGCACAATCAGAAGTGTTGGAATGATTAAGGCTGATGGATCTTCTAAGACACTAGGGATTTAAAAAATCTGATTATTGCACCTAATGGATATCAATATTTTTAACTCTACAGAAGCAGAAGCCTAATAGATCACATTTCTCTCACCTTTGCATAAAAAAAACGGTGTGGGAAGAAAGTTAGGGTAACTATATGTAACATACACACAATATCTTGTTGGAAGTGACTTGAAAGAACCGACTAAAACCACAATTCTTAGTAGGAACAAGTAGTAAGTGAATGGCAAGAGATGTCGTTTTCTGAGCTTATTGGAGTGATGAACACCTGCTGCACATGGAAACCACACCAAATAGATTTCTGAAAATTTTTCTTGCAGGTACCAGACCCTAGTCTCTTTAAACTCTTACAATTAGGCACTGAGATCTTTTTTCATGAAGATAACAATCTGTTTTCAGAGATACACTGCTCTTTACCATGAACTCCTTGGAAAACTATCCATTCTTGCTGCACAGTCTTTGGTCTCCTGAACTGTAATTGCTTCCAGCTTTACCTTCGCACACGCTGTTAATGCATTGCTTGACCAATTAGTGAAATTGGCTTCTTGTTTCCCCTAAAAGGCTTTCACACAGGATCTTTGATGATTTTAAGATATTTGTTATGGTATTTGACAAACATATGGAGAGCAACTTTTTCCACCAGTGATAGGACAAGGCGGAATGGTTTTAAACTAAAAGAGGTGAGATTTAGATTAGATATTAGGAGAAAATTCTTTACTATGAGGGTGGTGAGACACTGGAACAGGTTGCCCAGAGAAGCTGTAGATGCCCCATCCCTGGAGGTCTTCAAGGTCATGTTGGATGGGGCCCTGGTCTAGTGGGTGGCATTCCTGCCCACGGCAGGGTGTTTGGAACCAGATGATCTTTAAGGTCCCTTCCAAACCAAGCCATTCTATGATTCTGTGATGAAAAAATACTGCCTAGTTTTTAAGCTTTGTGTTAAACAATATAGACGTCACATATATACTGCTCAGAATGGAGCAGGAGAAAATATTGTTATGACGGATGATTGGATACCTGTATTCAAAGATCTCATTCACTAGTTAATTTGTCATAAGTAAATACTTTCACAAAATATTATTACTAATAAAGTGCACTTCTTTAAGTATGACTATCTCAGATCTCACAGATGAAAAAAAGATACACAGGCAAGTTCAACAAATTGCCCAAGGTTACATACCAAGATGGCAGCAAAATACACACAGAAGAAAACCCCTGAATTGATGGCATGTGGCTCGTCTATTTGAATCTTGCCTTACTCTTATCCATGACATACATGATACTGATTATGTATGCACAAATAATTTTTCATATTTTTAATTGATACAGCTAAGTAATAAAAACTGTCATGAGCCAGGTAAAAGAATATGTTAAAAAAAAAAGAGCAACTGCCTTTGCAATTGACTACTGTCAAGACATTCTGCTTGTAAAATAAAAGACTTTAGGGAAGCATTATTTTTGGACTTAAGGCATAATTTCTAAATTTAACAAGTGATTTATTACACCTGTGGACTGAGAGAGCACTTACCTGTATATGCTTTTCGATTCTGCCAAGACTTCTTGTACAACTGAACAAATTATTTTATATTTTCACTGTTTCAGGGGCGAGTTGTTTGTCTATGGATTGTTCCGTTCCTAGCCATTATTTATTTGAGGTCTACGTATGACAGCATGCAAAGTGAAGAGTGTCTCTTTACACATATCTTCAGTACCTAGGACAATTGGTTTAAGATGTTAAATGGAATTGCTGTGTACTAGTAAAATCAATAACAACAACATTCTTATAACAGTAGGACAAAAGCTTGTAGTAATGGTAAAAGCTATCTCAAAATTATGATGATGAGGTTTGGTTAGAATATATGTGGGAATAACTCAGGGTTGAGCATAGTCTTATAAGATTAATGGAAGATTCACTAGCTAATTTGTCATTCTAAAAATTAAAACTATATATAAACCATTCCTTAAAAATATCTTGTAATGACTAATTTTCCCTTCAGATTTGTAGGCACTCTGCATGGTTACATGAGGGTACAAAGTCATCCATCTGGAGGTTCATGAGAAAAATTTAAATCATTTAAAGTAATTGTGAGTATTTAAAGTAATTGTGAGTATTTTTGAGTCTTTTTTGTAATAACAAGATAAATCTCAACTGTATTGAGATCCTTTAATGCAAAGACAAAGCCTTCCTAGTGAGTAAGAAATACATCCCATCTTTGGAAAGTGTCTATTAGGAATAACAGGTACCACTTGACAGAGCACTGGAACAAGTTGCCCAGAGAGAGGCTGTGGACTCTCCTTCTCCAGAGATACTCAAAACCCACCCGGACGTGATCCTGTGCAACGTGCTCTAGGTGACCTTGCTTGAACAGGGGGGTTGGACTAGATGATCTCCAGAGGCCCCTTCCGACCTCAACCATTCTGTGATTGTGTGATTTACCACAGCCATTTAATGACTGTGTTGGGGTTGAATACCAAATGGTTGACTTTATTTCCAGAAATCATATTTTTCAATAATAAAAGGAACGGGCTTATGATTAATTTAATTACAAGACTATCCAGCTCTGGATAATATACATGTCAATGAGAACTGATCACCTTAAAATTTGCATAATAATGTCTCAAAATAGCATAGAAAATGCAACAGAGTAACACAGAAATAGGCACTCCTACAAATAACATTTGGTCCATACTGTAGTTTTAAACCCTTAACTCTCTGCTCTAAAACTGCTCTAGTGAGAAATAAGAATGTGACGTGTTCAAAAAATGACAAAATTTCATTTAGAACTTGATTTAACACATGCAATAAATATATATTTATTCTTCTACAGCATGCATCTCAAGACTGTTTTGTTAACTTTAAGTTGTTGAGCACTGAAAAGAATTTGCATTATTTTCTTGACATGTCATCATAAAAATATTACCTTGGAACCGGTCTGGAATAAAATTAGCTTCTCAGTCACTGGATTTTCATTGGAGAATCAACTGAAAATGTAGGGACTGGATTAAAAAGCATGATCAGGGAGGTCTGTAGCAAGGAAATTATTTTTAAAATCTCTTTCTATTCATTTGTTTTCCTTTAAAGTGTCAGTGCATTTCAAATCTGTAGGGAGGTATGCAAAAGTGAGAAGTAAAACTGGAATGATGGGTCTGTTTTGGGCAAAGTTTACACATACACTGAAACGTGAGCTACTCTCACGTGGAGTGGAGATAGGGACCCAAAATAAGGGAGTCTGTGCATAGATTGTCCACATATTTATGGAAAAAAACTTCAAATTAGGAACGTAAAAGCCCCAAACTCAAACTCATTTAAATAGTGAAAGAGACTCTTGACTCTCCTGGAACAGCTTCTCCACAGGAGACGTCTAAGAAGTCTAAATACACACAGACAGATTTGAGCCTGTTCTATGCCCTTTCCAGCTGGATGAGACGCATTGCTCCATGCAATACCACGGCAGGCCTCCTGACACCCCATGTGGAGAACCCTGATTATTGTTAAGTGGGACGTAAAGAAGTTTTATTAGGTCAGGATTTTATTCCTCCCAACCCCAAGAGGATCAGACCCCACACGCACTCGGTTTTCCCTGATCTCCCCCCCACTCCGCACGCACACAAAACCTCGCTATCGCACCTGGCACCCGTAGCAGGGAACAGCATGGGACCCCAGTCGAGATCTTCCCTCCCCCCAGAGCGATGGCGGGACTTTGAGGGGAGGCAGCCACCGGGGAGGGAGGGAGTTGAGGGGAACGGACGGCGGGTGCGGAGAGGAAAAGGCGCGGAGGTGCCGGGCGCCCGCCCTGAGGGGACGGGGGGAGGGGGAGCGGCGAGCGTGAGGTGAGTGGGGGAGGGGAGGCGG